>CM029122.1:19952074-20292074 GCA_016859345.1 Istiophorus platypterus
AAACACAGTCAGGAGACCAGCACCTGACCTAGGGGTTTGCTATTATGAGAGCCTGTTGCCATGGTTTTGTAGAGATTCAGAGAGCAACATGCACAGGTCCCACAGCTGGCTAGTTGCCACTTGCCCTGTGCCACTGTGATCTTGTTTGTAGAGCTTTATTATTTGGAGGTGTCATGGTCCGGAGTTCCACCCGTGTTCAGTCACTGTAGAACAGAGTGCATGGCACTGGTTTTTATAGCTGCAAATTTTTGTGTTTAAAAAAAAAAAAGTTTGAATATGATTGGTGATAAACGCTAAGACCACTGAAATCAGTCCCTATTTGCAAAATAGTGCATGCACTACATTTAACCTTCACCATTTTATTTGAGTATACCAATTCTGTCGGCAGGTTTATCCACTAAATTGTGCCCTCAAAAATTCCAGAATGAAATAAAAAAACAAGTACCTGTGTTTTGTACAGTGCTTCCTGCTAACCGTCCGACAATGCAGTGCTGTATATTTGTAAATTCATGGACTATGTTGATGCAAAATAATGGGGGAGAGGAGGATGGTTGTGGTGTTTGGAGGAGGCCTTGTGCATTATGAAAAATATGCATTTTCACGTCATTTTTGGCTATTATCAATTCAATATTTATAAAAACCCAACACAGGTTGTTGTTTTTAGAGTAACTGAGTTAATAGCAAGAAAAACAGCAAAAATTGCTCACTGATGAAGTGAGTGATATGTCCTGAAGTACTTCTTCACATTTCTGTGAGTGATGGCCCTGTGTGCTGTACAAGATAACATTGGTATGGAACGGAATGGATATGAACTGCAATTTTATCATCCTCTCATGGCCATCTGACAATTGAAGCAGCTTTGGCTGCTTGCCATTTTTTTGTGATGGGTCACATGAATTTATTTTTAAATATTATACTTTTAAGGCTGATTAACTCTAAAACTCTAACTACAGATGGACTTGAAAATGCTCACTAGGCAAGCAACAGAATAAGGCTACAAATAACCCATTATGCAACATTGTCTAAAACACTGTAGTTGCACTGGTACTCTCCATTCAAAAAGAACATCTGTTGTAATAAATCAACATGTACAGTTGATTAACCAATCAACAGCAAAGTCTGATGCCCCTGCCCCTGCCCCTGCCCCTGCCCCTGCGGTTGTGGGCTGCATTGTTTGTATGGAGATTAAATGTTCCAAACATGTCAGTGAGGGAGCTACAGTTGAAGCTATTTAAAACGTATGTTAAATTCTAAATCTGACACATCAAACCGATCAAAGGGAAATTTGATGTAGAAAATATTGCGTTAGTTCAGGCTGTATTGAATGTTTTATTTCTTATTTTCTTCCATGCTGAAAAAATAACAGAATTTTGGCATATTATTTCATAAAGTTGGTATCAGGAACATGCAGCTGACACAGAACAACTGAAGCATTCATTTCGAGTTGGGTTTTTGGTTACCTGGCAAATGTAAGTTCAACCTTACTCTTGTTTTAGCCCTGGTCCAGTGTTTATCAACTCCTGAGGAAAATTTGTGGCTGAAAGATGCTAAAATGTGCCCGAGAGCTGATGGGTACAGCGAGCTATGAGTGATAAGTTGTGCTGTACTTTCATTGTGAAAAGGACTGAGGAAACGTTTAGTTAATATTAATGTCAAAAAAGGAGAAGTATATCCGTCTGGCTAGAAGTGAAATGATTAGATAAGGTTTTACTCATTTGAATAGTGGATCTATAATTAAAGCTGGTTTAGCAGGTTTCTGTTTCAAGCTTGGAGTTAAATTGTCTTTAAATTAATGACTGTGTGTATGTGTGTAAAGACTCATGTTGTATTTACTTACAGGTGTTTTGTATTTTTGTCTCTCTCTCTCTCTCTCCTCATATTCATAAAACATTGCTTGAATTCAGTGAAACTGTACAAAAATACCATTGAAGCACAAAAAACAAAAAATAAAGCACATGCTTTCTACAAAATACACAGTTTTATACTGGGATCAAATACAATGCCATGAACTAATTCACACACACACACACACACACACACAGAAGTAAACTGCTCAGAATGATATCCAGCAATACATACTACTGAGCACCAGAGATTGCATATGAAATGAAAGTGTGAAATATTCATTGGATTCTAAGGCAAGGCTCTCATAGTATTACTGAGCTGAGATGAATAAATGGCTTCTAATCCCAGATGAGTGTTTTACTCTGGGCAGACTCAGACTGCCTGACTTTAGGTTTATAACCACAAAGAGAACAGAAAAGATTTTTGAGGTCTGCTGAAGACAGAGGTCACAATTACTGTTTCAGAAATCCATGGCAGAAATATACTCAAGTAATTCACTTGGAGAGAGATTGTTCAAAATTATGGTCCTAAACAACTTAAAGTGCTATGACAGCAGTCAGAAGCACATCAGCACAGCATGTTAAAAGATCACCTACTTTTGCAAAGTTGCCTTTTTTTCAGGCTCTGTTCTTCAGCACATTGAATCTGAACTTAAATAATGGATATCACATTAAAGTGCCAATTCTCAGCTTTAATTTGAGGTTTATGTCCATATAGAGGGTTTTCCTAGGTTTTCACGGGCGTGATGCTGTCTGGGCTCTGGGGGTGGTGGTGGTATGGGAGATTTGAAATTATTTCAAGGAAATTATTGGTTATTTTAAGTTTTTTTGACATTGTGTTTTATCCTTGCCACATTTGTGAAAGATGGCTAGCAACCCACATTTTACTCATAGGTCTATTCATTTACCAAATAACATATTTGAGATTTAATGAAAATATACTTCGATTATCTTAACTTGTATATCTGAGGAGGAGCAGCGCATCACAATTTGAGAATGTAGCAGTTGAGAAACTTGTACTTGTGTAATCAGAGAACAGTGAAATATATGACACAACTGTTAAACTGCATCACCAATATTTAGTTGTGGAGTAAAATTGGAATGGTCCTAAGAGTTTCTGGTTGGTGATTGTGCTTATTGCAGTCACTAGCAAAAGTAGCCTGTCACCTGCCATTAACTCCTGGTCAGTAAACATTATGGTAACAGAGGATGCTCTCAACTGCATTTTGGAACAGCGTTATTTTTAAACATGAAAAAATGCTTTGACCAGTGGTTTTCATCATAAAAAGAAGTTGCATGAGATCACACGGTAATTTTAGCCCCTTTTATACAACTTATTCAAAGCAGGAATAATGCGTCCTTATTCCACCTCGCTGTGCAGTATCAAAAGTACGAACATGGAACGGGAGGCATTGTTGTTCTGGCAATAAGCTGACTGCAGAGGTAGTCTCGGTGCTGCATCCTCATCTGTGTAAAGGAGAGAGGCTGCATGGCAGGAGAGATTAGGGGGTGGCAGTATTATTCATGTACTTAATTCAGTAAATGAATATCTATGTGAGATTACTAGGTGAACAATTTCTTAAGTTTTCAGATAGGCTACATATGTTATATCTTCTCTTTCTCTGCTATCACTATTGTTTACAGTGACAAGACTTACTCCTCAACAAAAGACTTTCCTCTTCATTTTTCTTTGCTGAGGTGTAGCTTGTTGATGGCTTACAACTTGATACATGTGAAGTCAAATAAAATCATATTTTTTTTGTTTGAAAAATAATTTACAGTCAATGATTGCTAAGTCTTCAACCTATAGACATCAGCGGATGGTTTGAATCATCCCTGATGATGCTCTCCCAGGCCTTCACTGCAGTCTCCTTTGGCCCATGCTTGTTGTAGGGCCTCTCTGAGTTTAATGTAGTCCTCAGCAAGTGGAATGAAGCTTAATTGGATTGAGATCAGGTGACTGACTTGCAAATTAAATCTGAAACTTGGCACTTTCTCTGTTATCTCATTTCAAATTGAATGTGCTAAAGCACAGGGCTAAAAATGTTTAATTGTCCAGATACCTACAGTCTGGACTGTATATTTTGGGAAACATACTTACCATTATCTTTTGATGAAAAGATTTATATCAAATTTATCTCTGCTTTTAACTCTGTGTGTCTCAGCAGAGATAACTTGTCCTCAACATGTTCACCTTAGCTTAATTTATCTCAAAGACTGGAAGTATACAGAAACTATATTCCTTGGTCTGCCAAAAGTATGTATAGTCTAAGTGCTGTAATTTTTTGCCAGGCTTCTATTGCAGTCTCCTTGCTTGTGGGTCTATGGGTCTCATTATCCATCTTTTCTGTGAATCACCGTCCTATCAGTTTTTTGAAAAGTAAGCAGGAAATATGGTTTCCAATCAGTATTTTCTATGTAGCTGGAAGTGTAAATCCTATTGCATTTTTTCCCATGTTGTAGGTATTGCAGAAACAGCCTTTATAGAGGCCAGGGTTTGTTATTAACTGGTTATGGTAATGGGAAGCGAGAGGAGAAACACTAGTACTTTGTATGATGTATTGATGTTTGCACTAGGACATTATTATTACTACAAACACTTGATCAAACACACACTCAGCATGTGTCCCCTTGCACACATTGGGGTTAAGAATAAATATTCTTCATGAAGCATGCACACACCTGATCACAGCAATCATCCCTTTAAATACTTTTCTCTTTTTTTGTTCACTGTTACACCCAACACACATCAAAGTGGGCATTTGTGTGTTCATCTGTAGTGGATGTGCTTTGCTTACACAGTAAGCGTAATATTATTGATTATTGTAGAGGAGAATAATTAAAAACTTACGGCCAGTCACAGACTGTATATCAGCTGTAGTTGAACTTGCCTTTTTTAATATTTAACACCGACAGACAGATACACAAACATCCATGCGTGCGCACACTAAGTTGCTCTCACAATCACAGTACCATTATCAGATGTTGTATCTGATTGAACAATAGGGGGACTGTATGTATAATTATATAATCATCATTTTTTCATCTTTCATTTTTTTATGAAAGTAAATGTGTTAAACAAATAACACATTATGATTATATCATACCAATAAGATGTTTTCACTTATTTAAAAACGAATATAAAAGAAGCAACCATGAAAAGACTAATGAAACACAGGTCCTTGATGGTTGGAAACACACATTTGCAGAACCTTGATGGTTGTTTGAATAAAATGTATTCTTATTCAGATATGAATACCATTGGCCTTTACCAGGAATACCTATTGGTTCCTCTTCTACAAAATCAGGTTGTATTCATGATGAGTGAATTTACTTCAGTTTATTCAGGGACATTTTTCTGTTGATCGTTTCCAACAGTATTGATATTCACAACAGGAGATATATAACAATTTAAGATGAACATTGACCTCTACAGAAAATATCTGATTCTGTTACCCTGAGTTGAGGTATCAGAGTCGGTGCTTGCAGATTTATATGTATTCTTTTTGATTTTTAATGATTAACACTGTACTGCTCTGGACACTTAGTGTCCTGGAAACACTGGCATACCGATCCTCTCATCTCCACATGAATAACTTTGCCACAGTTTACACACTTTTAGTTTACAAACACAGAAACCTTGCATGTAAATCAGAAAGATCTCTGGTTGTCCTTGGGTTCTCCAGTGGGCACCTCCTCAGAGAAATTTAGACCATTTAGACCTATAATGCTACAATAGTGTAATCTGCCTGAGAACTGTTTGTAAGTTGTCTTGTAAATCCTGTTAAAATACACTTTGAATTGATCAAACTCAATGCATGTCTGGAGATTATACTGTCTGTCTGGCTGATTAGATGAAACAACCTTAAACAACTGACTTGGAGGCATTAAAATGGACTGTTGGTGGACTCAAGCCAACTTAATGAGGAGTACATTGTGTGTGTGTGCCTGTATGTGTTTGTGTGTGTATGTGTTAGTTTTCCAGTCAGCCAAAAATCATTTGCTGGAGATGACACTCAGGCCAACAGTTCATATCTCAGTTTCGGTAAGATTTAAATAATGATCTTTTTTTTTTTTTTTAAATCTTTCTTTAACTTTCATTTTTGTCCTTTTAATTTCTTTTTTGTTTTGTTGGCCCATGTTGCCATCCCATGCTGTGGCGGGTGGCAGGAGCAGGGTAGGGAAAGACAACCAGGCAGACTGGCAATCATACAGACAGTGTCTGTTGTGTTGGCATAGTGACTAAAGTGTAAGTTAGCTTTGTTTTGCTCTAATTAAAGTTTACTTCTTCTTTTGTTTCTCCATTTGAATGTCTTACTCTGGCCTACATTTGAAATAAAAGTTGGGCATGAGCCAAAATTTGGTAATTATTTTTGATTTTTGAAGATCACTTTCCTTCTCTTACAAATCTAATCCTCTGGAATGATTAATCTGCTGGTTAAACCTTAATCATTAAAATAATTATCAGACAATAATCAGACAATACCAGAATTATTGACAAAGTAGCCAAACCTCAGATAATAAGGACATTATTCAGAGCAGGTTCTGTTTTTTCAGCAGGTCCTTCTCTCCCTTCTGCGCTCTCCCACTCTGCACTTCTCCATATCCATGATTATGAATTCTTTGCTGATCTGTAGTAAACAAAACAAGCTGCTGTGCTAACAGATTTAGCTCTGTAAAACATGGTCATTAAAGTCTGTTTTTCAGCCTAAGCACTGCCTTTGTAACTTATAGCAAACACGCTCCTTAATAATATATTTGATAGATATGACAGTTCTTGATACAGATAAATCAATTGAAGGCTTACAGAAATGTTCATTTTGCAGATGTGAATGAGAAATGATAATATGGGGCTGCTGCACCATTTGTTTAGATGTGCACATACAAAGACACTCATAAACACCCATGTAAAAGTAATTTGGCTGAATTAATGTATGTCTTGCATCATTTAAAGATTGATTGCTGTCATCACTGATTGTGTGAACTTATAATACCATTCACATTGGAGCTAGAATATAATTGTGAAGCCATTAAAAATAGGTTTGTTTTTTGTTTTGTTTTTTTTTCGAAAGTATGAAAGCCTATTAATTTCATGCTCTCTGTGGTAGCATCTTGTCATATGTCAGTGTTTGTTTCCTTTAAACATGTACTATATGTAGCCTCTTGGTTGGATTGACATACCCTTCATAGGTGACACACAAATTTAGGAGAAAGTCGATTTAATGAAAACTGATAACAAGATCTGCTTAAAATATATTAAGAATTGACCATCTAAAATTTAATTTATTTTCATTTTTTTTTAACATGTATGGTTGAAATATTGATTGTTAGTGCAGCCATAACCTGTAGCATCCTAATATAAAATGGAAAGTTACATGAAGGGAGAAGAAATCATGTTGCATGAAAGAGAGGCATGATATTGGAAATGATATGAACTAGAGAACTAAATAAAGTAAAGGAGTAGAGATATTGGGTCACTTAGGGCAGGTGGGGCAAAGCCCCACCTGCTGGCAGCAGAAAAAAGTGTGGTTTCAATGGTATTGGTAATTAGGAAATTAATAAATTTCATGATTTCTGGAAAATCCTTTTTTGTTGCCATGCTCTCAGTGTCAAGTGCCTCAATTGCGGGAAAGCAACAGTGACCTGAGATTTAGCTACTTGATAAGAATGATTGATAATATGCACAGGTATGCAGTACACAGACCTTGCTGGTAATCACGGTTGTCTGAAGCAGTGGGCAGAGAAAGAGACACAAGGAAATGAAAACACAGGTTGGAGTCTAGATGTCTTTCGGTTATTTTAGTACTTTGAGTACCAAAAGCGCCCCTAATGACTAAGTGTATTATACAAAAAGCTTGTACTGCACAAACAGTTTCTCCCCATTGTAACAAATGTAGTTCACAGATGGCATTGTTTGTATTTGGAGTACAGAGACACACAAGAGTGGATTTTCACTCCTGTCCCATCCCACTCTGACAAAAATAGTCCTGTCCTGTCCCAGTCCCAGAACAATGAGTCCTGTCCCATCCTGTTCCTATGTTATGTTGTAGGGGGTTAGTTAGTAAATACTTTAACACAGTCAGTCTTGACTCTTAGGAACTCATTTAAAACTTTAGACTTGCCTAAAAGATCTGTCAGTGCTATACACAGACCATTGTCCTTTACTGTGCATTGTAATTGTGTCTTACTGCAGTCTGACTCTGAATCCATTGTTGGTATATTAGGATGGTCAATCCAGGTGACTGTCTGCAACCAACCAGTAATAAGCCACCAGAACAGACAGGATAGAATAAAAAAGGATAAAAGAAACAACAGAAAGATGTTATGGCAGTATGTTCAAAATTGAAAAAAAGTGAGTGTTTATGTATAAAAATGGACCAATTATTTCATGTTATCCCTGTCCTGCCTGCTCCCGGTGACCTTTTTCCTGTCCCATCCCAATCATGTGATGAATAGTGTAATTGACTCCCATCCCGCAGGAATCCCATTGGAATCCTGTGACCCACAAGATTCCCGAAAAAATGTCAGTTTCTAATTTGGGGATCTTTTACACTCTTTACCCCTCTGACTTACAGACTATTTAAGCTTGGTCTCTAGCTATCCCGATTTTTTCCACTGCCTCTTTCTCTTGATTTCCCCTCTTCCCTGTCCACGTCAACTTCTCGTCCCGCTGCGTGTGTGTCCGTCCACTTTCTGTCTCTCCTCCCCATCTCTTCCTTTCCATCTCTTTTCCTTCTCCTCACCCCTTGTCAACAGCTTAACTGTCATTTTAAGCAGAAAATACACATTATGTCAGAATGAGGCAATAATGACCCTATTGGAAGTTTTGATAATTGCAAACACATACACACACAAATACATGCATTCATGTACACAAAGCTGTGCTTAAAGCATTGATTCATAAAGATGATGCAGTTGCAATGTGATTATTGTTAGCTGCTTATGCTATTGTGACAAGAAAATGAAGATAGGCAGCATTTGATTTGATTCTTATGTACAAAATACTGTGTTACTTACATGTTTGTGTGTTGAAGTAGTTGATGATAAGGTTCTCTGGCATATTATATGTGTCTGTGTGTGCATGTTGCCAGTTAACATGTTGACGTTATTTGAACCATGATCTGGATTAAAACAAATAGACTTGAAATGGATTAAAAAAACCTGCAGACATTGAGAGAAGCACTTTTTGTAGGTGGCCTATGACAGAGTCCATATTTAATCATGACATTTTAATCCCAGGAAATTTTATAAAAAAATGATACTTAAATGAAGCAGACAGGTATCAAACAAATCATTTTCACCTCAAACCTCCGTGTTAAACTTGATAATTATATTAGTGTTGTGTCAAATATTGATAAATGATTATTATTTGCCGCATTGCCACTATCTTTAAGTCTTGCTGGCATTGTTTTCCTGCACCATAGTGGCTGAATTTTTAATCCAAAAGTTTTATTAAAAAATGAATTCTCCATTTTCATGTTTTAGTCCAATAGCAAGTATATAATTATTTATTTAGGCTTGAACACAGACTCAGATCATCTTATGAAATGCTTATTTATTTTAGAAGTATGTGATCTTTGCGTATTTTACTTGGTCTGAACATTTTGTTTGCTGTTATTATAGATTATATGTTAGATTATTTTAACCAATGAAAAAAACACATCAGTCACTTACAGGTTGCAAGGTGTTTGATAATGGTGTTTGTGTTTGTATAAAGCCTTGTGTCGAACCACTACCTTAAAACTGAGAAGAAATAGAAATTCAGCCGGGGTGAAAGAAAAGGATACTTTAATTTCATACTCATACTGTATGTCTTTAAAATGTATAAACCACTTTTGTCTCAAACCTTTTAAGAACATTTGAAATAAATAAAGATAAAATACATTGTCAAAACATAAAAACATAATCTTTTCTTTTGTCTTCCTTCTTTTTTTCCAGCCTGTCCTAATCATATCTAACGATAGATCTTTCAAGGCAACCGAGCCGAGTGAGGTCTGTTTGCAAAGGTTAAGTGAATGAATAGGAAGGACAAATATACACACTCCCACAGGTTTGTCACACATGCCCAAAAACCTGTACATTGTGGTCACATAATACTAACAGTATTCTAGCCACCTTTGACCCCTCAGCCCTCCATATGAAGTGGCCAGCTGGTTAGAATAATATTGACCTTCCACTAAAGAAAACAGTGCTGCTTATTGCTTTTACACATTGCACTGGTTTCATTTACTGGGCATCCTGGTGTGTACATGTGTCTGGATTTGTGTATACACACATACGGAAGTATTAAGAGAGGTGGAACATAGAGTATATTAGATTGGTTTGTGTTTCATAGGGTGTACTTTGGGAGTGATGGAATAGTTGTGAATTGTTGGGTCATTGCGTATTCTAGTCTGTTTTTTTTCACAATTTAACTTATTAAGTGCAGCTAAATGATCTTATTGGCTATAAACAAGCACAGTATAATTGACAATGGAGAAAAAGAAGCAACAGAACTTAGGGTTAGCCTGCTGACACCAAGTAGAAAAACTGGCCTATTTTTCGGACACTCTTTTCTAAAATAACCGTAACGTGTCTGTGTGCCAATCGCAACTTGTTTTGCGGTCCAAGTTTTTCAGGTAAAGGACAAAAAAATGCAAATTTCCCCAGAAAACTGCCACATAGCACTTTGAAATTATAGTAAGTTGTTTTTGTTATAAACATCATTATAGCACTGTAAAATTATAGATATGACATTGTAAAGCATGGTCATCCAGTATATACAAAAGGAAGCTTTTGGTTAATGTTACCACTTCATCTTCTTTCATGAAATGTTCACTGATCAGCCATAAAATTAAAACCAGTCATTGGTCTGAATTTTGAAGCTGATATTGTATGTGTGACAACAGAAACCAACTTCCAGCAAGTGGATGCCTTGACATCCACGTTTAACGTACCCTACCAAGTTTAATGTTAGTATGTGCTATTCCTAGTCCTCCAAAAGGGTACAGGAGCCATAAAATCTTCTGCCTGTCCACAGTAGGTGTGACTCAGATAGCTTTTCATTTTCCCATCTAGCATGACATTTTTCAGTATATAGCAATCACGTAATGTTTGTTTTCGCTGTCTTGTGTGCGTGTGCGTGTGTGTTTGAGAGGAAGTGTATCTGGTAGTCCTTGAGAAGGGTAGAGGGCCCATAAACACTCTCTTTAAGAGCTGAGATTTTAATTTATTAGCAGAATTGTGAATTGTTCTTGATGAGGCTATGGCTTCATTGTTAAATTGCAGTACCCTGAAACATTTCTTCTTTACATTGACAGTCAACATATATTAACAGATCACCCCTTACTAAATGTTCAGACTTTATGTGTGTAGTTGAATTATCGGCTTTTAGTGATACATGACTTCTAGATTATATCTTCTGCATTGTTTTACAGTGTCAGTCAGTCTATATGATGAATATTCTCCTGTATTTTTTTGGTATGGTAAAAGGGTATATGTTCATGATTGAGGGTTACTTGATTGGGATGATGATTGGGGGATGTCAAAATGCTGGTGACATTCACAATTCTAATGTCCTTCTCTTTTCCAAATAGACAGACAGACAGACAGACAGACACACACACACATGCACGCACACGTGCACATGCACACATTGAATCACATAACTCAAGGACTTCAGACCATAGTCCTTGATGCTGCATAGCCTCAAATGTTTCACTTGATCACACACACAGATGGGTGATAAAATATTACTCGTATGGCACATTTTGAATAGGTCCATAATGCTCCATTAGTTTGATTGCTTACAACCTGTCAAACATGATGGGTAGAAACAATAAAATCAGAATATACAAAACTCAATTGAATTGCTATTTTTATCTGTTAATTCAACGGTTTAATTTTGATATTGTTCATTTATGACACAAGTGATGTGAGTAGATGGTTTCACTTAGACACAGATACATGGAGATGAGAGATCCACACAAAAATACACTTCAGCTTACTCGCGCGCACACACGCACGCACACACACACACACACACACACATGCACACGCACACACACCCTCGCACTTGTCAAAAGCAGTGGAGTGGAATAATGGACAAAGCAATGGAATAGTGGCCAGACTTCATCATTCACACTCTCTTAACCAGCAGCCATCTGCTAAATGTGTGCATTATTGTCTTTATATCCGTCACTCGGTGGGTACTGTACATGTGTGTGAATGCACTTTATATGCATATGAAACGATCAGTGTAATTTCTTGAAGACTTGGATGAACACTAATCATATTAAGCTGGATGAAACAGTTAATTCATCTGCACAGTCTTTATTCAGTTACTAATTAATAAACACAAATGATATAAACCTGAAGTATGAACAATGATCCAAATACAAACTAGTGCAAATGCATGCGAAAAACATGTATACAACCTATAGATGTACAGTTTGTACATTATTGTGTGCTATTGATTAAATGATACTTTTCTTCTTTCCTTTCATCTAATTTTGGCATGAATTTGCTGTTTCTAAAAGGAAGAAAAATCTACGAAAGGATACAATTTTTTTAAGATAACACAAGTTATCATTTTCTATCATTCAAAGGTAATGTGTTCACTCATCAAAAAATGAAAAACACCTAAATAACCTAAAAATTGCAGTGTCCTCTAGGGCAACCTTAACCATTGTAGTGAACTGATGTTTTAAGATACAAGTCTTTCCAATTAATGGAAATTTTTCCGGAAGGTCATACAGGTTTGGCTTGTGTATCATTATGTCGCTGTTACATAGAGAAGTTGCTCATTAGGACAGGATAAAGAGGAGACAACAGTGAGATCTCAGCCACAATGAACCTAAATGCTCCCTGTCACCTTTAACTCTTCTCTGTTCTATGCATTCTTCACCTCAAATCTTCCTCTTTACAGTAGTTATTCTCTCTATACTCATTCCTACTCTCCCCATTTCATTCACAATTTCTATTTTTCCTTGATTTTTGTGCTGCCTTTCAGTCTGTCCAACATCAGCCCTCAAATTTTCTCCCTAGACATGCTTCCTGTGTCATAGTTAACATTACGCTCACGCTAGTTCCATAGTTAAAATCAATCTTTTTCTCTTTCCTCTCTCCAATATTTATTTACCTCTCTGCACAAGTTTTTAGTGATGCTTTGGCCCCTTACTCTCCACTTCCTCTCACCCCATTTCTTCACCTTCACCACTTACATCTGTCTTTCACCCTTTTCTCTAAAGAATCCAATAATTTTGGCATCCTACCTAGTTTGCAAGCATGTGTGTGTGTGCACTCTTCATTTATCAAAGACGCATGCAGATTTGATCCAGACCTGATACATATGTTGGCCCTTAGCCAGGAACCAAGGGGGTTAATTGAGTAATGGCCTTTGTAAGAGAGGTAGAGGATACTTGGGGGGAGGATGAGACAAAAAGCCAGTGAGAGAGCACATTAAGAGAGCGAGAATGAGACAGATAGGCGCAATTTGTAACAGCGTATGAAGGGAGGAAAAGCGGCAGTGTGCCATAGAGAGAGGGGTTAATTGCAAGAGTGAATAAAATGAAAGTCAGAGGAAGGCTGGCAATTAAAGAATTGTGGAAGAGAGAGTGAAATAAAGACAAATGTTGGGTTAATGGTGACAGTGTGCGCGATGAGCATGAGGTGACAGCATTAAGCAGCCAACCAGCAGTATGTGTATGATTGATTTTAAGTGATAGAGAAGGGGCTACCAAAATGATTGAGATGAAACAGAGCAAGAGCCAGGTAGGGGGAAAGAGAAAGGGTTAATTATGAGTACAATAAATGATGGAGCCTGTAGTGTTGATGGAGCTTGGCTTTTAATTAAGGAAACAAAGCTGCACCTGGGACCCACCAAGAATAGATGGATACATGATACTGCATTAAATTGTGTGTGTGTGTTTCTAATTGCTATTGTTATGAAGTCCACCTCCTCATGGATTCTTAGTGCTGATGAATTATCTTAATGAAGTGCATTGAGTTTGATGGCGATTGACTAACTACATAGCCAGATGACTAAGATTTGGTCCAACATATCCATCCGACTGTGCAGACAGACACAAATAAGAATGGGAGAGGCAAAAAAGCACAAAAAAGTAATTAGGTTTGGGAGCCATAAACTCATAACTCTTTATTTTGAGCCCTCATTCATTGCTCTTTTTTCTGCCTATTTTGTCTTTTTTTCCACTTTGTTTACAAAAATGGCTTTGGCATTGTGTTACAAACTGGTTTTAAACTGAAATCAGATTTTCAGGGATTAAGAAAAATAGCTTTGTGTTTGCATTGATAATATGGCATTTTTGATACTATATTAGACTTTTCTGAGGGTTTTGAAAACATTTTGTGAGCTTCAGTAATTGAAGCCAAAGCAACATACAAATCTTCGCCATAACTCATTTGAAAAATCTGTTTAAGAACTGTAAATAAACATAAATAATGTATTTGTATGCATGTGAAAAGTGATATAAATATAACTTTAAAACAGAAAATTGGTCAGTGTATAAGGGAACGTGTCAAATTAGTTGTTGTTATGTAAATAAATTGTCTAAAACTAGCCTTTGGTTTTTAGATGCAACTTTAGTCGTCAAGTTAATGTAAAGTACTCAACAAAATCCAAATTTCCAAATAAAGGTTAACTTCTTCTCATCCGAGTCATCAGAAATCTGTTTATTGTAAATTAAAGACATTTTTATACATAGTTCCTCATTTTCAGGGGCTCAGAAGTAATTGGACAAACAGAATTATAACAGAATTATAAATATAAAGATTATTTTTAATGCTTGCATGAAAATCCTTTCCAGTCAATGACTGCCTTAAGTCTGGAACCAATGGACATCACCAAATGATGACTTTCCTGTGTAGATGCTTTTGCAAGGCCTTTACTACAGCTGTGACCATAATCAATAAACAACAGTGATCCTGTTCCAATGGCTCCCATACATGCCCATATCATAACACTGCTGGATTGACAGATGATGTGTTGGCTTTGGATCATGAGTCGTTCATTTCCTTCTCCATACAGTTCTCTTCCAATCATTCTGGTACAAGTTCATCTTGGTCTCATGTGTCGAAAGAATCTTGTTCCAGAGCTGTTCAGGCTTTTTTACATGTTTTCTGTTCTGACCTTTCTCTTCTTGAGTGTGACCAGTGGTTTGCACCTCGTGATAAACCCTCTGTATTTACATTATTGAGGGTGACTCTTGATTGTAGACTTTAACAATGATACAGAACCTTCTGGAGAATTTCCTTAACCCGCCTAGATGGGGTGAAGGCTTTTTCTTCACCAAGTGAAAAGAATTTTGTGATCATTGACTTTATTTGTCTTCTGTGGTCTTCCAGGCCTTTTGGTGTTGCTGAGCTCACCAGTTCAATCCTTCTTTTTAAGAATGTACTAAATTATGGATTTAGCTACTTCTGAAGTTTCTTGCATCTGTCTGATTTGTTTGTGTTTTTTGGTATTTTCACCCTAATGATGGTCTCCTTCATTTGCATTGACACCGCTCTGGAATGCATATTAAAAGCTCCCATGAGCAACTACCAAATGGAAAGTCAACACTTGGAATTAACTCCATACCTTTTACCTGGTTAATCTGTCATAAGATAATGAAGGAACAGTCTATACCTGGCCATAAAACTGATAAATTGTCAATTTTCTCATTACTTTTGAGCCTCTAACTATGTAAAATGGCTGTAATTCCTAAAGGTTTAATGCATTTATTTAAAACTCCTTGAATTAAAGCTGAACGTCTCCACTCCAATCACATCTTGCTTCATTTGTTTCAAACCTGTTGTTTTTGTACAGAGGCAAAATTGTGTCACTGTTCAAATATTTATGAACTTAATAAGATCATAGTAAATAATTTCATTCAAAATGATATTCTTTTTTTCTCATGTGAGCAGTCTAATCAACTGAGATTATGACAGTGTGCAGATTGGTATGGATGAAAAACAGGTACCTTGAAAATCCCTTAAATTGAACCTCTGAAGACCTGCCAGTCTCATTCTGTAGTTCATTATGATTGCACTGAGACAGCAAAATTTGCAGCTTGATCTAATGCCTTAAAAGGCTCCAGTCATAGCCATCTAAATCTTTAAAGGTATTATGCATTTTGCTGCAGCACGCCTTAGGCTGTTTCAAGAATATGTGTTAAAATCTACAGTAGGCTAGTCTAAAACTTCAACTAGAGACTATTGCAGCTGCTCTTATGGCAGTGTTCAATCTGTAATAAGGTGGATTGTTCCTTTCAAGTACACAACATTTAGTGTTGAGATGGATCTGATTCATGGTCTTGTGAATAAATAATATGGTCTGTTAGGAAAAGTAATGTAATCACTCTGTGTTGGCTATGAGCTTTACCCTTCTCTTCACCTCAATCATAGAGATGTTGGATGGACCACATCTCATGCCACCTTTTAAAAAGAAAAGCTGTCTGTGATGTGTGTGCTCTTTATGTAGGCACTGTGCCTGCGCGTGCGCTCTAGAGAGAGATTTATCATGTAAACATGTATTGTCACCACACACACACACACACACACACACACACACACACACACACACACACACGCGCACACACACACATAAGGCTACATGTAGTTAGGAGAAAGATTTACATGCATTGAGTAATGTGCTGGGCAGTGAGGGCTTTATAAAGAGTTAACCTGTCTGAATATGTGAGTGATGATAACAGGCTTATTTAATTGCCTAACCCTACACTACTACAGACAAATCCATACACACATACACATACATACGCATACACATACAATTACACATACGCATAAACATTCACAGATCATCAGCGCCTGGAGTAGGCGTCACTTCATTTCTGTCATTCACCTTGAAGACGATGTAGCAGTGGGAGAAAGAAATAAAGGAAAAGACTAAGTTTCAGTCAACAACAGAGAGAAATACAACCAAAGCTAATAAAAAGTTCAGAGGTGTTTGCGGTGGCTGTATCTGAGCTTTCAAAACTTTTGGTTTGAAGTTTGTTAGCTGCATTTTGACATTTAAGTTTCTCCAGGATTTTGCAAGACAGCGACTTAATACAAATTCCTAGTTTTACACTTGTCATACAGTTTGAGTTTTTATTTTGAATTTTTTATTTTTCCCCATTCCTACCATTATTTTGTCCCTAAACCTCCTGGTACTGCTTAGACTTGCAGTAAAACTCAGGGGTGCTATTGTGTAATATAATATTGAATATTTTTTTAACATCTTTATTTTTGGGTGATAGCACTTAGTAGAGACATGGTCATCGGACACCCTGTGAAGTTGTTGAATACAGGCTAGAAGCACAGGTTTCAAAGACCACATATTTTTACAACCTGGCACTTGTATCTTAAACCATGTCTGACTATGTCAGATCTGTTCAGCAGCATATTGTTTCCATGGGAAATGATGAGAAATGTAAAGGTTGTCCATAGGCTTTTACATAGAGTCATGGGCTTGATTTACTCCAAAATGGATAAAGACAGTGTAAGAGGACTACATTGATGGTCTGTTTGTACATATATACAGCTGGTGCAGTCAGAAGTTAGTTCGCAAGTTAAAACATAGTTTTTGTTAGTTGTACAACTGAGAACCTAGAAGACTACTTTAAGTAAGAAAAAAAATAGTTTATAGCATTTTCAATCACCTACTTATGACCAGTCAGAGACTTGAACTGGGTTCATGCATGTTGCTCTGTTTGTGATGTGTGGGTTGTTTAATTTACAAAAAACAAAGTCTCCTTCATAGCAAACTGATACAGGTACAAACTAAACATGGAAGTATTATAATTTCTATGTACAGTTTGTTGTTTTTTGTTAGCAGGTTACACATGTATATATATTTATATATTCTGGTACTACTTACCCAACATTTCCCTTAAACCCCTTAGCATATTAAGTATGTCCCTCTCTCTTTCTCTCCTTTCCTCACACCACACTCACACACAAACACACATTCACACACACAAACACACACACTTAGACACACTTACACTGCTTCCAATCTCTCCCATTATAATGAACACATCTGCAGACACTAATGATCAGGCTGAGTTTAGAAATACAGCTCCATATACGAAGAGATAAAAACAGCCCAATCAGAAAGGTAATTTAGGTCAAACCTTTTCTGCTCTCTAAAGTCAAAGGGAACCCCTTACTACTCAAAAATACATGTCATTTCTCTGTCTGTCTAATTGACTGGCTGTACATCCATCGGTCATTCTGTCAATTGGTTATCCAACTCTTGGTGTCACTATACTTTTAGGAAATCAAGGAACAATATTAGTCATGGACAAGGAATTTCAAAACATCTTCAATAGGATGGTGTTTTTTTTTTTTTTTTGGACAAATAACTTTCAGTGAGCAAACTGGGAACAGTATAGAAACGGTCATAACAATGTTGCCAACAGTGTTATTCTCATTGTCAAACACTGTGTGTAATTTCCCTAACCATGCTAATTCTTTTAATGCCAAGGCTGTCATGTTTAGCTTTGGCATATAAAAAGAATTGCTTGAGATATGAACCCCCATACAAATGACTCTCATATTAATCATCCAATTCATCCAATGTTGTAGTCAACAGTGACATTTATTATTGTTCCTTCAATCAATCTGGCCAATCACAATTGTAGGCATTACAACAGTAACACCTGTAAAATATATTAGCCTCCAATGCAATTTCCTTGTGATAAATACTGCATAGTATAGTTAATTTAGAAATAGTTAATGATGTTGAAAGTATTGTCTCCTTGCATGGTTTGAAGTGACATGGTGAGATTGATTGTTCTCCTTCAGCTCTGACACAGATAAGCTGTCTGGGGGTCAGGAGACAACCTTTCGATAATTAACCCCATAATCCCCAAAGTGGCTACAGATTATAGACATGTGAATGGCTAAAGCTGAAATCCCCCATTGTATAGAACAGGACAATGACCCTCCACCGGACCTGTTTAAAACTATGAAGGTACAAGGGAATAAAGGAATTATCACCAGAGACTTAAACTGGGTTCATGCATGTTGGTTATTTATTAAAGCCAATTGGAAAAAATAAATAAATAAATAAAGTTTGAGCTAATGTTATTTGCTCATTTTATCAGTCCCTCTTGAGAAATAGAAGATGTGTACTAGTAGCAGGCTTGATACAATGTATTCTTTTAATTCTAATGTCTTTCCATATGAATGTGCATGCTTGTATTTGTGTACTGCGTTTATCCAGGTTTACCACTGTCAGCTGACAGTTACTAATGCTTAGCGTTTGACATGTTAATCCTCAGATAATGTCTATCCCAGCACTTTCTGTGTGTATGTGTGTGAAACTGTATGCATGTATGTGAGAGAACATGGTGTGTGTGTGTGTGTGTGTGTGTGTGTGTGTGTGTGTGTGTGTGTGTGTGTGTGTGTGTGTGTGTGTGTGTGTAGCCTAATCAGTCACATCTGACAGACAGCAAATCCTACTTCAAAAGCCACTCAGACATCCATTGTTGTGTGGAGAGCCAATTCAATGAGATAAAATGGTGGAAAGAAAGAAGAGGATGAAGGAAAGGAAGGCTGGATAAATCAGCTATCAGGGGATGTAAGAGCTGTAGACTAAGGGTTGGTTTATGGTCCCTCAGAACTAGTTCTAAAGATGTGTTGTCGGACCACATCGAAAATCATATGTGTTTATAGCTGTTATGCCTGTACTGGTAGTTAGAGAGTTCAAACCTGACTTGAACAGCAAGAGGGGAGACTCAATATTTTTAAAAAAACAAGGACAATGATGCATTTTTTCATGCAGTCACTCTAGGAAGATAATTATTTTGTTGCACTTGGCTGTACATATTGGAACCACAAATAGTTTTGTAACAAATTAAAAAAAAAAAGAGTGCTAGAAAGAGTTCAGTGCTAGCTCTTCTATTACCTCCTCAAGTGGGCATGAATGTTGGATTGTCAGGTTTCTGAAAGACATCCCCTGTCTGACATCAGGAAGGTGCAGGGTTGGTTGTGGTTGTGTACAAATTGAAGTCTATAAATAATGGGCTTCTGATCTGGGTTTTGGAAGAGTGTGACTATCCTTATGCTCTGACCACAACCCCAAAATCACCTCGATTGAACACTCACCGTCTTTTTGCCAGATATCAATATGGTACCTAACTGATGTTTTTGTGGCTTGAATGGGAGCAATGGGGGAATTTGGGATTGGAATTTTTCACTAGTTTGGGATATTTTATAGTCCAAATACTTAATCGAAAATGATTGATATCAATAATAAAAATAATCTTTACTTGCAGCCCTACTCTTCAGTTCTAGTACATTTTGTGTCTTTACTCTGTATTATTTTTTCTAGTAATGTGAAGATACAGTAACTTTGCTTGTTTTTATTAGTTTCTGAAACTGAAATTGAGGAGATTGATTTGTATAATTCTACCACAGATGAAACTGGCACAATGCAGGCAGACCCTTCCTTAAGGTTTATTCCAACTAGAGTTGGAATAGATATGTGGTGGGGTTTATGTGCTCATGGTGCAGCTAGGTTGCTCAAAAATATAAAGCAGGAAAAGGGGTTCATCATCCTGCAGGGCTTCTCTTTTGAGAATTTTCCACATCAGAATGAATCAGGAACAGCCCTACTGAATACATCAAGTGTTTTTTCACAACCGATAAAGAGTCAATGTACTTGTAGTATGTACTTGTGAAGTAATGTAATGTAAAATTATACAGCATTTTTCCACAGTGGATTTCTGTAACACCTTTGTGCTGTGTTGATGATTTTTCTCAAGCATTGTTTCAAAGGCTTATTTTCTTATGCTCTCCAAGGCTGAACAGCATTTTGTTTCAGCTATGATTAGAGATATTGAATATATTCCAGAGTGGTCATAATCAAGATCTGTAAGGTCCTGCAGTAGTTAGTGCTGATCCATTTACATTTTATCTTTCTTAATATTCAAGTCTTTAGCTTGCCATGCTATTGAACTGTATATCATTACACTAATGGGGATTTTTAGCTGCTACTAAGGGCCAGTATTGGGGAAGATGCAGACATACATTTATAGATCTGTATTGGCAGATAGTTGATATGAAAGGCCTTTGATTAGGATTGGGCCCAAAAGATTTTATCAGTACATCCCTAGTTTAATATTTTGCCCAACTCATTTTATGCCCCCCCCGACACCCAGAGTCATCTTCCTGTGAAGGTAAGACTCTTTATAGGACAAAACCACTCCCAAATTTGTGGATGATGAACTGATTTGGTTTACAATTGCTAATTTACTCAGTTCCTCCCTGAGGGTGGAGTTTCTGCAGTTTCCTCTGGTTAATAGGCTTCTCTGCTTTATTAGTGTTGCCATTTGGATGTCTACTGGTGGATCATTGTGAATATGGCCTCCACAGAATGTGCCCATCTGTGCAACTGCTTGTCTCCATAATGCTGTTCCATATGGCCAAGTCTGGTCTACACACAGCCTCAGGGAGGTGGCAGTAGATGGTTGATGCTACCCACATGCTCATAAAAAAGATTCATACATACAGTATATGTATGAATACAGGGGCACTAACAAATAGTCACACTCACACATGTGCGTATGAATACAGACACATACACACACCATCTGCACTACTGAAAAAACAGAAGTTGTCTTTATATTTTGTCTGTGTGGCAGGCACTGAAGTTCTGTCTGTCTGAAGTCCACAAAGTTACTGAACAGAGGTATCGCTGGTATGGATGGAGGCTGCTCTGCTTTTGACAGTTGAATTGTTTGTACTTTTATGTCTATATAATTTATCTCTATGTGTATTACTATCTTGCTCTTTGCTGTCTTTGTCTAACAATCTGTACAGTAAGTTTGTAACCTGCCCTTCTCTCTCTCTGTCTTTATGTGTTTCTCATTTGTCACAGTATGTCTGTTGCCCATTCATCTTCTTCTTTCTTGCCTGGTTTGTCTTGATTTCACATGCTCTACTGAGAGGAAAGGTGACTGGAGATCAATAGAGGGTTAGCACACACGCACAAACCTACATAAACATGCACACACACAAACATAAAACTGCTGAGCAGGTGAATTTCATTCATCCATATTCTCCATACGGAGACAACACCATCCTGATTATTGATTACCATGGCGATGGATCGATTGCAGTGGAGAGGTCATAGTCAGATGTGTGTTTGTGTGTGCTTTTGTGTGTATGACTCTTTTTGTTGCTGTCCTTTTGTGCAACATATATGTAAATGCTTTTGTATTATGTATACATTCCTTTGTACTAAGTGTGTTGTCAAATCTGTACATACATCTGTTGTTTTAATGTTTGACTCTTTCTCTCCTACACTCTCTGTATATAAGAAATGTAGACATTACAAATAATTGATAAAAATTTAAAATGAGAGAAATAGACATGAAGGAATAAAATGATGGGATTAATAGAGAGTAAGTGTAGGTGTATCAGATTCATGTATTAATCGATAAACTCTTTGTTGCTTTTTAGGTGTATCCGATAAAGCAAAGTGTAGGAACATGATGATTTACATCAGTTGATTTGTAAGGGACCATTTCAGCTCAGAGGGAACAGGGAGCAGGAGAGAAAAAGAAGCAAAAGGAGGCAGGGTAATTGAAAGAAGCAAAATGATGAAGGAAGGAGGCAACCAGAGAGAAGGAAAGGCAAGAGAAGGGAGGAAATGAGTGAAAGCAAAAGAGAGGAGGCAAAGTGAAGCCAGAGGGGAAAACAGGGCTAAGCAGGAATATTTGCTGATGAAAGATGAAAAGTCCATCTTGTACATAGCCTAGCATAGTAGAGCTGACCTGCCTCAGGGTTCATTCAAATTCTCTTTGTGGTCTGCACAATTATTTTTATGGGCATCATACAGAAATGTGCAAGGCTTTTAAAAAATTACCTATCATCATAGCTTTATAGAGAGCCTGTATGCTTGCTAGAGTGACCATATCTTTCCACATTAGCAACCCTGCACCAACTTCTTTTATGGGTGCAGACAAAAGACCATCAAATTATGTCATGAGACATAAAAATGTCTTTTTTTTTTAACTTTGGTATTACAGCAAAAGGGCAAAGAGGGGAATGGTGACACGCTGATAGAAAGCTGTTCACTGGGGCTGTAAAGTGTAACAGCATAGCAGCACTTTGTCCTCCTCTTTCTTTACTCCTCACAGGTGGAACCCTGTTCATTTTTTAAGATAGGAACACATGGGGTTACACAATAATAGACAGTGAGGGCTAAGGGTGGAAGGGTGGGGGGTAGGTGCAACAGATAATGCACTTAAGATGCAGTATCTATTGTGTAGAGCTAGGTGGTGCTCTCAGTCTATCCACTGTGTGTGTGTGCGTGCGCGTGTGTGAGCGTGTGTGAGCGTGTGTGTGCATGTGCATGTCACTGAATGAACATCAGTTGCGTTTGAGAAAGCTTTGTAATTCTGGACCTGGAAAATTACAAAGCATACAAAGCATAAACATTTATTATCCTCAATTTCATGTTGTATTCAGACCGCTGGAGTTAATTGATAACATCCCTTTTTCATAAAAAAGCACCATGTTCACCGTCTTACCTTTACTCTGTCCTCTATTGTATTATACCCAAAACCGAATGGGCTGGTTGTAACCCATAAAATAGCTATATAAGACAGCCCATTGTGGAACACAGACCTGCACAAACACAATTTACATACGATGGACAAGTGCCATCATGTTTGGCCATCCCAATCATTCAATTTGTTTTTAAGGCTATTGTGTTGGAACGGATATTGCTAAGTATTTTGCTGACTGCATAAGATTCCAGAGTAAACACAGACACATGCACAGACTTGAACGTCATAGATTTTTTTTTTAAACGGTAAATGGTCATGAATGGAAAATCAAAGCTTGGTAGTGTACAGATAGCTTAAGTCTATTTAAAGATTGTTTCGTATGCTCTCTCTGTAAGCTGTGTATATGCTCATGTATTTATCTAATTGTAGAATTTTAATGATCAACTCAACACTAATCAATCAGGCCAAAATCGACTTGATTAAAAAGGATATGATGTGAAAAAATGGTAATATAGTGTGTGTTTGTGTAGGCATGTTCTGTTGCCATGGTATGCACTTAAATCCTGAACTGCTATTAACCTACCTATCTCAATTTCACATGCTCTTTTAATTTTAATAAAAGGGTAGGAACCAACTCTGCACTTATTCATCCCCTCTCTTACACATTACACACAATTTAAGAGAGGCTGAGGAGTGCAAAATAGTATGCACATTGTGTATTGCGTTGTCATTTGCAGCTCACTGAAATATCGTTACTTATTGGTAGGTGAACCAAGAAGTTTTGAATTTAATAGCCTCATGTCCATCCTGCCTCCATAAAATCAAGGCCAAAATTGTTGCTGTTAGCAGGGTCCTCATGTTTGGATTATATTAGCTGTAGTATATTAATGTTAATTGTTACTTGAGTTACTTGAACTTAAAAAATAAAATTGCGGGCTGCTCTCTGGTAAATTGTTTAGATACTTATAGACAAAGTGAGGAACAGCCTGGTGAGTCTGTCTGTAGGTGAGCAGTTGAGTATTAGCTTGTTGTTTGTGTCATTTTCTAGCTCTATACCGTCATATTGTATGATGAACAAATTATGTTCAAAGTTAACAGCACATGTATCACCCAGTATCAGTCTCCCAGTTTGTCTTTTAAAGCCTTTACACACTCTTGGCTCACCCACACAGTTGTTTTTACTTAGTGTCCTGGTTGTAATTATCAACTTCCCTGAATTATGTACATAATTTTGTATATCGTCAGTAGATGGAAAGTTTTTTAATATTCTCATTATACAAATGTGCTTAATTTGCAAAGTTACTGAGAAACAACAAGCAAAACATATTAACACATAATGAAATAAATATAAATACAGACATAAAATGTATGCTTGACCCAATTAATGGCACCCTTTTGATGAATTTAAATTAGTTCCTCAGTGAAATTAAAAAAACAAAAAGACTCACCTGTGTTTAATTTTCAGCATTCAAATGACCTGAATTAACTAATGAATCATTATTTTACTGCATAAAAAGGGGCTGATTGTTTAGAGTTTCTTTTTAGAGTTATTATCCAAAAACATTACAGTTAAAGGCTGCAAGGCGATCCCCAAAGACCTTGAGATCCTAATGTTATCAAGACATTTCACAGTCATAAAACTGGTAAGAAGCTTCCAGGATGAGATGCTAAGAAGACACTCGATGAGAGAAGTTTATGAAGATTGTTACTGATAGTGGAAAAAAACACATACATCTGAAGAGCTTCAGGCTGAATTGGAGCAACCTGGAGGGGTAGTTTCAGTCTGTATCATACACCACACACTAAAAGTATGGCTCCATGGTCAAAGGCCAAGGAGACACGAGTGTATGGTACAAAAATGCAGGATTAATGTTTGCATAACCATTAATAGATAAGCCACAGTCTTTCTGGGATAATTTTCTATGGACAAACGGAACCAATTTAGAGCTAATTCGAAGAGCAGTGCATCAATTTGTTTATAGGAGACAAAATAAAGCCCATAAGGAACAGAACATCCTACCTACAGTTCAACACGATGGAGGTTCTATCAGGCTGTGAGGCTGCTTTGCTGCCTCTGGTACCGGAGACATTGAATGTATCGAATGAATGAAAGATGAAATCAGAAGATCACTAAGGCATTTAGGGCAAAATGTGTGTCAGTAAAAGCGGGTTTAGTTAAAGGTCTTGGGTCTTTGAGAAGGACAGAGACCCAAAGCAAACTTCCAAAAGCACAAAAGAACGGTTGAGAAGGAGAAGATGGACTGTTTTAAACTGGCCAGCAATGAGTCCTGACATAAACTCTATTGAAAAACTTTAGAGAGAGCTGAAAAAGGACTCTTTCAGGGGAGCCAATAATTTCACCCTTGTTGATTAGAGACCTAATCAGCTGGAATGATTGAAAACATCTATGTCGGTGAGCATTAACATATCACATCAATATTTTAAGACCAGTGTCTTTAATATATCAGCTTATCTGTTCAGTCACTGTAACTGATATAAACATTATCTCAGCAGCCAAAGTGTATTGCAGGAAATAGGTTCAGTCGTCAATAGATTAATTTTGATAATATTTTTTAAGGTTGCTTTTAAATTAATATTCATCAGTGGCACAGTTGAGCCCTAGTGAAACTCAACTCAAAGTTTTGATTTTGTTTTTATTATCACTCTGATGAAGACATTGTCATGATGATTGCTCCATTAAAGTCTGCAAAACAATCAGGGTTCTTGACTTATTTTTCCATCTTAAGTTTGCTGTCCTTTAAATGAGGAGCATCAGACTTGGCCGCACATTGCCAGAAGATTCATTGCAACCTCTTTTTGACCTGACTTATACATACTTATGCAGACCATTTTTGGCTAATATGATAAGTTTAATAAAAAATTCTTATATAGTTCTAAACTATATTGTGTATGTCAGAAGCAAACAGGACACAACCCCGAAAAGTAGTAATAGACCTGTTCAACGACTTCAAAGACAGCCCCAGCTTAAAAAACATTCCTACCTGCAGCTTAAGTGTCAACCTGCCAGTTAAAAGGAAAGGGATTTGGAAAATTTTGTAACATTCAAAGTAAACCTCTTAATTTTACAAGACATTGACATTGTGAAGTCTGAAATTGGACTAATGTGACACACATCAACGTAACTGTGTCTGGGTGGAAGTGTTTGATTGTGGATTGTTGGGTTAGGCCTTTAATTGATCCAAGCACTCAGGTCAGGTTGTCCAAAGCTCACACATATACACACATACAAGCCACTAGTCCCCTCCTTCAATAGTTGAGAACAAAAATGGGTCATGGACATTTTTGTAATCTGGCAAAACATTCAAATTAGCAAAATATAGCAAAAATAAATTAGGCTTAGGTGTCTCTAAAAGTAGTGTGTTCTTATCAGATTTTTTTGATTGATTTGATTTTTTTGAACAGTATAGTCCTCCCGTTTTTACAAGCTGCAGACAACCTGAAGGCTGCCTTCTCTCCACTTTAAGTGTCCATAAGCTTGACACTCAACTAGCCGCTAGCATTGTGATAGCATTGTGGTAAAGTAGAGTGGTTGAACCTACAATTGACCGCCATGAGAACAGAGGAAACAACAGTTTTTATACTTGGATAAAGTATCACAGCAGAGTGACAAAAGAAAAACACGCTGTCATGTGGTTTGTTCAGCAGTCAGTCTGTGTTTAGTACATCTTCTTTAACCCAAATTAAGTTAAAATATGACCTTATTTCTTGCTCAGGTGTATTTTTAAGGGCATATATTCAAGCTTACAAATGGTTTAAGGCATTTCTACATGAGGTTGTCAAGAACACACAAAGTGTCTTTGTGTCTTGACAGTAGGCTGAAACTGAAAAAAAAGAGTAAAAACAGAACTTAACTACCATCTTTATCTTTGAGTCTGTCAAGTTTGATGACAGAATTGCTGATGAGAAGATTGCATGTTACATATGACAACATGATTTGGACACACACATTAGCAATGTGCAATTGCAAAAAGTAATGATTAACTTATTACTTAAAGGCTGAAAAATTCGGTCTCTACTCATAATCTTACAATATAGCACTAGTCTTAAGACGAGAAAAAATAATGTGACAGGAATTTTTTCAAAAATGGACACATCATTGCACTAGCACTTGACACAGTGACACCCTCAGTCAACCTCAAGTTTTTGGTTGCTTTTTGGTCTTACTCTCTGACATCCCAAAGGTTTTAACAGTACAGCACATCTGTTATCCCCCCATTATCATCACTATATTTCTCTCCGAGCTTCTGTCTCCAACATTCATCATGGCCATTTCACTTTTCTTACATCTTTCATTCCATGCAGTCTCATCTTTCTGTCTTTCTGTCTTTCTCTCTCTCTCTCTCTCATGCTCAGTGTGTAGTGTCATTTTGTTTGGCAGGTCTTTGAGTCCCCTGTTGGAGAGAATAGAGGCAAAGTCCTCCCCTGTCTCATCGTGCTGTCTTTCCAACTCTGCTCTTAGAGAGACCTGGCAAAGCTATGTTGAATTTGTCTCCCCATTATCTACTCACTGTCATTCTATCAGATGTTCTTTTTTATGAATCTTTTCCACCTGTGTGTGTTTGCTTATTTGGAAGCTATTAGTCTTGTTATGACTCTATTTAACACACAGATTTACTGAAACTGGAGAATGTGAGCTATTTGATTAAATGTGTTGTTGCTAAAGTAAACCAAGGCTTTTTACATGCTTTTACAAGTATGAATGTGACAGAGAGCTGTGTAAATGATGTAATGGGACATAAGAGATGGTAGGGGATGAGGAAAATGTAGAGAAAAGGGAAAGGTTGTCTCAAGAGATGATAATCAACATGCAAGTTAAAAGGAGTGAGAAAAATGTCAGTTGGAATTAGTTATAAGTGGAAAGAGAGTAAAACTATGAGAGAGATGTGTTAGATGGATGGAACTGGGGATCATGACAGAACATGAATGTGTTGAGAATGAGATGTATTGGCTGTGGTGAGTAGATGCTGAGATATGGTTGGGAAGATGGTGAGGAAAGTGCTGTACTTTTTACTGTTCTGCTCTTTCCCTGCTGAGATAATGCTGGAAAGAGTGCATATAAACACGTGGTATATAGCTTGTACATCTATGCACAGATATACACCAAAAAAAGCTTTTGTATTGTTGAAAATAAGTAAAAAGTACTTCACATTTAATGGAGTCAGCAGGACTTTTTTTTTTTTTTTTAAATACATCAGGTTTATAGAAGAATACCAAAATTAAGATTGATATATTTATATGCAATCTTAGTCATGTACAGATACATATGAAACAATTTTCTTTTGATTTTTGCATGGAGCTCTTAATGCTAAGAGAGTGAGTGATTCATGTATGGTCAGAGGTTTATTTATTTATGTTTAAATGTTTCAGTATCACTATGGAGCTTATCTTGTGGTTTTCCCATTCAGAGCTTATCAAAAACCCAAAGAAGAGACTTCCAGTGAAAATCTTTTTAGTTGTCTGGTTGGCCTGGAAAAAAGACGCCATGGCTGTCCTTTTATACTAGCACCTGTGTAAGCTTTTATTCTAAAATGTTGACATTGCTTTTTGTTTTAGAATTACATTTTCGTAATGTCGGCTTAGTTATTTTTACCTTTTTGTCACAGTGCAATGACTTACAAGTGTACTAGTGTGAGGACTGTCATTAGTTTGTGCCTATTTGTAGCGTGTATGTGTGAGTGAGAGAGTATGTTACCCACTTGTGGGTTCCAGTGTAGCAGGAAGCCTCTGGCTTTACTGGCAAAGTCCCCTTTCTTTACACTTGACCACTATAGACACGACATTCACATACATACGCACACATATACACAGGTCTATTCAGCTTTTGCGTGGAGGCCCCTAGAACACTGTGTTGACAAGCTGAGTGCTATGTTAGGCTAAACGCAGACTCAGTGCAATACTCAATAGACGGGGATTCCACTATATAACACAGTTAGAGCTAGCAGGGTGTCGCACACATGCAAAGGGGAGACACGAATGGAGTCAGTTGTTAATCAGTAGAAATACACTCTCACCGGAATGCTGGGCTCCTTGGATGTCCTCTATAGTGTCCTCATCCACAAGGTAATGCACAAGTTGTGTGCATGAACATATACAAAACCATTCATAATTTTCTAAACAAAATTTTGTATCTTTTGATTTTGCTTTATTTAAAATAATGTGACCAGATGGTTTTTTATGTACATTCATCAACCTGTAGTCTTAAACCTGTCGATAAGTGCGAATTCTTGTTAAGTTTAAATATTTTTAAGCTTAGAGGACATTACAGCCTGTGGTGGTGCAGCTAAGAAATAATCTGAACCTAGTCTCCTCTGTTAGCATTTTCTCTTCAACTTTACATGCATTCATGCTACCATTTAATGTTCCTTTTCCTAGTGTAATGCAACTGAAAGGTAGCAATTTGCAAACTGGCTGTAAAGCAAACTGGAGCAGTTTTCCCCCCTCTGTGTGAACAGAGAGTGAGTAAGGAGTAGAAAATAGAAAACCTGGAGAGACTTTGAGTGGACTTATATATATAAGAATCTAGGAGTAGAAATCCTCCTGCTCCATTCTGATCAATTTCTGTGTTCAAAATGGATGAAAGGAATAGAAGTAACTGAGAAATAACTAGCTACATTGTGTTTTTATGATTATATTTTTAGCTGATGGCGGTGTATGAGGAGCAGGAAGCCCAGCAAAGGGGTTTGGCTAACACAAGCCTAGCCCCCAGCCCTGACCTCTACCAGTCTGAACTCTCTGTCTTCCAGCCAATCACAGGAGGAGAGATTGAAGTCAATTCCTCAGCACTCAAGTCCAGTGAGTAATTTTCCATTTATGTTGGTAATGCCTGCTCAAAACTTGACATTGGCTGTTTTCTCTTCATTGTAGAAAAGTCCATGCCCCAAAAATCAAATCAGGGGTAATCATTATGTTTGCATATCTACATATTATAGAAGTAATGTTTGAAAACTCACAGGCACATTTTAAAACATCTGGGATTCAAACATCACATTTCTTCATTGCTACGTGCTTTGCATATTTGTTCCTACAAGATTTGTAAATACTTTTCAAAATTTTTTTGTAAGATTCAAAATGTAGAAGCAAGAAGCAACCTCATTTTAGGTGTAAACTACAATACAATAACCAAAGCAGTACTGTACTCAAAGCTGTGAAATGCAATAACAGCACACTTTATTAGGAACACTTGTACACTTGCTTATACATGCAGTTGTTTAATCAATCAACATGTTGCAGCATTGTAATGCATAAATGAAGACTCAGGTCATGAACTTCAGTTAAGGCTCACATCAAACATTAGAATGGGGGAAAAATGTGATCTCATTGACTTTGACTGTGACATTAGATGGGTTGCTTTGAGTATTTCTGAAACAGCTGATCTCCTGATATTTTAATGCACAACAATCTGTAGAGTTCACTCAGAATTGTGCAAAAAAAAAAAAAACATCCAGTGAGTGGTGGCTGTGCAGATGGAACTGATTTGTTGAGCTCAGTGGAGGATGGCCAGACTGATTTGAGCTAATGGAAAGGCACAGGTAGCTCAGAAAAACATGCTTTTCAACTGCTGTGAGCAGAAAAGCATCTCAGAATGCACCACATGTTGAACCTTGAAGCAGATGGGATACTACAGCAGATCGGGTTCCTCTCCTGTCTTCCAAGAACAGAAATTCGGGGCTGCAGTGGGCACAGGCTCATCAAAACTGTTTGGCTGAAGACTGGAAAAACATAGCCTGATCTGATGAATCTCCCCTTCTTATAATACTGGCAGACAGTAGGGTCAGAATTTGGCATCAACAGCTTGAATCCATGGACCTAACCTGCCCTGTGTCAACAGTGTTGGTCTGTGGTGGTGGTGTAGTAGTGTGAGGAATGTTTTCTTGACACACTTTAGGCCCCTTAATAACAAGCAGGTATCACATGAATGCCACAGCCTGTCCAAGTATATTTGCTGATCCTTTGCTTCCTTTTATAGCCACAATTTACCATCTTCTAATGGCTTCTTCCAGCATTATAATGCTACATGTCACAAATCAAAGGTCATCTCAAACTTGTTTCAGGAACCTGACAATGAGTTCAGTGAACTTTAGTGTCCTCCTCAGTCACCAGACCTGGATCCAGTTGAACACCTTTGGGATATGTTAGAAGAGGAGATTGGCAGCAGGAATGTGCATCTTACACATCTGTAGAAATGGACCAGAATCTCAAAAAGTGTCCAACATCTTGTGGAAACCAGGCCACAAAGAACTGAGGCTGTTTTGAGACCAAAGGGAGGCGCCACCTAGAATTAGTATAGTGCTCCTAAAAAAGTGCTCTCTGAGTTTAGGCTGAGGCAGTTAGGCTCTGGCATTTGTCACTGCATAACAAAACTTTGCGATAATTAGCAAAGTATTGTGCCTCTAAAGTCAAGCCATTCCAAGTTAACTCTTGCAGCCACAACCACTGTGTCTGATCCTGCTGGCTCTCAGAGCCCAAATACTCATAGAATTGTCAGCACTTCCCCCACTGCTGACTTAAGCAGGGACTTTCTGATGCCAAGGTTTAGTGTCACATGGTCTAAATGCAGTTGCAAATGACTCCTGTGACTTGACAAAGAAAAAAAGTCCTCGGATGTAAGCTGCAGGTCAGTTCATAAAGGGGTCAATGTCACTACTGATGTAAAACAAGAAACAGGTTCACTGTGGATAAGTTTTGATGAGGAGCTTGACTGCCAGGGCAAGTCTGTGAAGGATAGAAGTCAAGTCACCATTTTGAAGTGATGGGTAGATGGCTAAAATGTGTAATCTGTTATTTGAAAAATAAAATAAAAGAATAAATAATAAAGTATGTGTTTGACATTTCACAGTGGCCTAATCAGTACAGTTGTACAGTCATGTTGGAGCCAAATACTAGACAATACAGTAGGAATGATGCTATTTTGATACTTAGTGGTAAAGGTCAGGATATGACAGCTATTTTCTGTGGGACACTGATGAAAATAAGATGAGGACATCTCAAATGTTGGCATCACTGACTCTGAGATGCAGACTGAGATGGGAATTAAAGAGTATGAGATGAGGAGGGAGAGGAAAAGAAGACAGGAAGTGTATGTGTTATGTCAGGCTATGCAGCAAAACCGGATGTCTGTGTCTGGTTACTGTTATATGGACCAGACCAATCTGCGTGACCTTTCCTTTCTCTCTATATACCTCTTTTCCCTCTCTTTGTCTTCTAGTCTGTCATTCTCTCCCTTTCTTCATCCCTCCCTTCATCTCTCCCTTTCTGTCTTATTTCAAATCGAGTGCCTGTTCAGTACAAGCACTGTTGACATGGAAGATGGCTTAGAGCTGTCACAGTAACGTGTCCAAGTTTGATTTTTCCTTACCATAACAAACTTTGTACGTGGTAGGTTGTGTGTATCTACTGTTAGCCAAAACCAATACATTACTTCAAGTTGCATCTTGCCTTCAGCTAATCACAGATTTCACTTCCTCTAGTTATGAAATGTAGACTCGGTATCTTCTTTGTTGCACACTTTTTAGCATCTATCTAGTTGGCTGCTTGACATGTAACAGGTGTATGAAATGTGAAATAATTGCCTTAAGATAACTTTTCTTTGGTCCTGCAAAGATATTGTACAACACCAAGATACCAACTTTCACATCTGATCACTGGTGTCATTGCTTGTGTGGGAGGCTGAAATGAACATTCTATTAAATTTTTACTCAACATGATTGGTTCTATGATTCAGTCAACAAACCAGACAGGCATCTGAATTCACTGAAATGTTATACAGGTATATAGAGAATTTTACTTGCAGACTGCTTGTATTTCAATGCCATTCATTTCCAGATGTTCTCTGATAAATAGCTCCTGTTTGGTCATGCTACATCAAACTGTGGCAATCACCATGATGCTATCTAGTTAGTTTTGGTTGAGTCCATTAACCAGCTAGTAAGCTACCTATGATTAATTCTATCCATCCAAAATCAGACTGATAAACTTTCAAAAAAGTTGAAATACTTTTCTTTTAATTGAGTTTGTGTAAAGACTTGAAATGCATGTTTGAATTAGGTATCTCTATATATTTTTGTTTGCATTGCAAGATTAGCCTAGCACATACTGGTAATAATAGCATTTAATTATCAATAAACCCTGTGTTTACTTCCCTCACTGTCACAGATGAAAATGAAAACATTGTATCAATCAAATCACAGTTCAGATGAGAATACTGAGAGAAATAGAGAGAGAGAAGGGGATTGAGATGAGAAAGTAGGAGCAGGTACCTGTGCCCAGATAGGATTAGCATTATGTCTCTTTGCTATTCAGCACAAACAAAAACTAATCAGTGTAGTGTAGTAGTAATTATCAGAGATGTATGTTCTTTGGTAATTATAGTGAAACCTTTGAGCTCTATTCAACTAAACACAAACCTAGCGTAATCACAGTTGTTAATATGATATTGTATTAAACACATTTTGCTTATGTTAGCAATGTTTAAAACACATTTCTATAATTCATATCAAAAGCAAAGCAAATTTAAAGCTATTATCCAACTTTGTTCTCCAAACATCTTAAAATGCACATATCTAGATCAGGGAATAACATTTGTGGATGAATGCCCTCAAACCACCCTAGGAAACTCAGTTTTTCGGCCTCAGTATTCCCAAAGCCATGCCTACAGACATAGCCATCATAACAGTGCAGAATGGGGACAATTCTTCATGGGATGTAATCTACCTGCATCTGTTCCTTATGTACTCTCACTTTTTCTTGACTCTTTGGTGACAATGAAGCAAACTAGGTGTTTTAAAAGAGAAAAAATCATTCAGCCCTTCTTGTACCACTTCAACCACTATTATTGTTTTGTTTAAAGATGCTGTTGAAATTTCTTAGGGTCAAACTCAAGGACTCCCAAGCTCAATCAGAAATCATAAGCACAATTATTTACTATAGATTATTGCAGTAAAACTCCTTTATCTGGCCCCTTTGCAGTACTTCTTATTTTACATATATATTACTGCAGAAACCTTGTATCCTGCATCTGTACTACTAGCTTGACTAATAACAGAATTTAAATTTCAGTGTGTATGAACTTCCTAAATCTTGAAGGGGCCCTAGCTGTATGATCCAGAACTGCTAAGACAGGAAGTTTAGTCTGTTTTAGTATGGTTGCCTGTCAGTAGAGATTAGTGGTAATGTGTGACTGTCATGGGAGATTAGATGTAACGGAGCTCTGGAGACTATCACTGTCAATGTGGGAAGGTCAGATTTGGGCCTCTATCACTAGCTAAGGTTTTCCCTCTCATTCTAACCACCTGTCTTTCTAACTTTCTTCATATCATCTCATTCTGTCTCTCCAAAAACTTCTTTTGTTTGTTGTCATCTTTTTTCTCTACACCACATTCCTTTGTGTTCCTTTGTCCAATCGTCCATTTCTACTAATCTCATTACCACGACATCTCTGGAACACCGTCAAGGAATTCAAATTGGGCAAAACATTAACTTGGACTCAAGCATGAACTGATTAGATTTTGGTGATCACAGGTCATAACTTGGTCACAGGTCATTGGCCATAACTCAGAAATTCACATGCAAATTATAACAAGATTTCCACACTAATGTCTAATAGGATAAAATGATGAAGTGATGACATTTTATATCCAGAATGTCAAATGTCAACTTCACTGTGACGTTATAATGTTGTACAAAAACAGTTTTCAGGCCATTATTTAACACCATAACTCAGAAACTAAAGGGGAGAGTGTATCCTTATTTCCTGCAACTTGACTGGCATACGGTCACAAGGCAGTAATTCTAGTTCTGGTTAAAAGACTTTATTTTTCAGTTCTTTTTATTGCCTCTTCAGTTCATCCGTCTCTCTTCTCCTGTGTCTCTCTCTACTTACAAATATTTCTTTACTTGTCAGGGCAGTAAGAGATATAACATAGGTACATGATGTTTTAAGGTTGTTTGAGGTCTTTTGTAGGCTGTGTCAGAATAACTGTCATAAACAGAAGGTTGTTGGTGCAAACCTGCTAATAATAGCCACATTCAGGAATCCAATAGGACATGTTTACCCACAGATGCTGTGATCCAGCTTAATTTAGAATTGAAATTTGCTCAATTTTGACTTTTTCCTGAGTGTTTTCCTTACTTTTAAACTAGTTGACTTGTCTATTCAACACAAATTAGTTGGAATTGAATATTTTTCACCATATTCTTTAATTTTTGTCTTAACCATTTTCCTTTTGATGTTATGTGTTTTCAGATCTTCCTTTCAATTGCACCTGTTTGTACATCTTTTCCCATGTTAGTTCCTTTAATTTTTTTGTCTTCTTCCCCTGTCTCTCATTTTTTGTCTGTCGGTCTTCATCTATGTACCTCCCTTTCATTGCCTTGACTTGAAGAGATGAATTGATTAGGTCTGAAGTAATCCATACCCCTGGCCAGTCTTAAGAGCACCGAGGGTCCATTTTGTGACAATCAATACATGACCCTACAAATATCATTTGGCACGAGTGGATCACTCATCTGGACTTCACTCTACCCTCACAACCACCTATCTCATTTTATTCCCAGTGGAACTATAGAAGCTAATATGGCAATGTTCTTAATGTATATATGGATTAATGGGCCCCATGAATGGGTATGGTAGTTTTGGGGATTGGGAATGTACCACACAGATCATAATAACACCTTCATAAATAAATGTTATTTATTTGCATTGCTTTCTGCAGTGTTGACTTTTCTCTCAATTTCACTATTTCTCAACTCCAACAGCAGAGTAGGCAATAGTGTGGTGTGCTTCATCCATCAGCTTCTGTTAAATGATGATTTTATGCAGTGGGCTGACGAGATGTGCAGAGGAGAGAGACACTATCATATCTTACCTACATGCACAGAGAGATCTGAAAATCAGCCACTTATTGGCTATTTGGATGGATGAGCACCACTAGAAGGATATGTATGATGGTTTTACTGCATAAAATGGCAAAGACAAGAGAGCTGTCTGACAGCTTCAGAAATATTATTATCAAAAAAAAAAAAATCCAATTCTTCCCAAGGCAATCGCCAAAGACCTTGAAATCCCTGTTTCAGCAGTTCGTAATGTGATTAAGAAGACTGAATTCATAAAACTGTGAAGATGCTTCCATGATGAGATGCTAAGAAGAAACTCAATGAGAGAAGTTTATGAAGGTTGTTGCTGACCGTGGAAAAAAAACATCACACGAGCTTCACGCTGAACCGAAGCAATCTAGAACGATAGTTTGAGTTTTTGTCATACACCACACACTAAACAAAATATGGCTCCATGGTCAAAGGCCAAAGAGATGCCAGTGTAAGGCACAAAAATGCAGGACTAATGTTTGCATAACCATTAATAGATAAGCCACAGTCTTTCTGGGACAATGTTCTATGAACAAATAGAAACAAATTAGAGCTCTTTGGGAATGCTGTGCCTCAGTTTTTTATAGGCAATAAAATAAAGCCCATAAGGAAAAGAACCCCCTACCTACAGTTAAACACGATGGAGGTTCTATCAGGCTGTGGGGCTGCTTTGCTTCCTCTCGTACTGAAGACATTCAACCCATCAAAGGAATGATGAAATAAGAAAATTACTATAGTATTTTAAGGCAAAATGTTTAACCTAGTGTCAGAAAACTAGGTTTGAGGCAAAGGTCTTGGGTCTTTGAGCAGGACAATGACCCAAAGCAACATCCAGCAGCACAAAAGAACGGTTGAAAGGAAAAGATGGACTGTTTTAACTGATTTTAACTGATTTTGACTGATGAAAGTTTTGCTATATTTATAGTGTATATTTTTGGTATTACAGACTGGGTGTCTGTGGTTACACTCCCAGGAAAAATGCTTTATTAAGTTTCTGCTAATGCAAACCAAATATATCCTTAGCTTAGCAGTTACCACCATTGTACACCAAAATTCAACTATACTATAAAACAGGACATTGGTCTGTTTCAGCATTTGTGGACAGTGGATCAGTTTGAAATATTGCAAGGAAAAGAACAACAGTGTTTCCACCCCCCCGCCTCTGCTTTGAGTTTGATCATGGTCTGAGTACTACAAGATTGTATAGAGTGGAATTAAGTATACATTTTGCATCTAAGCTTACCAATATTGGCCATGTAGTGCAAGGAAGAGTATTTCTTCTCTGACAGCCAAAATCGGTAAAATCCTGTCCTCCTATGCTTGTCAGGGGTTGCAGCTGTAACAGCAGGAGAGGTGCTAGTGCCCTGGCCAAGACTAGCCTCCTTGCTGCCCAGCAACAGAGCTGCTCGAGTCTTTGCCACTGTCACCAGATTGAATGAAAAAAAAAAGCAGATATTTTGACTTGACTTTCAGAGGTTTGATGTCAATGTCTTTCTATCTTTGTTTTTAGAGTGATTCATAACACTTGTTTGGAAGCTTTTATTGCACTTAATCTAAAGTGTTGTCAGCCTGTCTCTTCTGCTCTGCTCTGAGTGTGCGGGAAGAGGTAGAGACAAGGCAGTGGTATGGTAAACACTGAACAAAGTGGCGCAACCACAGTGAGCAGTAAGATGAAAACCTGCAGGTGACAGGCTGCACGTCTCCAACTTCTCAGCGAGTTAACAAGCTCCTTTCACTCTGCCCTGCTGTTCACAGACTCATGCTGTGTACGGCATAAAATCGTGTCATGGTTGCTAACAGAAAGATGAAAAAAAAGGCCAATTATTTCCAAACTTCTTTATTAAAATGACATTAATTTGTACTGCTGACCCAAGAATTCTTTGACCCGTAGTATTAAACTGTACTTGCTGTTACCACCATTAACCACAGGTGTCACCAAGTGAACCACGACTGAAATCTTTGAGATTGCCACTTTAACATGAGGATTAACATTTAAAAATGATTTGATTTGGTGTTCTTGGTCTTTTCTGAAACGGGTTGCAATATGCGCCACAGCCATTATTCATCTTCCTTGTGGTCTGTTGCTTGCTAGGCTAAGTTTTTAGCATCTTATACCACCAAAGTATTTCTGATATTTTCTGTTTTTTGTTTGTGTGCATATATTTTGTTTGTTTTAAGCATATAAGAGTAGATTAGGTACCTAATCATGTTCAGTCATCATCAACACTTGAAGTCACACACAGAAATGTAATGTCTCTTGTTGAAGAATGAAAACAAAATTTATTCAACCTGGTTGGCAGATGTTTACATTTTTTCTCCCAATGCCAGAAAAAATTTAGGCATAGGAGTCTTCCTTGCTTTAAACCCTGAATTTGTCTTAAATTAAGTATTAGATACTGTGAATCTGAAAAGCTTGTCTATTTAGAACCTGCAGGAACCCGATAAACTCACATGCATATGCAGACATGTTTACAGTCATATTTACATAGGCTTGTATTGTTGTTTCTGCCTTTGACTAATTTTATGGTACGCATTTTTTTCTAACCAAAATAGCCTGCTAGATTATTAAGCTGAATGTCAGAATATCTTGTTTTTTTCTGAAAGCATACTTTGACATGTCTTGGACTGATATCACAGAAACATTATGATGACAGGGTGGAAATTCATTTTGTCAACCGAAGAACAAGAAATATTCATTCCTGCTCTCTCTTAATTCCTCATCAAACTTTAACAATTGCAAAGACACACACACAAACTCCTCTCTGTAGTGTGACATGTCTGTCTTACAGTCTGTACCTTGTCATTGAAAAGATTATTATTAGACATGAATTTTGCTGAACTTTAACTCCATCAAAAAGCATTAATAATTTTATGACAGTTATTTTTGTGTGTGTGTGTGTGTGTGTGTGCGTGTGCGTGTGCGTGTGTGTGTGTGTGTGTGTGTGTCTGTCTGTCTGTCTGTCTGTCTGTCTGTCTGTCTGTCTGTCTGTCTAACAGTACAGATGCAGACTATCGCTCTTCTCACCATTTTTTCTATTTTTCTTTATCTCATAACCAGAGGAAACTGGAGTCGAAAAGAGTGCACATTGAAAGAATACAGTGGAGTTAGATTAGGGTTTTTAGTATTGTTGTAGATAAATGGTTGTAAATAAATGGTGGGAAGAGGTTGATTTATAGGCTGTAGAACATCTACTTTAAACATTGTAAGTAGTTATCTATTCTATAGACATAATAAAAAAAAATTCACATATTTGCTTCTTTTTAAAGCAATATCTTTCAACTTTTCCATGCTTACAAAACCAATTTTATAATGCTGTAGTGAAATGATCATAGGCAGTAGACAAGACAAGATATATTGTGACTGGTCTCAACTTTGTATCATGATATAGATCTGGTTTTGTGTCTCCGCTACTGAAGAAAATCTGAAGAGTACACATCATTATCTTGCAGTTGCTCTTTAAGTATTCAGCCTAATCTTTAAGAGTAGACCTTAATGGAAAATAATGCTTAAAGCTATCTTCATGTCATTTGTATTTGTGTGTCCTGTCCTTTTCTGCAGACACCCCCCTGCTGGTGAGAAGTAGTAGTGACTCAGCCCTCAGCCCCCAGCCAGCAGAGACTGAGCCCACCCTCAATGAAGACACCGCTGAGATGGTAAGACAAGTGAATAATAAGACTGATTTAAACACGCAGTCATTTCCAGCCCACAGGAACATTGTTTATGTGTCACTGAGGCAACAAATGCTTTTGTGAGATCCTAATGGACACACACAAATGTGCATCCAAGTGATGACAATGTGTGTGATATCCAGTATATATGACACCCAACACTGAAACACTCTTAAAAGTGTAATATCTCACTAATTTCTTTAAAACGCTGCAGTGTTTGTCTGTCCGCACTATACAAAGGTGCTTGATGTATTGGGCAACATACTGATGATTATGCTTGAGGAAAGATAAGGGGGTTCAACAAAAACATGAAGATTTGTCCTCTGGGGCTATCAATATGTACAGCAATTTTTGTAGCAATTCAACAGTTCCTAAGATATGCTGTCTTGACATTCCGACTAAAAGTTGCTGGACAACAGCGCTGGATAGATTCTTCGATTGACCATTTCAACTGCTATTATTGCCCTTAGGCAATACTTCTTAAGGGAAATGGTTTGTTTTTAATAATATTCATTTTGTTTATTTTCTATTCTCATTAAATAGATGGCATTGATAAAGTTTGCAATATATGTAGCTGGATATGCTGACCTAGGTTTAATTTAATACTAAAAAGTAAACACTTCTGTTAGATATCCCATTAACTTTCCTCTAGTGTTAGCAAGACACAGCAGTGCCATTGAATCTACATATATTTGTTTAAAAAAGTTGGAGCCTTAAGTCAGCTTTTTACATGTGCTGCTATGTGTTTATCAGCTTTTAGAAGATATTGATCTAGTATGATGAATCCTCACGGACACCATGAGCTCTTGTGTTGTGGTATTCTAATTAGAAGATTTCTATTAAATATTCTAAGCACATTAAGACTCCCAAGAGGTTAAACACTTTGATTTTCAGTACCCAATTGCTACATTTATTTAAAATATGTCTGACAATCTTGTCTGTGTAGGGCCCTTTACTTTATATTTTTCTATTCAGGAAACCCTCATAGACTACTGTACTTTGATACTTTTCTAATTCAGTCACAATTTGCCACATCATACTCCAATAATAAAGACTCATGACTCTTGTGTTTTTTTCTATTTCTTCTACTCTACTTCAGCCCTCCGATACTTACTTCACTTTGTCATCCTTTTTTTCACATTTTTAAAACCATTTTTTCAAATAGATTAATTATACGGGTGCATGCCTGATATAAATCCAACAGAACTTAAGATACTTTCAGCTTACACTACAAAACCTACCTTTGTTTTCTTATTCATAACGCATGCTTTGTTCTACGTTGTGAAAACTGAAATTTTTTACATGCTTGTTTTTTCACTGCTCCTTTTTATAAAACAGTTTGCTCGGTAAACAAACTGTCTTCTTTCGTTCTCTCCAGCTTTAACATCTGCTTTGTCACTTTGACCTTAGGGCCTCATGTTTAACCACCTGATCCATGCTCTCTGTTCTCTCTCCTCTGAAGTAAAAATATGATATATATAAATATATGATTTTTGCTATATCTAAAATTTCCTCTTTGTTTCCCATGTTTCTGTCTGCAACATCCCTCTACCCTTCTTTTCAGGTTTCTTCCTGTGTTCTATCCACATCTAAAAATTCCCAAAAGTTAGTGTATGCATTACATTTGAATTGTCAAAATAAACAGCTTTCTCAATCCAGCATAACATAAAATATCATTTAAAGGGTCAGTAGTGAGCTTTGAACATCCAGATGTAGTTAAAGTGAAAGCCTTAAAACAGACACAGACCCTACAATTATTTGAACTCAAACTGTACTGAGAATGAGCTGCCCCATTACTTGAGTTTACTGCATAAACTATATTTTGCTACATCATTGCTCCATTCCACAATCTTATAGGAGGAAAGATACAAATATTTCTTTAATTCTGTGAAAGTAAAACTCCAAATACTCACCTATTCCCTTCTCTCTTCTTCTCTTTCACTTCCTTAACCATGCAATTCCACCTGTTATTTTGTCAGCTTCTCTCAGGTGATGCTTCCTATACATATTTTACACAAATACACTTGTTTTCACAAATTTAATGACACTACAGAGTCATGCACACAGACATGAATTTACTTATGAGAATGTGGTCATTAATGTTAGAATACAGTGTGGCAGTCTCACAGGGATCTAGTTTTGCTAAGTTGTTATGGCAGTTTCAAAGTTTATTATTCCCTGTAGATGCCTGGACACAGTAAATCCCTCAAGTTCACTGGTTAAAGGAACTCGACGCCTTATTGGCCTCTTGAGTGGTGAGCACTGCTCCCTTGAGATTTCTCAATGGACAAACATCCTTTTTTACCCTCACTGTATTCCCTGTAGTACAACCTGTTTGCAAGGTTCAGTTCTTTTGGGAAATGTGATTGTTTCTCAGAGGTGGCCAATCTTCCTGCTTAATTTTGCTGAGGGTGACCTAACTTGTTTACGAACATACAACATGGAAAATTTTGACAGCAAAATGCTTTATTTATTGTCTTATTTACAATCTGATCAATCATTTTACCCAGTCCTAGTGAATCCATGCAGGCCAGTTCCCATAATGATCCACCAGAAACAGACCTGTAATCTGAGACATGGTTTATTGGAAATGAAACCTTGGTAAATCCTAATCTATTTACTTTTCATGGTAAAAGGTAAGTTAAAGTTTTGGAATGTAGATGATATTGTTTTGAGCTCAACTTCCACTCCTCACATCTTAGCTCTGTTTTCATGTCACACTATCACTCCTGTAGCTGTCAATATGAAATAGTAATTGGTGTCAGTCACACCTTTCTAGACTTATATCTGTCTGGGTCTTGATTTGTTGGTGCACACGCAAGATAGCATGTATATACCATTTGTTAATTCATTTACATTTACATTAACTAATTTGAAAGATGCTTTTATCCAAAGTGACTTACAAGTGAGAGACAAAATTAAAACTTCAGTACAGTAGGAGATCTTGAAGTAAGTGTTAAGTGCTAGATCTATTTAAACGACAAAGTGCAAGGATATCAGTTAAAGAAGTGCACCAAAAAATGCATAGTAGGTGCTAGTTATGCATGTTGGGTTGTTATAGGCGTTTAGAGAGGAGGTACTGTTGGCGGAGAATAATCTTCAAGGGTTTTTTGAGGATAAAGATTGACACCCCTGCTCTGATGACATTTGGTGGCTTGATCCACTATCGGGCAGCCACAAACAAGAGCAGTCAGAAATGTGATTGCCTTGTGTGCAGGGATGGAAATTGCCAGATGACATTCCTTGGAGGAACGCATTGGCCAAGAGGGCGCTCAAGCCTGTATGATTGAGTTCAAGTAGATGAGTGCATGCCCAGAAGTCACTTTGTAGGCAAGCATTAGTGGCTTGAATTTGATTTTGGCGGCCATGGATAGCCATTGGAGGTCAGTGATCAATGGATTGACCTGTCCTTTTTGGCTCATTGAAAACCAGACACAGTGTCTCTTTCCGGACCATCTGTAAGGTTTTACAGAGTGTGAATGGAGGCCTGCTTGAAGGGCATTACAGTAGTAATGCGAGAGATAACCATGGTCCGTACCAAGAAGTGGATGGTGTATAAGGCCTGATTATTTTTAAGTTGTAGAGAGCAAAGCAGCATGATTTGGAGGCAGATGGCATGGTCCGAGGAGGATAGCTGTTCATGAAACATGACACCCAGGTTTTTCATGACTTTGGTGAGGGTGGGAGATGAAGAGGCAGAGTTTCATATGAGTGTGATATGAGAAGGCAGGCAAGCAGATAATTGGACCCAAGGAGGTGGTGTATATCGAAAATAGGAGAGTTCCCAGCACTGAGCCTTGAGGAACCCCTGTGTTGATCCGAGTGGAGAGGGATGTACTTCTTCCCCGAGATGCATTTAAAAAAAACCCACTGTAAAAGGTTTCAAAACAATAAAGTGTTTTGCCTGATTCGCTCACATCGGAGAGTACAGAGAGTGAGATATGGTGATTCGAGATTTTTTGTATAGTTAAGGCAAAACAAATGCCATTGCTCTCCTTGTAAGTTTAGGAAACCATTATGGACCTTTTTAGTGGTGTTTGTGGGGATTAGTATATTTTGATGTTGGTCCTGTGTAAAGAAATAGTTGAAAGGGAGTGCAAAGCAATACAGCAATTTTGTCTTGTTTAGATTTGCTACTGCTACCTTTATCCATTGCATAAACATCAAGGTTTACAGCAATTAAGTTCTTTCTCTTTAGATTTCTGTTTAGACCATTTTCATAAATACAGATTTGCCAATCCAGTAAGAGTCAAAAAGAAATGTATCTCGTCATAACCAAAAGAAATGCTAACATATGCTGCACCATCAACAGATTTTATGAAAAGGGAGCATAATGTATTTTGTTAGAAGCATATTAACTTTAACAAGTCTAATACCAAATGTAGTTTCACATTGTTATATCTATAAACTTGGAGTATAGCAAAATAATTTATGTCATCAAATTTCATACATCAACTCTAGTCAGTTTGTCTTTTTCTTGTGTTCCTGTTTGTTTAAAGTCAATGATTATATTATATCTAGTGATTACTGTGAATAACAAAACTCTCTTTCTGTTATTCTCTTTCTTCTTCATGTAACATTTTCTCTTTTTGGCTGAACCTCAACAGCAGGGCCATAATGCAAATTAAATGCGAATGTTCATCACTGAGCGACTGACTGATAAAGTTACACCATTGGTTTTCTGGTTAAGCGGAGTTTCTCCATTTGCAGTTTTTCTTTCAAAATGATTTCTCCATTGGTTCCAACGTTTACCAAAGTCACAGATTCTTTTACTGACATTTTTTCAAAAAAGCACCTAGTGACAAATCTAGTGACTTTTTGGACAAGCTGTAACTTCTTTCAGTAGAGGAAAGTTGCCGGTATTGCCCTGCGAATGCAAGGTCAGGCTTTCAATCTGCAGGCACACCCCTCTAAGCGTCTCATTCAATTGACTGAAAGGCAGCTGACACAGACCTAAATGAGCTTCTAGTTTCCTCTCAGATTGATCCTTTTACAGATAAATATAACTGAAATCACAGTACAGCTGTTGTCTTTACTGTTTGCATACTATTATTTGTCAGACGAAGTCACGGTTATAAAATCAGGGAAGTAGCTTGGAAATGGCTTGGAAGCAACTGCAAGTTAACATGTTGTTTTAATGAGCTGCTTCTCAGTCACTATTTCACACTTGCTCTATTGTTTGACAACTGAAAAAAATATATAAATGAGAACAGCTTTATTTGGAATTTGGCTATATTAGATAACTGTATATGTGAGCACAGAAAGCAGGAGAGAAGTAAACAGATACAGGCTGAAACTGGCTGATCCTGAATACCTAGTACATAGCAATCCTACGATCCATATGTTAATTAGTCCATTACATCATCTTGTGACATTCAGCAACTTTTTGAGAGGGCTTTAGCTGTTTATTTAGCTAATTATTTACAACTGTTTCACAAGAGTTAGACAACATCCTCAATATCATACATTGACCATATGCAGTCCAACCATATACTCGATGTTGAACTAGTCTTGTTTTTCTTTTTTATATCCCTAACTCTTTCACTTACATGCACATGCACGCACGCACGCACACACACACACACACACACGCACGCACATACACAAATATACACTCAGTCACTCACTCATGGATCTGTCACTACTCAACCATCCTGGTTCAGATAAAGGTAATGGCTCCAGGTAATTGTTCAAATTGTCACTTGGCCTTTTGGTGAGAGCGATGAGGGGGAGAAAGTACTCTTCTTGCAGTAATTCTCGGTCTGTCTTTTCTCTCTCTGTCTTTTCTCATACTCTGTCCCATTTCGTTATTTAATTTCAATCTAGAAAGATTTACTGGTGCAGGTCTTCTGTTCTAAATGCCAGGCACAAATGAGTACAGTGAGCCACAAAATCACTCTCCCTGTCCCTCTCTCACTTACTCCCTTGCTTACAACACACACACACTTGTACATATGTCTTTGTGAGGACAGTCGCTAGCATAATGCATTTCCTAGCCCCTTACCTCAGCCTTACCCAACACAACTAAACGAACCTAAAACTAATCTAACCAGAACCCTATATCCAAGTCTTAACCTTCAAACAGCCCTGTGAAACGGTGCGGCTTAAATGTCCTTACTTTCCTGACATGTCCTTTGTAACTCTACCTGGTACTCACAAAGGTAGAAGCACGCACACAAACAAACCAACACACACCATCACACACCAACACATACACCAATACACACAAACACAGGTTAGTTACAATGTGGTAATCATACTGGGAGTATTTGGTCTTGCCTAGAATACTACTTGGGCTAATAAGGCAGAACAGCATTTCTTTACCTTGCACTTGAGTATGTGTACACATGTGCAATTGTCTACATGTAAGTGTGACTGAAATAGTGACTGAAATGCGGCCCATTAAGACAACATGTTAACAAGTAGTCACTTCAAAGACATTTTCAAGCTGCTACTCTTAAGCACTAAAATCCTGATTTTATAACCACAATGCCAAGCGACAAAATCACCAGACACGTAAGTTAAAGACAACAGGTGTGCTGTGATTTCAGGTATACATACTTGCAAAATGATCACTCAGGGAAAAAGTTCAAAGTCATTCCCCTAATGATGCAGTAGAAGCTGTTTGCACCAATTAATTTTGCAAGAGCGATGGACAATAGGGACACTCCAACACTCGGCCGGCTGACCAATGGTATAACGCACTTAGTCATGCGCCATTCGCATTGGTACTCTCCCTGCTGTTGTGGTTCAGCCAAAAAGACTTTACATTGCCATTTATTAATTTGTCCTTACATAGATAAACTCCAAAGAGCTTTAAAGATGTTAAGATTTTTAGTAATTTGTATTCTAAAAAAATTGAAAGATTCTATACAACAGAAAAAATAATGTTATGTTACATTTTGAATATTTTTTGTTTACTTCCCTGTTCAGCATTCTGGCCCTTTGATATGGTATTTATCAAACACATAGTCATTTCAATTCATCATCCACATCTTCAGAGAGATATTTCATGATAGATTACCTTATTTTTTATCACTTTCATACAGATGAACACACGCAGACACACACACAAATCACACATACATACGCGTCCACAAACTGTCCAGAATTCATTACTATTAATTTATCATGCTCTCTCTGGGAGCGTTTTCAGGGAACACTTAGCCTGATTGGTTATTCAGTAATTAGTAATATCACTAATAGTTCACTGTTTTTATCCGCTTTTAGCAATTATTAGATTGGACCAAGTAGACTAAATGCTGCAGCCCATTTATTACAAGCGTAGTTCTTCAACATGGGATTATCCATCATTGAGTTAAAATGGAAATTCTGTTTCTCTGTTCTCCAGTTTTTGGAGGGCCCTTAATGCTCACAAGTATTGATGGAGCTGTCCAAGTTCGGCAGACTAATGTATTAATTTTTCCTGCAGTTGTCATCTATATGTTGTAATTCTAATAAATCTTTTCATTTATGAGATGTTTTTTTTTTATTTTCTTCTGAAATAAAGCATCAGATCCTTCAATTGTTAATTATAGTGAGCTATTACTCCTTATATAGCTTATATATATTGTATGTACATAATATTTCTTTATAAGTTACTGAAAGCCATGATTGGCTGACAGTGCTGATCAATCTTGAAACTTTTTTCAAGTTTTTCATTGTTTTTGAAAAAACATTTTTCTTTTTCCACTGAACTTTGCAGTTTTAGTAGTATATGTGTACCTTTTAATTAAAAAAATATTGGCTTTTGCTATTGTTGGAAAAAATGTAATTTGGTCCTACAGTTTCCACACTGCATGACGTTTAGTGTGTGTAATTGGTAGAAGTGTTCAGGTGACCACTAAAACATCATTTTAAAAATTATAGTTATGAAGGCAATGAAATATGTTTCAAAAAAGGAGAGAAATAATAAGCTAAGCTTTTTTCAAGCAAAAACAGATATCTAGCCACTTTACATGTAAATATATTATCTATGATATTGTAAAGTTAATATACCAATGAGACACATTAATTATTTATTCAGTTATTTACTTGTTTTAAGTTACCTTGTAATAAGAAACAGGCATTGTTAACCTTTGTTATTAATATGCTGCTCTTCCGAAAAGAGAGAGAGAGAGACAGTCTGTTTCTACAAGCAGTTATCAAATGAGACATACGATAAAGCAACAAAGACTTTCTAATTAATGTATGAGAGGCTGCTGTTATGACAGAAAGGTTTAGGATAATTAATGTTACCTGTCATCCTGTTTGTAATTAAGCTCACATGACAGCATATGTAGTTTGACCAGACTAATTAATTTTTTTCCAGGCAGCCAAACCCCAAACAGATGTTTACTATCTGTCTGTCATTCACTGTTGCGTCTCACCTCACCTTCTTCTTCTCTTCTTATCACCCATTGTCTCTGAATTTTTCATCCTGTCATTTTTCACAGTTTTATATCTTTCCCCTAATTTTTTCAGTTATCCCATATTTTAATTTTTTCATTGCTCATTTGCCTTGCTTGGTTGCTCTTCTCCTTCTTTTGTCTTCCCTTTTCCCTGCTCTGACAGGTGTTCTAGGTCATATGGCAATGGGGTGAGAGGTTAAAGGTCAAAGGCCATGTTAAGAGTCCATTAGGGTCTACCACTAACATTGAGCGTTATTGACCTGTGTTTGTTTGTCTGCATTTGCTCACATGAGCTAAACTCAGATATCTACATACACATATGAACATAAAGGCAGATATTCAGATTAGGACTTCATGCTAATTCAGTTTATTTTGATAGACATTCTGATACAATGATCAAAACAAAGCTGATTTATTTATATAGCACGATTCATTCTTAAATCAAATTCAGAGTGCTTTACATACAATTTAAACTGGCTCTTATTTAGAATTAAAATGAATTGAAATCAAACTTTTAAAGTTGATCTGAGTCAGGACAGACCTTAATGTCTGATGTCAGGAAAAAAGCTATTTTATTATTTTCCTATTTCATCTGTATCCTAATAATTTTCAAATTAGCTCACAATCTTTTAAATCCACAAAATATTTCTGCAGTTGCAAGTTATTTACTGTAGACTAAAATAAATACATGGATATGTATGCATGGATCTATGTATATGTTTGTATGTATATGCTCGTTTGTGTGTGTGTGTATGTGTCTGTAAAGAAAGCCAAAGCAGTAGGTGGATATATACTTGATGTACATATATATACATAAATATGGGTGTATATATATTATGTTAGAACAAAGCTCACTATAAGCACATCAAGGCTCACAACAGCCTCATAAATGATGGAAGTGAAACCAGAACTAATGGATTTTGTTACAGAAATAAGAAAACCTCATTCAGAATCACATTTGACATTTTAATATTAAATTACTGAAGATTTATCCATGAAACATTTCCTTTCTCAATACTATGTTGTGCTGGTTACTCCATATGTCTAGATAAGGATGGTAATTATGGAAAAAGGTATAACATTGTCGTTTACCTAATATTTCTGTTTTGTGCCTTCAATGGAAACTATTTTCCACAAGTCAGAGACTGTACATCAACAGCTTGTTAGAAGGGCTGACTCGAATGGCTGCAGCTAATCCTGACATGGTAACCTTTGCAGGTCAGAGAAAGCCAAACGATGTAGAAATTTTTAAGACAATATTAAAAAAGCTTGGATGTATATTTTAGGAGAGTGTTTATGAATATAATGGATATGGGAGAAATCAACATTTGTCATGATGTATTGTTATGAATGACTGCTGCTGGTCAAACATGAGTGGAGCTGCATTTTTTTTTTAATGCTATCACGAAGGGTTTGAATTTTAATTACAATTGTATTTGTATTTTTATCTTAGAAAATGGATATTAAACCCCAAGGAATGTGTTTTGAAAAAGTTAAAAGTACCCCTCTGTAATAGTACGCTTTTAAAAACAGGAGCTGGTAGAAAAGCAGCTTGCCCAGATGGGACATAAGGACTTTGGGGTCCATATTGATGAAATAAATCAATACTTATCCTTAACAGTATGAAAAACAACGAAACATTGCTGAATGTCCAAAAATGTTATTATTGTATGTCCAAAAATGTTATTATTATTACAAGGGGAGGATTTGTTGCAGGGATTCTGTGTCTGACTATATTAAATATTCATGATACAGTGTCAACTCTGTGGACTCACACATAGTATGTAGCAGTGATTGGTTGCTGTATGTAACTACTTGTTAGACATTGTCATGTTAAGTATTAGATGATTCATTTCTATGTCACTGTTGCATGGTGGCATGGCATGTTACCTCGTCCCTGTGGAACATATATCAGTGTCCTTGCACATACACATGCACTTCATGCGAGCCCTCTGTCATTGTATAAAGTAATTAGTACAGCTCCCTTGGTTCACATTTACACCTTTCTCACACCCCTCTCTCTCTTTCTCTCACTTGCCATACCAGTTGACACTGTCATTAATTAGTGCTCAAAAAACACTGTGGGCTTGCCCTCAAATATTAATTGCTATTTGTAAATCATCCAGACATCAGTTTAGGAGCTCATTCAATCATCACTTCACCCATTTATTCTTTTATCATCGTAGTGTATTTCCTTGTTTTTCAAATTGCAAACATGTATTTGTTGATATTAGTATTTAATGTGGGGTGTAGTGTATTAAAAAACAAAAAAGGGTGAGTCCCTTAATTCCTCCACTTAGTAACTCATTCACAGCTTTTTTTTTATTTACACAATTGATTAATGAAGCCATCCATATGTCCCCCTAATATCCATGATATCTTTTTTTTTTAATTGTCCTTCTATTAAGTCTTTCCCTTAATAGTAGAATGGCCATTAGAGCTTTTTTTCTGTTCTGTATTGTCACTTTTCCAAATGCCAATCAATGACTAAACTGAAAGGTGTTCTGTGTGTGTTCTCTGTAGGCAGCCAGTCCCGCTGTAGAGAGGCCTGCAGGGTTGGACCGAGCCCAAGGCAAACACACCTTCGGTGGCAGGTCAGTCCACTGAGATGTAGTTTATATTCTGTTGCTACTCATACTGAATCAATGTGTTAACAAACCTTATATCATGGGTTTGATTAATTAATCTCAAAAAGTGATGGTCTCGTTGTCTATAGGATTATCTGTGTTACATATTTTTTTTCATGTGCGCAGTTCATGTTTATTGATGTGTATGTGTATGTGTCCTATTTCCCTTCATTATGTATTCTAATCCAGATCAAGGCCTTTACAGATATAGGTAGTGTAAAGAAGCTCCATCATTAGCCCACTACAGAAGACAACCAAAATGGGTTTAGGGCCACACACACACATGCACGCATGCACACGCGCACGTGCGCACGCGCGCACACACTCACACAAACAAACACACACACACACGGTCTCACAAATAAACAGCTACAAACGCACTTGCATGTGCCTTGTTTTGTATAGGCAGACACAAGTGAATAAACATTGTAACACACATGAATACAGTAATGACTGGTGGTTGATTAAGTATTAGGGGTGCAGAAAGCCCTATGTCTCCTGTGAGCCTTTTAATCATGCATGTTTATGTATGTGTTTGCTTATTTTAGCAGCGTGTGGGGCAGGAGGATGTGGGGGCACGTTCTTGCATTCTAACCAGAGCGAGGACACAGTTGCCACACAATTAAGAAACATGTATAACACTATAATGGGCTTCTTTTATTCTGTTTATGACTAATCAGAGTAAGGTATTACTCAGGTTAAGATGGATGCATGTGCTGCTTCTACCAACTCCATTATATTCCTTATTCAATGATAGCATAGTTCTATCATGGCCTAAGACTAAGATGGGGGATTTAGAGCTTGCAGGAGGAAAGAGAATATAGAAAAAATGCATGCTCCACATAAAGATGTATAATGATATGGCTACGACAGGAAGAGAGAGGTGACAAGAAAACAACGGGAGAGAGAAGATGTCAAGTTAGTAAAAAGCATTGGTGGGATATCAATGTGTACAGATAGAGAAGAAGAGGAGGAGAGAGGAGCTCCATACATTATGGGAAGTCCCCCAGCAGTCTAGGCCTATAGCAGTATTACTAGGGAGATGGTTCAAGTCAAGTCTTAGCCAACCCTGAGTAAAAGCTTGAAAAAAAGGAGCCTGCTCTTAAAATTGGATAGGGTTTCTGCCTCCCAGACCCAAACTCGAAGTTGTTTCCACAGTAGAGGAGCCTGATAGCTGAAGGCTCTGCTTCACATTTCTACATTTTGAGATTCTAGGAGCCACAAATAAGCCTTCATTCTGGTAGTGCACTCTTCTACTGGGGTAGTAAGGTACTATGAGCTCTTTAAGACAGGTTGGTGCCTGATAATTAAGGGCCTTTTAGGTGAGGAGGAGGATTTTAAATTGTATTCTGGATTTTAAAGGGAGCCAATGCAGAGAAGCTAACACAGGAGAAATATGATCTCTTTTCCTAGTTTCCTAGTGTAGTCAGTTTCTGCAGTATGAGGAGTCTTGCTGGAGACTTGTTGGGGAAGCCTGATAATAATGGGTTGACATAATCCGACCTAGAAATTAAGAAAAACACAGTTCTGATGACGTATAACATGATACAACCTTACATTATATATGTAGTCCTTGCTGCGTAGTGTTTTCCCTTACATTAATATTGTGGTCTCAAATTATATTTCATAAAAATTTAATTATGTAACCAAAACTGAGGTATTTGGAAATCAGCAGGGATTCGTTGCTTTATTGATTCTTAAAGAATTAGATTTTCTGCCTCTCCTTGATGACCAGGGTCTTATTGATGTGATTTGGATACCTTTCCAAACTGATAAAGACTATCACTCATCAACATTATAGCTGGGGGACATCTCTAAGAAACTAGGACAAGTGGCCAGATGATCACACATGGTAATAAATCCACAGCTCAGCCTTATTTTTAATTTACTTGATGGTGCCAAAGCTGAAAGGTTTATGTTGGACAGAATTAAAAACAAACTTGCCTTCCAGTAAACATACAATGCACCACAATAACCAAGTGATGGCCATTCTCTGCTATAGCACAACTAATACAAAACCAAGACATTGAATGGGCCAGCAGTAAATTTGAGAAAGTGATCAATGTTCTTCTCTGTTTGACAACACTATCCTCTTATAATGGGTAGTATATTAATCTTTGTTTTGGAAATCAACAGGTAAGTACTTTCATATAATTTGCATTTAATTCATAAATTCTAAAACAAATAATATGTAGTTAACCTGTAATGTGAACAGACAGAAAGGTTGAGCTATGTTGTAAGATCAGCGTTGACCTCAGCTTTTGCTGTTTCTCCACAGCAAACAGCTGATACCATAGAGCACGGCAATCCCTCACACATATAATCATATTATAATAAATATACACTCATATTCATTATGAACTACAAAGAGGCCAAATAGCCATGTAAGGTCTTGGCAGTAACTAAATTTTTTTTAATCTCTTTATTGAGTTATATCGTGATCAAATTATGATATTGGGTTACTGTGATACACAATCCAATTACCTGAGTTAATGATGAGAACAAATACTAATTAAAAGAATTTAATGAAAACATTTAAATGGAAATGAATCAGAGAATATTGTTTGACAATTTTGATTTTATTTTGCCTCATGGTAGTGTACACTTTGATGCAGTGAATATAAAAGTAATTATTTTAGACACACATGCCCTCACATATGTCTGATTTTTTTTTCAAACTTATTTTTCTGCACATATCGTTTCATGTACACACACTCTTACACACAAACCATTTCAGCTGTGAGTAATGTGAACGTGATATAATATTTTTTGTGGTCGCTGGGGAAACGATCCTTGAAATTGCAAAAAAGTCCAAAATGAGTAGGGGAATGCAGCTATAAATATTGGAACAGAAAAGCATATGTTATGTAGATATGTTATACAAATGGGTGAACGTGTGTGTGTGTGTGTGTGTGTGTGTGTGTGTGTGTGTGTGTGTGGGGGGGGGGGGGCTGTATACAAGTTTCTTGTGCTGTATATGTTTCTACACACATACTGGTCCCCTGTGCATGTGTGTGTAACCGTGCATGTGCCTTTGAGTGTGAAGCTACAACTATAAATACAGTAATGGCTCATCATAATTTTACCTTTGCCTTTGAATCAAAATGTCCTTTTTATACAGGGAAGCAGATTTATTGTAAATTGGTTTATTGAAAAAGCATTGCCATTATATATTTCTTTGTGAAATAAGGCACTGAATTGGATGTGTTTGAGAAGCTAGGAGGTAAATAGATTTTACTGGACGCACGAGATGAACTAGATGTGATTGGTTAACATAGATTATTCATGTCATTTTGGAACCTAACTCCAATTCATCAATGGTGAGAATCCCTGTTGTGATGGAATTGTGATGCTTGGTCTGCCTGTCTGTGGATCTGCAAATCTCCCTCTCTACCTATCTCTTTGTGTACATCTATCTTTCTTTGTCTCTGTCCTCTGCCCTCACTTCCCTCTTCTATGCATGTTTGTTCCATCCTTTTGGCTTCTTCTTTTCAGGTTTTTTTTTAATATTTTTTTCTTTCTGTCTCACCCTGTTAGTCTCTCTTTTCATATGTACAGCATTGGTGCAGATGGTCAGTTTTCGTTTCTCTTCTTTGGTGTTTCACCATTACTCCACTCATTTTATTTCTTACCAGACAAAATATATAATACAAAATATATAATCTTCCAAGGTCAATATTGAGACCAATTGTTGTATTTACGTGTCTAACAGTTAGTGAAACAATATCTTATTGAACACACCTTTGCAACAAATTCTTGGTCCTAACAGTGGACTTTTTAAAATATTTTTTTTACTAAATGATAAATAATGTTTTTAGTAATATTAATTTAACATTCAGTCCTGGAGATGTGCTGATATACCAGTTTTACTTTATACCACGGTAACAGTCTGATGGTGAAAATACTGCTAACAATTTCTACCACCATCAGTACTGGGATCATTACTTTTCAAAGGCACAGAGAACTTAGCACAACTCTCCTGCTTTTGTTAGTACTTTTATTTTCATAAACCATATGGGAGTAGGTTGGTTTGGCCAGTGAACCCAGCCTGGCCACAGGAACGTGCACCCTGAATGACAGAGAGGACTGGCAAAAACTTTATGTTGTTTTTTTTTTTTCATGATCCCCTGTCCCACTGATGTGGCTGGATTTCTCCTGGTGTTCAGAGTGGCCAGTATGACTATGCTTGACAGGTCTGTTGTACATTTGTTTGGGAGAGCGAGCGAGCAAGTGATAATTTCAAGAGAATTTTATAATGATTGTGATAATACCATTTATTTTAACAATAATCGTAGCATGAAATTTAGTTAGCATACCCTCATTCAGGAGCTAAGGAAAGTTTAAGGTATTTGTTTGCTAAAGCTTTCTAAATAGATGAATTTAATGCAATTTACATAGACTCAGTTGTTAGTGATATTAGTAAGATGTCTGCTCATGCATTCAACAGAGAATTACTATTCATATTGTGTTTTAATTTCCTGTGTGAATGTCAGTATTTCTGTATTTCATTGCATTAATCTTACACAGTATTGTGCACTTTTACTCTCCTCATCTCTTGTGCTCTCCACCCTGAGGACCAGCATTGAGAGAAAAAAGAGAGAAAGGGAGATGATATATAAGAAAAAGGATGAGAGGGTGAGATGCGGTGAGAGGAAGGGAGTGGTTTGGTAATGCACATCCTCTTTTTTGTTATTTCTCTTCTGTGTTTCTGTCTTTCATAGTGAGGATCAGTGAAGTGGCAGGTGGATAAAGAGAACACCTGCTCTCTTCATCTCTCTCTGCTTCTCTCATTCTCCCTCTCCCTTTCTGTGTGTTTGGCCCTTTCTCTCCGTCTCTTGTTCTCTTCCATTGAGCTCCCTCTTGTTTCTCAAGTCTTACCCATTTTGTCTCTCTCACCCCCACTTTATTTTTTGCATTGATGCAGGCTGTAAAATATCTCACACAAAAAATAAAAAAAGGAAATGTAAATGGGTCTCAAGTGTGTGTGTGTGTGTGTGTGTGTGTGGGGGGGTGTTAGAGATCAGAGGCACAGCAGCAGGAAGGGATAGAGGGAGGGGTGGATGTTATTTTTCTTCTCATATTAATGCTATTCATTAGCCTTGTCTAATTAATGCAGTGCCTCCTCCTCCCTTCATTTCACTATATCTTGCTTTCAGACCTCCCTTACTTCCTACTTTCTTTTCTTTTCCCCCTCCCTGTTTTTTTCTTCAGTTTTCTATCCTCTGCTTTTCTTCCCCTATTCTCTTCCTATGTACCCGATTTAAATTCAGTCAGAGAGTAATGTGTCAACAAATGTTAAATGAATTGCCAGGAAATTTGATAGATACCTAAGGACTGTAACTAAACTAACTTCACAAGGCCTTAAGGCCACTGTCCTTTAAACATCACAAAAAGAGGGCAAAATGTTTTGCCAATATTTATTCATTTATTTATTTATTTATTTGTTTATTAGTTTTTTTTATTTTACTGTGTTCCTGAAGCTTTTGCACCCCCAGTAAGCTTATTTTTTTTAGTTATTTGTTTTTTGTAACTGAGAGCAGCTCTCCCATTTCCTATGAGTATTGTATAGCAGAAGAACCATTTGTTTAGTATGAATTTTGACATTTTGAGTATACTGGAAGTCACTTTTCCAGTGTAAATACAGAACTTTTTCAGAAGTAGTATGTAATTAACAACCAGGACAAAATTTTAATTGTTTTTCCCCCCACTCCATCTTTTTTTAACCTCCTTGTGGCCTCCATTCTTTTCCACTTTTTCCCTTCCTCTCTAGTAACCTCCCCCCTTCTCTTCCCCATTTGCTTTTACCCTCTTTCTCCCTCCCTACCTTCCTTCTCACAGTCATCATATTTTTTTACTCGCCCTTGTCCATCGTTCCACCTTCAGTCCATGCCTTCATCTCTCTTTCGTTCTCCTGATGTCCCTTGTTTCTCAGTCTGGATTAACTCAAATTTGCTGAGTAGTGATGAGGCACTATCAGCTCTTTGTTTGTGAGAGAGAGACAGAGACAGAGACAGAGATGCACAGAGAGAACAAACTTGTGAACAAACTTTTCATCTCTCCCCAGTTGCCACCCACCATCATCAACCACCCTTTCTGGAATAAAAGCATCTGCACTACTCTCAGTTCATGGAGGTTTAGGGATAGATGGTCTACAGGGAGGGAGGGAGACACAACAAGGAGACAGAGTTAGAGACAGAGGGAGAAAGGAGCACAGAACTAAAGAGCACAAAACTAAGTTCGAACTCACTTAGAAAAAATGCACACACAAAGAGAGCAGAGAGAAGGTCAGAGGAGGATTAGTGTCTGTGCTCTGATAGATAAACTAATCAAACAAACAAAGACACACATTAAAACAGAGACAGAATGTAAAGCAGACACTCACTTGAATAATCCAAACTAGAATGTGGCATTGAGAGATTCAAAGAGAGAGGAAGAAACCACTAGAGATTAATGGCACAAAAAAGTTTTGACAGACACACACACGCACGCACACACACACACACACACACACACACACACACACACACACACACACACACACACAGCAGTGTGTAGTTTTTTTGACTTTGATAGTTTCTCTAAGGGCTGGGTACACAGACATGGATTAAGTCCTTGACAAAAAAGTGTTTTACCACAGTGAATGCATCCATGGAAAGGGATGTATCAAGGTATCAATCTAGGATAGTAGTTTTCAAACCTATCGTCAGGGGGCACATTTTTGATACTGTTAACTTGTCACAGATTTGTCCCTAAATAGTTTATTATACAGAATACCCCTGGATGCAGAAACACTAAAAAGGAGACATAAACTGGGGTTTGATGATTCCCATAGGACTTGGAAATGCTTAAAATTTGGGGGGAATAAGAACGCAAAGGTCTTGAACGTTTTTAAAAAATAAAAATAATTAAAATATTGGACAAAATTCATCAGGAAAAGTAGTTGAACCCTTTGGATTGAACAGATCTTCTGCATTAATTAGTCATACAATGTGATATGATCTTCATCAGTTATGTTTATAGACAAACACAATGTGTTTAAGCTAATAACACACAAACAATTGAAATCGCTCCATTTTTAATATTCACAGAGCTGGTTTAATAAGAAAGCGAACCCTTTGACAGCAAACACCTTTAACAAGATCTTCTGGCAGCTGTGATCAGACCTGCTTACTGTTCAGGAAGAATTTTGGAAGGTTCTTGTTCTAGATTTGCTTCAGCTCAGACTTATTCTTAGGATGAAGGTGTGAACAGCTCTCTTTAATTCATTCCATACCATCTCTACCAAATTCAGGTCTGGGCTCTGACTGGTCCACTCCAAAAGGCAGATTTTCTTTGTTTGAATTAATTCTTTAATAAATTATTTTGATATTAAGGGTCATTGTCTTGCTGCATCATGCATTTGCCACTGAACTTCAGCTGGCAGACAGCCACCCTTACATTATCCTGTAAGATACCTTGATATATCTGGGAATTTGTTTTCATGTGGAGTCATCTTAGCTGAATGTCCACTTTTAGGAAGATTAGCTGCAATTCTAAATTATCTCCATTTATAGATGGAGATTCATGCATATCAGCAATTCCTAACTTTAAATCTCTTTTCAATGAGGTGTGGCTCACATTAATGAATGCTTCTTGTGAATATCCAACTGGAAATGTTTGAGGGGTTTATAAGTCAAAGTAGCGCTAACTCACATCTCCATTTCGGGTTAATTGAATGGACTTTAGCTGTAGCTAACCCCTGACTCCAGTTAGTTTTTGTTAAAGTCAATATCTTAGGGGTTCACATGGTTTTTTCAACCCACACCTCAGATGTTTTATGAATTTGATGTGGACAAGAACAAAACAATGATTTGTGTGTTATTAGTTAAAATAGATACCTATCTTGAAAGTATTGATTGATATTGATTGGTTGAGTATTTGTTCAGAATTGAACTGAGACAATGATCATACCATATTTTGAGACAAGTATATACATAAATGCAGGTAATCCCAAAGGGTTCATTTACTTTTTCTTGCCTCCATATGCCTTAGATTTGTCTTTGGATTTGTCTGTATTTTGGGATTAGCAGTTTTCATAATTACAACATATTAGTCCAACATTTTTGAAATGTAGAGTAGACCTATTTTAAATACACTCCTCATTTCTAACATTGGCAGCAAGTTTATTCTATTGGTTGATCTAAGTCAAAGCTGTTAGTGTTACAGAACTTGTACTTGTATTGTATGAGTGTACTAATATTGCATATATTGCTTTTTTTCCCACTGATACAATTTTTGTGGCCTGTATGTGTGTGTGTGCAGCCTGACCAGAACAGTGGAGATCCTGGGAGAGGACAGTCCCCTGGGAATCCACGTGGTTCCCTACTGCTCATCACTCAGTGGCCGGTGAGTTGTGTGTACGCAAACATACAAAAATGCATTCATACTCAGTTACATAGGTTTATGTACACAAAAATAACAGATACTCATCTAAATAAACTCCTTACCTAAACCTTAGCCATCAAAAATAAACGTCTAACCCAAACCTAAAACTAATTCCAACTTTAACCCTTAAACAAGTCTTAACAATCAAAAATCTCTTTGAAGTTGTGAGGACCAGCCATAATTTCCTCACGGTGATGATTTCACACACACACACACACACACACACACACACACACACACACACACACACACACACACACACACACACACAAACACACGCATACAATGGAAAAAGGAAGAAAAGGAAGAAAAATTGCACAGCTATGCAGGGCTTTTATTTGGATGTGTGACATTCAGACAGTGGATGGGGATTTCCTAAAGTAAAGCAGGATGACTTTTTATGGCTGTTCTCATGACTCACCTGACCCTACCAATCTCCTCCTCAAGGTCCTCTCTCTTTCTCTCTGTTCTTGTTCCCCTCTTTTTTCCATTTTTTTGTGCTCTCCACCCTCTTTCATGAACACCCCCCGCCCCAGTCTCTTCACCTCTTAATCTACTTCCATCCTTTTGGAGCTATTGTGTGTCACTGTCATCAGTTCCGCTTTGTTAAGCTATGTTTTGGTGAGGAAATGGTAAGAGTTATGGATTGAGGATACTTAAATTATTTTTCAGTCTATTCCACCAACTTACTGTCTGTCTGTCAATGGTCTTTTGGGTCCATAAGCATTTGGACAGTGACACAGTTTTTCCTCTACACAGCCACAATGGATTTGGAACAAACAAGATCAAGATGTGACTTAAGTGTAGACTTTAAGATTTAATTCATGGGGTATGACAAAAATATCGATTTAACTGTTTAGGAATTATGGCCATTATACAGAGACCCTGAATTTCAGAGGCTCGAAAAACACACTAATACAATTAAAAATATACAGATTATTTTTAGTATTCTGAAGAAAATCATTTGCAGTCAATGACTCTGAAGTTGGGAACCCATGGACATCACCGAAAGCTGAGTTTTCTCCTTTTAGATGCTTTGTCAGGCCTTTACTGCAGCCACCTTGAGTTGCTGCTTGTTTATGGGTCTTTTCCCCCCTTAGTTTTGTCTTAGGGAACTGAAATGCATGCTCAGTTGGGTTCAGGTGATTGACTTGGCTATTGAAGAATATTCCAGTTCTTTGCCTTGAGAAACTCGTTGGTTTCATTCACAGTATGTTTTGGTTCATTATCCATCTGTACTGTGAAGCACCATCCTATCTTTTTTGCAGCATTTGGCTGAATCTGAGCTGATAGTATAGCTCTATACATTTCAGGATTTATCTTGCTGCTTCCACCAGCTGTCACATCATCAATAAACACCAGTGACCCAGTTCCATTGGCAGCCATACATGCCAATTGCCATAACAACTGCCTCCACCATGTTTGACAATGATGTGGTGGCTTTGGATCATGAGTCGTTCATTTCCTTCTCCTTATTCTTTTCTCCCCATCATTCTGGTACAAGTTTATCTTGGTCTCATCTGTCCAGAGAATCTTGTTCCAGAACTGTTCGGGCTTCTTTGGATGTTTTCTGGCAAAGTGTAATCTGCCCTTTCTGTTATTGATTGATACCAGTGGTTTGCACCTTGTGATAAACCCTCTATTTACATTCATGAAGGTGTCTCTTGATTGTAGACTTTGCCAATGATACGCCGACCTCCTGGAGAGTTTTCTTAACCTGACTAAATGTTGTGAGGAGTTATTTTCACCAAGGAAAAAAATTCTGTGATCATCCACTTTAGTAGTTTTCTGTGGTCTTGGAGGCTTTTGGTGTTGCTCAACTCACTAGTGCATTGCTTACTTATGGACCCGATTATAAATGTGTTTTGATTTGTTTATCAACTATTAACTGCAACTATACATATGTGTGTTTGTTTGTGTGTGTGTGTGTGTGTGTGTGTGTGTGTGTGTGTGTGTGTGTGTGTGTGTGTGTGTGTGTGTGTGTGTGTGTGTGTGTGTGTGTGTGTGTGTGTGTTTTGGTGTTTTGGTGTGTGTGTTGGTACTTTACAGTGATGTTTACTGTGTAACTCTACCTCTCTGTCTTGTCATCTCTTAATCTAACTGTGACCACACTGCCCCCATAGTGACTTTTATCAGGCAATGGTGAACGATATAAACACAGATAGAAATTCACAACAGGACACTGACAGTTAGTGGTTGTATCTGACATAGCTGAGTCTAAGTGGATAATCCGTCTTCTGGGGCAAACAATTTATGCAACTTGTAATCTCTCTTTCACTACTTGCTTGCTTTCAGGTCTATTGGTCTTTACATCCGTGGAGTTGAAGAGGGGAGTCGCTCAAGAAAGGAGGGCTTGTTTCAAGAGGACGAATGTATTGTGAAGATAAACAACACCGACCTAATTGACAAGACATTTAGCCAGTGAGTGCAACACTGTTTGTCTGTGCTGGGCCTAGGAGTTCAAAAAGTGGCTCTGAGATGAGTTCAATAGCTTCAAAACCGCACCCCAAGGACATTATAGAATGGTATTTCTAATGTATAGTATTCAAATAGTGCTAAACAAGGTCTAAGTGTTTACACTACTAGTTGATTTCATGCTGAAAACCTGTCTTAGTCAGGCTTGGTTTGTTTTTTCTTGCTCTTCCCTGTTTTCTGTCCCTCTGTGTGTCTTGTCTACCTTTCCATTGTCAGAGGGCATAAATCACTCTTGTACTGCCATCACAGAGGACGGCATAAAAGACACTTGGCAGCTGTTTCAAGAACGTTGTGTCCAAATTCTTCAGTGTGTCTATTAGAGCTGGCCTTTGTGTGTCTGCATGTCCTATATCATTCCTCTAAGGAAAGATTTGTTATGGATTCATTTGAGACCAGATACTGCAGCATTGAGGCACCTGAAACAACATGAACATAAGAGTATTTAGGGATGTAACATAATTACAGAGCATTAAAATGACAAAAGACACATTTATAAATACAATTGCAACAGACTACAAGGACTGATTTGGATTTTACAATGATTATCACGCATCTCAATGTCTCTATAATGTACACAACAGTCCTTGTACAGTATTCATATTGGTAATAAGATTATATGTGAGGTTTTTTTATACTTTACTGTAGGTAAAGGGATTATCACTGAAGGGGTGTATGCCTATTGTTCAAAAACAGATGTATACTCACCCTCTCACATACACTGGTTCACACTCTACGTACACACAGCGACAAATGCAGAGTTGTAGCACTATACCTGTGAGGACGATCATTGACATGATGCATTCCCCAGCTCCTTACCCTAACCTTGCCCAAAACCTTAATCTAACCTGGACCATAAAACCAAGTATAAACCCTCAAAAAGCAGTCTCAAACTCGGGGGACCTCATTTTTGTTATCATGGTGATAAGAGTCCAATAGATCAGTGTGAATTCACATCAATTCCCCACTGGGATATAAGAACGGTAAAAGTATACATACACCCCACACGCACACGCTTTTGCCAGTATTGTTCTGTCTTTGCAGGTGTGTTGAGATCTCTGGCTTGGTCCAGCGAAATATGTGTAAGTAGGCCACTGATAGTCCACTGAGTGATAGTCCCTGTGAATGCCGTGTCCACACACAACCATACACACACACATACACACACTGCCATTGTCCCAGCTTGGCAGCTATATTGAAGACACCTGCTGGATTACAATATGTTTTTTTACACAAATGTGCCTACACACATCATCCAGTCAGGAACAATAATGATATCATCCATGTACAATGGTCTCAGTATAAACATCAACACACGCAGCTTTCATATCTAGTTTCATTGTACTTCATTGTGATCTTAATACAATGAAAATCTCTTCAAGTGTTATTCAGCAAGGTGAGACATAATCACTTGTTTAGACTGCCTGATGTTTTTAACAGTTTCAATATATAGAAATCTGGTTTGAGAAGAATGATGAGGAGATGACCACCCATCCCTGAAAACACACTCGCACTTTCTAAGAAATCATTCTTAGTGCGTTTTCATGCAAAAATATAAATAAATATGAGTGTGCAGGTCAATACTCTCTGAAGTTAGGCTGGTATAAGAGGTACATTTTTTGATATTTCATGCACACAAATTATTCCACGATGACCGACTGTATATTACATAGTCGATATGATAAAAATTCAGGTGGAAGTAAATGCACAGTACATATACTTTAACTTGATTTTCTCTGATGATTAAGTAATTAACTGATCCAGTTTGAAAGTTTCCCACAATGCCATTTTGTCATCATATTTATATACGTAAGTCATCCTCTTGAAATAATTTCAAATTTTAAAGTATTATTATTGCATATCTTATCAATTAAAATGTGTATATTCCTTGAACACAACTTTCTAAACATAGTCTCTAGTTATGGAAACATTATGATCATTACATGTAATAATAATCTAGGCGGGAAACAATAGGAGTGTAATCCAATAAAATTTAAATAAACTGGATCTTCTCTGTCTGTTATTTGAGGTGAATGATGGTGTGTGCCAATCACTCCTGACACAATGGCCCCTCTAATTTACTTATCATAATCTCATTTAAAATAATTGTCTAAAAAATTATCTTTTTTATAGATCACAAGATTAGAATGGCCTGCTGTGGGGGTGTCATGGTTCTGTGTTGCATTTCCTGTTTTGTCTTGTCCTTAGATCACTGAAGATAAAAACAGAAACAAACACAGTCAGCTACCAATAGTACCTTTTCACAGTTGGACAAATAGATAGAAATATGCTTAGGTGTACAGATTAAAGTAATGATATACAATATAACACATTTTAGGTAATAGTGAACTACAATTAACAAATTACCATGTCACATACCTCAGTCTTACATATGTGTTTATGTTTTACACCTAAATTCATGTATATTTTTGTTGATTTATACAAAACTAGTTGTGGAAAACTCATATATTTGTATTTAAATGAGCCTGGATATTGTATGGATGTGATTTCACTTTCTTATCAGATTTCTCTGAGATGTCTCTTGCTTCACAAGGGGCACACTTTCATACACCTAACAAAAAACATAATTTAGCTACACAACAAAAGAAACATTACAAACATATTTATTACATCGAGTGTCACAAATAATTAACTAATTAAATCAGCTATGATGGTTGCTTTGACATTCATTACCTAGCTTACACTGGTATTCGAGACTTAACAGTCCATGAGTTACAAGCTGGACACAGCGCAACAAAACCCAGTATAACAGTATTTTATCACCAGGATAACTTGGGTCAGATGAAGCAGTCAGCTGGGTTCCTTCCTCTCAAATACAAGGATGTTTTTCACATTATTGTTGATTTTTAATGGGATTGGAATTTATTAATGATAAACAAGCACATATATATATCTTTTGATAAGCAGTTTTCATCATTTCGGATATTTAAGAGACTAGATGATCAGTTGATTAATTGAAAAAAAAAAAAAAAAAACAACCAGTAATATTTGTTAGTTATACTCATCTGTGTTAGAAATGACAATCACTCAAAATCAAATCAAAATCATTTTAGTTAAGATGTACAAGCCTAAGATATGCAGTGAATTTTCAAAATTTGTAATTTTGTAATTGTAATTTTTTGAAATCAAATGTCGAAGTTTATGATCATTGATAATCAGTTTTATCCAATTATCTTTTGTTATTATTTTTCTTCTCATTGAGTTAATAAAGTCATTAATAATGACAGAGATTGATAAATAAGCACTGTATGTAATCATGATAAATGGCATGATTAGCTTTAGTGGTAGATTAGTATGGCATACACATCCCTTCCTTAAAAATCCATCCAGTCGTTGACCAAAACTTTTCTCTGCTGTTTCCTTTGTTGCCTGCACCAATCATCCAAATCTCACTGTCTTTCCATATGCCTGTCTCTCTGTCTCCTTTTCTCCTCATCCCTCCCCCCTCACCCTCCCAGAGCCCAGGAGGTGTTTCGTCAGGCAATGCGTTCCCCAATCGTCCGCTTGGAAGTAGTTCCCTCGTCCAACAGAGAACGCTTTGAGAAGAGTCTGATTGGTCAGCTGTTTGGCAACAATGCTGGTCCTGACAACAGCCCCCGATTTGCCAAGACCAAAGAGCCACCTCCGCCTATCAAAGCCAAACCTGTATTTAAGCCCGCTGTAAATCCAATCACACGACTGGCAGAGGAAGCTGCCACTCTGGAAGCTGCTGTCAGTGTAAGATTCTCTGCTCGACATCAACAGATTAGCTTGAATTACTCAGAGACCTGTAAACGTCTGGCAAAAGTTTTTTAATCGCATTTACTATATATACAGTATAAGATGCTTGCAAGAAGTTAGGGGTTTTAATGAGAAGCATTGATGTGAAATCTTTCACATTTATTTGATTTGCAATAACAAGAAACCTTTTGAAACAGAGTTCTAAGTTCTAACTGTTTGCCATGAGTGCTTCTCTCTTAAGTAACTGCTGGCTGCAAAAGTTTCTTGGAGAACATACAAACCTAAATGCCTCCCCCTCCTTCCGTCTTGCAATGTCTTGGGGGTGTTCATGAGCTGAAATGTCAAATTATTTGAATATGAAAAATGCCATGATTAACAATTTTGTGGTCAAAATATATCCTATGGCAATTACTCCAGTTCTTTCTACAACCCACACAAACTGCATTTTTATATATTTTTATTTTGTGCTTAATTTATGACTTCTGAATTCTGTCAGTACATGTTGTGTTTGTGGAAACAGTTAGAACCCCACTTTATTTTTATTTGGTTTACGTCTCTTTGCTAGGACCATAAAGTCTTCTTATTCTAACAAATGTAACTCTGGCATTAAAGGATCACTATGGTGACATGGTTGACATTTGAAAAGAGGCCAACATAGAGGCAACAGTTACTTAGCAACAGCAGATTCTTATCTTATCTTATCTTTTTATTTTTTTCTTTTCAAGTTTTAAATCCAAGCTTTTTTTCTGTGATTTTCTAATACAGATGTGGGAGCACTGATTCATAAACATTCTACGGGGCTCTAAATGATTTTTCTGTGGCTGGTGCTTTCAGACATACAAACACATCCTGCCCAAGTTTGATACAGTACATTGACTTTATGTGATACTTCCTTTTACTTTTAATAATTTTTGTTTGGTTCATTTTTTTAAACACAATCAGTTAATTAGTTCAATATTGATACATTTTTAATAATAAATTTCCACAGAATGCCCTAAATAAAAAAGGAAAAGGATGTTTTAGAGAGTTCTGGAAACAACAGAAAAATAACAATAGAAATCACTTTACTCTTTATTTAACATTTTAAATTTTATGAGTAATGCTTAAGAAGTGGATGACAATGACTCATACGTAGGTGGTCACTTATGTGTATTAGGCTATTAATCTAATTTAACAAATATCGCCTCACTCTGTTTTTTATGTCTCATGACGATATGGCTCAACTCCACAGTTCACAGAGCAATTTTAGTCCAGTCATTAGAATGACACCTTGGGGCAATTCAAATACGTATATGGCTCATTTAAATAGTTAAACTGGTCTTGTAGCCTCATATGTATTTTTAAATTCATTTTAGCTCTGTAAAAAAAATGTTTTGAATGCCTTACTTTTCCCACCTAGACCCCCAAAGGGAGGAGTGAGAGCCCCGTCCTTAAAAAAAGTCCTGCCCTCTCCAGCTTGGTGGCCAATAAGAGAGGAGGACGAAGACTCAGGATCGACTTAAAGAAAGGTGAGGAACACCTGGCCTCAGAGCCTCAATTACAATGTACAGAGTCAGGTCTCAGACCAGCATTGTTCGGTAAATATTACTAGCTTTACTGATGAGTGGACATATTTTTAAAAAAAATACCCATTTCTCTTATAATTGATCTTTCAACGCAGTTTCTCAGTTTGGACAGCATGTGGAACTTTTGCCTTTTTTTTTTTTAATTATGATTTTTTTGACCATACACACCTGTCATTGAGACTTTGAGGTGTGAAAGAAATGTTTTTGTAATCAACACTTGCACTGCATGATACACTTATTCAAAAGTTTGTTAAAGATACATATTCTTGTGTCTATTTTTTCAAGAGGTGACTTTTTAGCTCTTTGGAATAAGAATAGGATGTAAAAATACCCTACAGTAATGTTAACAATGTAAATTGACATGCAGAATGTGCGTATGTGCGTGAATGTGTGTGTATCAGATCAGCACTCTAATTCTAACGTACACCCAAAAAAAGAATGGAGTCACATTTGCTCTTTTTACCTCTATATATTTCTTCCACTTTACTCTTGTTTTCTTTCACATATTTTCTGAATTTAAATTATTAGCCATCTGTATTATTCTTTATTTCTTGTCGTTTTATGAATGTATGTAATTGACCTGCTTTATGTCTTTTGCTTTTCGCCCAGTATTGTGCTTATTTCTATAAATCTTCCTTTCTTTGTTCTCTTGCCGACTCTCCTTCCTCTCTTCATCTTCCTGATTCCCTCTCTTCAGGGTCTATTAAGTCTTTATTGATCTGTTCGTTTCTGCTGATATGAATTCATACTGGACCAAACTGCTGACTTGGCTCTGCTAAAGAGATCAGACTAAATGAGGTCTATAAAACACAAAACCAGTCTGTCTGTCTGTGTGCGGCCTTTTATACACGTGTGCATGTGGTTTCATACACGTTTTTGTGTATGTGCACCTGTTTTTCACTGATATCTATTTTAATCTTCCTCACTTCTCTTTTCAGAACATTCCCTCCTCATTTCCACTGTGTTACATTCATTCGTCTTTTACCTTTTCCTCATCATTTCATCATTTTCTTTTCCTCCCTTCTGCCCTGCACCTGAACCCATTTTAAGACCGTCACACCTGTAGATACTGTAGCAGCAGCTATAGCTAAGGGGTTTAAAAATGACATACATACACACACACACACACACACACACACACACACACACACACACACACAAACCACTCAATGTGTTTGGGCTTTAAATGATCAGTTGGAGTTGGAGAATGTAGTCAGGAGCTGCAACAACATCACTGTGTTGAAGTTTTCAGGAGTAGTTTACTGTGTATGTGTGTGTGTGTGTGTGTGTAAGTGTGTGTGAGAGAGAGATAGAGAGAGAGAGAGGATGGATAGATTTCTGCTTTCATAGCCTGTGGAGGACAAGTATAGAGGCAGTGAGTAAACAGCTATATAGGATATTTTGTATGTTGATATTGGCCTACGAGTGTTATGCTTGCACATTGTACCTCATCTCACGATTCACAGTGGTTTGTGTGTGTTTGTATATCTATGTGTGTGTGTCTAGGTTCAGAAGGTCTTGGTTTTACTGTAGTAACAAGAGACTCTTCAGTCCATGGTCCTGGTCCCATTCTAGTAAAAAACATTTTACCACGTGGAGCCGCTGTCAAAGATGGACGCCTGCAGTCTGGAGACCGCATACTCGAGGTATAGGACAGCTGTTATTAGACTTATGTAATTATCTTCATCATCATCGCTCCAATCCAGAATTGTGCAAGTTTTTACACTGTAAAAGATTTGAGGCACTGAATGAAACATTAGAAATAGAGAGTTATGGAGAGAGGGAAAAAAACAAGGCTAAATTGGTGGTGTTTTTACTGGTTGTGTTTTTGTTGGGTGTGTTTTTTATGTGTCTGTGTGTTTGTGTATGTGTGTGACTTTAGGTAAATGGTGTGGATATCACAGGTGTGGGACAGGAGGAGTTGGTGTGTATGCTACGCAGCACGCGACAGGGAGAGAGCGTGTGCCTAGTGGTCCTACGGCAGGAGGACATGTTCCTGCCAAGAGAGATGGTAAGAACCAATCACAATGCCGTATTATCAACCAATGAAAAAACATTTTCTGGTTGAGTGGTGGATCAGTGGCCTGTTTTAAGGAAAATGATCTTTTACACACTTTTCTAGCAGGGCAGCGAGAATGGCAGGCAGCCACAAAACTACACCTTTGGTTTTCATTTTCAGATTTCACTACTAATTCTGCAATTTTTGGTCCAATTAACAGACTTGCCTGGATGATGCACAGCTCAGCAGCCTATAGGAAGGCTTCTGTTTATAGACATTAACCTCAAATGGTAATGGGGGCTATTTTGGGTTATTTTAAAGATGATTCACCTCCCTGTAAAGTAATATTCTCACTGTAAACTTTCTAAGGAATCATGTAATACAGTGTTTTATAGAACTCCATTCTGATTGAATTGAATGAACGTGTTGTAAAGCTAGTGACATTAATAATATTTTGTGCTTGTCTTCCCCTACCACATGGTTTCTGCTGAATTTCAACACTGTTTTGATTAATAAACTTATTTCATTCATCCTCCTCTTATTTTTTCTTACTTTTTCCCTTAATCTGACTGCATGATCAACTACTCTGCATGCACTTGAAACTATAGGTGCAAATAATGTTTTTTTTTTCTAAATTTCTTGCTGTTTTCTGACAGTCCCATAGCTTGTTGCTGTTTGCTCTACCTTGTTTTTTCTTCTTTCCCGTTTGCTATCACACTTGTACAGTAAATCTGTAGCTCTTAGCAATCCGTCTTCCTGAAAGTCTTTGTTCTCTAAGATCATTTTCCATCATATCATATCTCTCATCTTCACTGTTTTGGTGATGACTTTAATTTTTCCAACAACTTTGAGGTTTTTACTTGTTTTGCTGCACTCACATCCGCACTAGTATAAAGGGAATAACAAGAGGTCTTATTTTCATAGATTTCATTTTTTATTTGGCACAATTTTCTGTTGTCTCCCCTACGCCCATCACGTCATTATTTCCCTCTCTCACTTTATCTCATTCTCCTTTTATGTTGCCTTTTGTGTGTCTTTTCCCTCTGTGTCACTGTCCACTCTTATCGACTGATGTTTCCTCAACTGCTGTCAGGAAGTTCTACACACACACACACACACATGCATGCGACCCTGAGCCCCATAGGAAATTCTGTTTCTGCAGACAGGAAAGGGAGCAATTTGCTTGAGTGTGTACATGTGTTAATGTTTAGGAACTCTTCGAGTTTTATATCTAGTCCACTGTTCCTCCATGTACACATGTCTGAACTCAGTGGCATTCCTCTTAGTGTGATGACCAAGAATATGTTTTTGAGTTTTATAAGTGATGCTTAATACCTTCAATCGCCACCCTGTTATGTGTCCCCTAAAAACCTCTCCACTACAGTAGTACTCCCTTTACGTTTTATATCACCATTTTGTTACATAGCAACAATGCTTGAAAGCTTCCATGGTAGTCAGTTCCCAGGAGGAGTGATTCATGAGGTTTTCTGGCTCACAGATGGATGTTGTTGTATACTGGGTAAAATCCCCAGATTTTTCAAAATATTCAACTTTGGCAAAAAAAGGGGGAAGGGGAAAAAAAAAAAAAGCATTGTTTCTTTTTAGATCTGGTCTACTTCCTGTTCACGCTGACATTTTACAAACAAAACCAAAGATTATAAGCATGGAGTAATACAAAGTGACAGGCAACTAATTGATGAGACAATTCTGGCTCCTTTTAATAAAACAGATACCATGTAATGGCATCTTTTGCATACAAACTTCCACACCAAAATGTGTCCCTTAGGAAAAGCATTGTTCTCTGAACAATTTCAGTTCAGGGATGGTGCTGGTGTATGTGTTTAGGTTCATGTTTTCATGGATACATGCCTGCAGTTGTGTAGTATGTGTGTGTACTATGTGTGTGTGTGTGTGTGTGTGTGCGTGTGCGAAATGAAACAAAATTTATTGCATAGTCCAACCCATTGTCCTTAACAAAGAAAAAAAATTCCTTGTACTGAATTACTGTAACGCAAATTTATATAAATACGATAAGATGTAAGAAAATATATTTTGGGTCTTAACTTCACAGCAAACACAGAACGTTGGCTTTAATGCAAAGAATTTATTTATGATGAATCATGAGGCCTCATCCTGTAATGACATTTCTTTGCTGAAATAATCAAAACTAATTAACTAATGTCACATTATCAGATTAAATTTGATCTGATCTGTATTTTATTCATTTATTGTATGTGATCGTGATTACATTGTGTTTATTCATTCTTTATTATTTCTGTTGTGGATATTGAGAGATCCAAGGCAAGGTGTCAATCATATCTCTTTGGGCTTTCTTAACTATTTTGGGTGCAATAGTGATGGTTCTGGTAAGGAGGTGTTGAGTATATTCCTATACACTCTTTAAATATAAGAATTTGAGTCTCTCTAGTTTATCAACTTAAATAAATGAGAATGCAGATTATAGGACTGAGGAGGAGGTAAGCGGTATGTATTGAACAGGTATTGGTTGAAAGACTGATGAGCTTCCTGCCCTGTCACTTGTTAGTAAGGAATGCAGATGAAAAATGCATGGTTTAACTTTCCAATTCACTTTAGTGTGAGAATTGATTAATTACATGGGTGAACGGCAGTTTCTTACTGGTGAACTTGGTTCTGCTTGAATATATCATTCAAGGTATATGATAAGTATCTGTATGTTTAGATGGATATTGAGAATGATGATGTAAAGACTGAGGAGAATGTGAACCAACAAACAGGTAAATGAACAAGGAATCCACCCTGGTCTTGTTTTTTTCATAAAAGACTTCAAGAAGATTAAATATTGTACAAATCCATTCATATCACTGCCATGATTCGAGGTGAATTGGGAGTGGGTGTGGGTGTGGGTCTCGGTCTCCTATTTCTATCTTGCTATCACACTCTCTTCCTGACAGACAGTACGTCCAACTAGAATCCACCTCTGTATAATTAACAGCTGATGGTGTTTGCTCAACAGTAACAACAGTTTTCAAGAGCGAATGAAATCGCAGTTCTGAGTCGTAGAGCCTTTAACACACACCTTGACTGAAACTTTACATGTGAGGGTGTGGTACAGTAATTGTGCCTGCATGCTTGTGGGAGAGGGTGTCAGGAAAGTGGCAGTCATCCAGTACCAGCTGTTTTGTTACCCTACCCTTGAAACATAATAATGGATCAGATAAGATGTTTTCTGGGATTTTTATCAATTATTTTTCTTAGCATGAAAGAAAAAAGGTTGGCATGTGAGATTAGACATACAATGTGCCTGACTTTTACCAACAGTCAATCTTTTGCTAACTTTAACCATGTAGATTTTTTTCCCCCAAAATTTTAACAAAACTTGACCATAATTAGAAATCAGAAAACTGTCACATCATATTGTAGCAGTCATACAGTTTGTTTTTGGAAGGGCCTAACATTGTCGTCATGCACCTTTTAAATTGAACCTTTATACTGAAGCTTTAACTTGTCATTTTTTTATTAAATATGTCTATCATTGTAGTCGAATATCATAAAACACATAAGCTGTCACATTTCAGAGATACTTGCTGTACTCTATTATTAATTTTTGTTTGTCATGCTTTCCTTGGTTGACAGTGCAGAACAGGGAACCGCAAAGAAGCAATGAATTTCCCCCCATGTTTGTATTTTTAAACATCAAAATCAAGCTTAAGCCTTACTAGCTGGAATGTTTTTCAAGTTCCACGTATTGTAAAAAGCAGTCACACAATGCTTCCACACGACTCTTCCAGTTTAGTTGTAGACCTCTCCCTGCTTAAGAGGATGGACATGTGAAGAGAGTTTGGGATTTTATATCAAAGTTTTTTTTTATTTAACTGTCATCCTCATATGAACAAGACCCCTATTTACTCAAAGTCCATCACTTGAGGCAGCAACTTGTTCCTAACCAAAAGGAGGAAATGTGCAGGATGCAGAATGAAATGGTCGTGAATTGTTGTAATTTCCTTATATATTTGTTATAAGTTTAAGATTGCTGATATATACGAAACCTTATGCACAGTGCCGATAATTTTTATATAATCTTTTAGCAGTCTTTAAACAGTGGCATGACTAGAGTTTTTTTTTATTGATTAGATGGGAAGGTTTATTCCAGCTTGTTAGTGTTTATTGAGAGGAAACAGAAGAAAGATGATGATGAAATGATGGAAGGATATGGTCTACCTTCTCCTCCCCCCATCCACTCTCTCATTTTACACTACCATCTGGTGTTGTCTGCTAAAGTGTCTGCTCACTATTGAACAAAGACATTACACTACCTCTCTATAAACACTCATACACATACACAATGCACACACTTATATATGTGTGTCTGTAAGTGTCTGTAAAGAAAGCCTAGACAGCAGGTGAATGTATACTTGTGGTATAGTGTTATGGAATGTGTATGATTATGATTATTAAGGATTATGTAAATAGACATCAAGTATATAGAAGTAAAGGTTGCTTTTTGGTTCAATGATCCACTCCAGACATGTTTTAAGATATACTATATAAAGTTTAAAATACAAAATTGTCTGATATGGTTTTTCTACCAAAATGTTTGATGAATAAGTCAGTTTTTTAGAGGCACAGTTACTCCTTCTCCCTCACAGAAAAATCCAGAATCTATAAATATAAACAAAAAATAAAAATAAATATAAATGTTTTTTGTTTCAAAAGTCCATTCTTATTATATTGTATTATCACCTGAGGCATCAGGTTTCCATATCATGCTTGTGTAAGTGGCATACTGGACCACGATGGTCTTCATGCTCGAATGTGCTTGTCTTAAACTCTGATTTAAGGTAAGAACGGAGAAAGCATTCTCTTACAGCAGCTGATTGTAAAACCAGCTTTGAAGTGTTGAACTCTGCACATAAAACATTTTGCACAATGACCATCAAACATCTGACTAAAGTAACAATAATATTTTTGAGGGAAGTTTTAGGTCAGAAATCTTGATTTATGGATTGGAATAGATCAGATGGATCGGAATAAATCAGAGTGAAACAGACCAGACTTGGTTGGATGTGGTATGATTTTGTTTCATTATATTCTTAAATATACAATATTTTGCCTTAAATACAAAAGTAAATTTAGTAATGAAATATTATTTAGCACGGACACACAATATTTGAGTATATGAATAAAAACCATTCACAAGCAGACTTTGGCTACTAATACAGAAGACTGAATGAAGCTGTTCCTGTTTTTTTTCCAGAGCAGGCGATGTTCTCCTTAGTGCCAGATGCTCCTCTCACACAAAATGACAAATCAGTAAACATTTGGCAGCTGGTGACAGAGCACATTCAAAACAAAACAACTTTATTGAACAGTTTCTTCATCCATCACTGCTGCAGCCACTGTGTGCGTGCATGCACGCACTTCTTTGCAGTCTGTTGTCTCTTTCTTTGTGTATGTGTGCGTTACTGATATCGTAACCAATGTGACCTCACAGAATCACTACAGTAGATCCCCCATCTGTTACATCCTCAGAGACCTGTGTATGCACACACACTCAAACATAAATGCACAAACTCCCTGGCAGCTTGGTGTCTCTGCAGGAGCTGCCATCATCCCAGTGGAGAGCGTCCGAAAGGGGTATGAGCGCTCTCTTCTGTCCCTGGCTCTCTGTCTCATCTCACATCTCTGCTGTTTATTGAAGGTGTATCAGCTCCTTCATTATCCTATTATCTAAAGTTGCTGCTGTCTCTTTAAGCTCTTGGCATGAGTGTCAGACTCTCATACATATAAATTGCGGGTTCAAGTCACTGGTGATCAGCATGGATATTGTCATAGCAAGATGTTGCTTTTACTCTTAACAAACAAACCATTTGTTTTGTAGAGCAATAGAAACAGTTTTGTTGAGAAAAACAACACAACAACAAAAATCAGATAACTCAGGTAACTCTTTAAACCATTTTTGAATTTGAATGAAAGTTTGACATTTTGGGAAATAGTAATTTTTTTGCCGTCTTACCAAGAGTTAGCTAGGAAGATTTTACCACACTCAAACCCACTAATATTAGCCTACACACTACAGAAGTAAACTAACATAGACTGGACACCAATGACTCAATAAACCACCTTGGTGAAGGTCTGTGCTATACCGAGAACATTTTCTAGTTTTCTTTTTAGTCAAATTATATTTCAAATTACAATTAATGAAAACATGTTATTTGTACGCTCTCAGGTTCCTGTTCACATTTAGGCAGTTATTGTATCAAAGTCATAACTTTGATTTTATGACAACACCAAAATACATATTTTGACTTTTGACCCAAAAGAAATAAAAAGCTGTGAAAGTAGAGTCAAGAATTCAGGGTGACTGGTAAGCATATTAACACTTCCTCCGTCAAAATTATATATATATATAAAGATAAGTTTTATTACAGCTTAAAATCCACAATGGACTGCTCCAAGAGGCACAAGCGGAAACTTTTTCCATAGCCCTCACATTCATGTGATGAATACGTCACTGAAAATCTGTGGATAGACCTAAAAAGAGGCAGTATTTATATAGGAAACAGAGGGAGGCCAAGAATGGTACCTTGAGGGACAGCGCATCTCAGCTAGGACTCTAGCAGGCTGAGAGCTGTGCCCTTGATTCCTAAGTCTAGGCAATATTTGAAAATATTTTGACCAACTCTATCAAAGGCAGCACTTAAATCTAAAAAAAACTAAAATCAAGAAATTGCCTCTGTCTGCAGTTAGCAATATTTCATTAGTAACCCTGACAAGTCCCTGGGAGTACTTGTATGTGCATGCATGTATTTATATTTGTTATCACACCTACCTCCACATTAAAGCACAGCAGCTGCTGTTTTTTAGCCTTGTAAAATAAACCCTTGGGTAGACATTCCCACAGCAGGGGACTTTCTATACACATGTACCGCTACACACACTCACACACAGTTTCACTGCATGACTGGGTGGAAGTGCATCTGCAAGCCGCACTCATTAAAAGAACATGTTGCTGAAAGCAGGTGTACTTATGTAAAAATACACAGAGTGACTGTAGAGTTTATAGATGCATAGTATTAAAGCATACCAGAGTATTACACACACAACTGATAACTACAATTATGATCATGTAGCTCATTCTAAATGTTTTTCTCCATCTTTCTCTCATACACTGTTCTTTGGCTCAAATAAAACAACACACACTTTCATTCACACTCAGTGTCTTTTTAATAGAACGTCTTTCCAATGGTCATCATTGTTGCAACCCACAATAAATGACCAGCTCAAGGAGGTTCATCTATGCAAGGTGTTTTTTTCTATAACATTTGATAGATTTTATGTAGCAAAGATACAAATGCCTTTTCATAGCCACAAACAGAGAACACACACACATTAAAGAAGCACATGTTTATCTTTTTCGTATTACACAGGTATTACCATCTGTCATATCATTGAGGCTGAAATAATAGAAATGTTACATGAAATTTACAGTGTGCACTTACAGTACAAATCGTTTTTCCCTTGTCTACTCTTGTGTTTGTGCGTTTTAAAACAAATCCGGTTAATGAAAATAAACTGTTTAATGTTGTTTTTTTTCCTAGTTCAGCCACTGAGTAGAAGCAGGTTCTTTCAATATTCACTTGCTTGTAAAAAGCCAGAGAAGAGCCAGGTTTGACATCAAACGCTGATTTTTTTTTATTTTCCTCACAGGCTGGTTCTTTGTCTGTGAAATTATCTAAGGAAGCCCAGAGGCTGTGCTTATTCATTGTTTTGAAGGGAAATTGAATTACTCACCCAGAAAAACAACTTAACATAAATTTGCATATTTTTCTTAGATTCCATAAAACATCTTACAGCCCTGTGGGTGGTCCTGACCCCAAGTCTGAGAATTGCTGGTTCAGACTTTTTTTTTACCATATAACAACACCCATCCTCTGTTCTAAATTCATTCTGGCTTTGGTTCTGTCCCATGCTAAATACAAGAAAAAGAAATCATAAATTAACAAAGTATGGAAGTTAGATAAATATAAAATGTAGCAGTAGAAGGAAAACTGAAAAGTTGCCAAATCATGATATTTCTTCAAACAGACTTATACATTCTCACTGTAATTATGCTCAGAAAGTAGCTAACATTTCTCTTCTGGGGGTTCTGAAGACCGTTCCAAGGTCATGGCGCTTCCTATCAGGTCTGGACAGTCAGTCTGATTTGGGGACTTTTTCCAGCAGGGAAAACAGCTTTCTGCAGAGTAGAGGACTTTGTGTCGGCTTAACGCTGTTAAACCTACAATCCCCACAGACAAACAGTGTCTAAACCTGACACTGCTGACCCACGCAAACACACACAGGAGCAGACTGAATTTATTCATGTACATAGACAGCAAATACTTTTACAGAAAAACACTTGCATGTTATAAACACACACCTCATCTTTTGGTCGAATTTGTGTTTAGAATATCACCTTTTCTTTTCCCTCAAATATGGTATGTTATCCAGTATTTAAAATATATTAGGAAAAAACTCAGTATCCTTCATAGCCCCATTTTAATAATTATCAAAATGGACAAAAATGTAACAAACAGTTAGGTCTAATATCTATATTCAATCCCTTTAACAACTGACCACAATTAAGCAAATGATTGATTTTTGCAAATCACCTAAATTCAATGTTCTGCCATGTGTCCGTGGTTGAAATATGTTAATCATTGTTAACAACAACAGTCTTTATAAATATGATAATAATAATCTATACAGTATGTGGTTCAACGGTGCTGCCACTCCCATTGAGCTTTCACAAACTTCAAACACACATTTTCATCTGTCCGGATCCCCTTGTTTTATAATTCCCAATATTTTTCCCTCTGACTCTGTCTCATACTTAGTCATTCCTGCCATAAGTCCTTCTTGTTTGGTGTTTTTTACTATCTTTCTGCTTTCATTATAGTAATGTTTAATCTAAAAAGTCAGCCTTTGCTTCTAATTTTTCTGTCTGTTTTACAATCTTTCTGGGAAACTCTTGAAAATGCACAGGTCACTTTACTGATATTGCAGAGCTGAGAAAGGAAAAAGAGGGATGTAATAAATGCAGCCAGTCCAAATGGCTTTTTTCTTTGTCCTTTTTTATCCTTGAAAATAAATTCTGGCTGCAGTTTTTTCACTCTTACAGAAATTTTGCTGAAAAAGCTCTGTATGATGGTTTCTGTCAAATGGAAAAGCTTTTAGTTTAACTTTTGGACACTTTTTGAACACAATGGGCTGACCTCTGTTTCCTCTATCTCACCCTGTTTATTCCTCTTCCGTCATTGGTCTTATCCCTCCTCTTCCATCTCCATTATTCTCTCTTCTCACCCCCAGAAGGAGGAGGTGTCCCGTGTGCCTGGCTTTGTTTCGGAGAATGGGAAGGAGCAGCTCATGTTTGAGGTACCTCTTAATGACACCGGCTCGGCAGGACTGGGCGTCAGTCTCAAAGGCAACAAGTCCAGGGAGACAGGAGAGGATCTGGGAATCTTCATTAAATCCATTATACATGGAGGGGCTGCATACAAGGTGACTTAATAGACCATGCATATCTAGATTAGCAAAAATAAATAAAGAAAACTGAAAAGTCCTACAAAAGTTTTAATTTAAAGCCATCCAATGTAAGCTTCTTTCTAAGCCTGAAGTTAACACTCCTTCTTCCAAGTGTTGAAAAAAAAATGTACTCCAAACAGTTAGTAGAGCATCGCAATAAATTCACAGAGTTCATCCATTCAATTGAAAGACTGAAGTGGAACATTACGGAAAATGAAGTACTATCAGAACAGATCTTTGTATATGAGATGATTGTGTGAGGGCTGTTGTAGCAACTACAGCTATCTCTGTTTCTAGGCTGCCTATACACCTATACACACCAGGACACATTTGATGTGTCGTAGACAACAGAGAGACAAAAAAAGCAAGCAGATGAACATGCGTGCGCATGTGCATACGTATGCACACACACACACACACCTACACCTGTGCAATCTAGTATCTGTGCAGAGAGACAGTATTTAAGACAGAAATAGATGGGTCCAGGTTTGCTGTAGAGTCATTGTAAATAACACACCTGGGAAGTCAGACGCAGGGAGCTGATGGTAGTCCCTGCTGATGTAATTTGGGCTGAGTGGAGGAATAGTAAAATATATGTGTGCAATTTTTGTGTGTGTCAGTCAAGTTTTTGGATTTATGGTGGATTGACTTCAGAGAGATGCTCAGTGAAGACTACAGGTGTGTGTGTTTGTATACAGTAGCGCCATCAATAGCTACTGATTTGTCCCACTGAGAGAATAGGATCAAAAACATAGCATAAGAAAACGTGAATAGAGCTATGTGATTTTTGTAATGTTTAACATCCAGCTACCAATTACTTAGGACACATTCCCATACATGCATATCTGCACAAAGGTTAATATGTTTTTTGGTTGAATTAACCCGAGTTATTTATTCGCATATCTGTGAAACACACATACAGTATATCTGTAATCAAATAAAAGGAAAGTGCACACTATGTTTTAGTTAAACTGGCGTGTGTTTTACAGGATGGGCGTCTGAGTGTCAATGACCAGCTGGTAGCTGTAAATGGAGAATCACTACTGGGACGCTCCAATCATGTGGCCATGGAGACGCTTCGACGCTCTATGTCACAGGAGGGAAACGTTAGAGGGACCATCCAGCTTGTGGTGCTGAGGGCTTTGAAGGTACATACACTTTCTATGTTTTATTAGTGCCACTATTGGGGCCTGAATTTGGAAAAATGGTCTGGTTAATGTGTTAATGTTAACTTAAATCATGAACTTTCATAATCAATTAATCCTTTATTTATTTATTTATTTATTCATTCATTTTTCAAAAATTCCGAGGTTCCTAAAAGTTAGTATTTTCTGGTACTCTTTGTCTTGTATAATTTGAATTGAATTTTCGACTGGGTTTTAGCTGGTGATTGGACAGCACAGGAACACGAGAAGATGTCACCCTGGGCTCTACAAACATGTGCTCTGTGTTTTTCAAGCCAGACTCTAGGTCGGGCCACCTGGTGTACAAATGAGCACATGCATGCTTCTGTTACTCACGAAAGAAGAAAACCAGCATCCATATCTCGCTCTTCCTCACTCTGTATCTCATGACTAAAGCATCGTTTTTTTTCCTGCGACCCATTGCCTCTGCCTCTTTCTAAACATACTTGACACTAGTCTCCCTGCTCTCTTCCCTGCACTTACCGGCAGCACCAAGAGTATTTACACTAAAGCTATTCAGATTTTTTTGTGTGCGAGTGTGTGCGCGCATGTGTGTGTGTGACAAAATGTTCTTGATCCAGCTGTATCTCTTTTACATATAAGTAAAAAAGATGCTTTTCATCTTGGCTTCTTTTCAGGTGATGCCTTTAACACAGCTCTGTTGAATGTTTGTACAAAATCGGGTTGTTGGCTCAAGTGTGAAAGGCCTGTTATATGATCTGCTGATACATACACACCCAGCATTATATGTTCACACACAAACATAACAAACACATGGACAGATAAACGGATCAACACAAAGAGAAACCATACAGAGAACAAAATTTATGCTATCGAGACGCAGGTGTATTTAGACTAGTCTACCCACACTGATATAGTATAAATATAGATAAGACCACATATTAGAAACTGTTCAGTATACATTAAAACGATTCGACAACACCACAAAATATATTTTGAAATTACTGTAAAGTATAGTGACTCAACATCTTAGTTAAAACTGATCAAATTTAGAGCCTTCATGAAGAAAGGGTTTATTGCAAGGCTATTGTATTAAACTGCAACAGATTTAGGTAAGTGTACAAATAAACTTGCATTTGGCTGAATGTATGAATATTGTGGTACGCTTGGTCTTGCAGGGCTCAGGGCATCCTCTTTGATGGTCAAAGCTGTTAGCGACATCAAAGAGTAGCATTCATGTTTCCCTGTTTGTCTTAAGAGTGGAAAAGAGAGGATTAAAAAAAGGAGATAAAGGCAGATAGATAAGAGACTGTACCTTAAAAGCTTTTTTGGGTTTCAGTATTGATGCTTTTAACATTACAGAAGTGGACCACTCTGCTTTTTCTCCCTCTGATCTTTTTTCTTCATTTCTTGTATATGCCCTTTACTCTTTTTCTTACTCACTTCTTACTGTATTCATTCTCCATCTCTCTCACTTTCACTCGATCTTTCACTTTATCCAGCTCCTGGATCCAGCTTTCACTCAATAACTATTTAACGCCTTCTGTCTCCAAGCTAAATAATTAAGGCTCTTATTTAACAGATTCCATGGCTTTAATCTGATGCTGTTCTTGAACTTTAACAATAATCCGTACACAGTACCTGAATTTACAACTTTGATGGAGGTTTTATAGAATTTACACTATTATTTAATACCATCATTTTGGATACTAATCACAGGGGAACAACTGACAATATTTTACTTGTTTTGAAACAAACAAAGAATCCTGACCTTTATAATTGGGGAAAAGCTGGTGCAAATCGTAAATTCAAGATAAACAAAACAAAAAAAAAAAAACAAAAAACCCCCACATCTTACTAAAACTTAGAGTAGTTTTCCCTGCTCTGTAGTATGACCTTTAGAATGACTTGCAAGCATTTGACTCAAATGTTAAAGCGGCAATCTCGAAGGTTTGAATTTAAATATATGTCTATTAAGCCACTATCTATTGCCAGATGGGGTGACACAATGGTGATTGTTCCTTTGGCAGACTGATGAAGGTATTACATTATTTCTGTATTTGCAGAATTATGAACTAGGTGTCTGTGACGACATCCCTAGAAAAAAATGTTGTAACCTTCCTGTTTCGTTGCGGGTCAAATTGACCCAGCAGTTGAAGTGGAGCCCAAAAAGGGTCAGAAGTGAGAGGTAAAGAACACCATTTCACTAAATATTTATGGGATTGTTAGTAATGGATATAAACAATGAGATATAAACAATAATTATTATGATTTTTTGGACTCTTACAAGTTTTGGATAATTAGAAATGCACCGGGTCACATTGACCCAGGAACATCATTGCTGTCCCTGACAGGACCACAACAACTGCTAATGCAAACCAAACACTTCCTACTGCTGTAGCTTCACATTAAATGCATTTAACTGGCAAAACATTAGTTGACATTTATTATGAAGTAGTCACAGATAATACAATATGTTTGTCAGTTAGCTTAACACTTACTGGTATTGTTCATTATTATGCATCTACAAAACGAGACCACTGTCATTTTTAGCATTTCTGGACAGTGGGTTAGTTTAACATATTACAGGAAGGAATAAAACAAGAAAGAGCAGCAACCAGCTCCTTTCACTGTGCCCTGCTGCTCACAGAATCATGCTGTGTGCAGCATAAAATCAGACCACAGTTCTTCACAAAATTATGGAAAAGGGCCAATTATTTCCAGACTTCTTTATTAAATTGGCAGTTTGTGTTGCTGCCCCCAAAATTCTGTGTCTCGTAGTATTAAACCCCTCTTGCCGTTACTACCAGTAACTACAGCAATCCCCCAATAAAAACCTCTTGTGGACATTTTATTTTTACAGGAAGAAATAAATTAAGCTGCCATTGAAAGTATTCAAGCTATAATCGACACAATATGTACAGACAAAACAAAACAAAACCTAAATTAACACAGAACTGGGAAAAACAATGAAGCAGAGAAGAACTGATTCAGGGTTAAATAATTTTGAAATGTTTTACAAACATGTTTGACTGTGTCTTAAACCATTTTTTATACCTCAACAACCTTTTTAGATATCCAAAGAACCATGTGTTTTTCAAGAGTAACCTGATGGCACTATGACGCTAGCTAATGGGATGTGTGTTGGGAAAGAGACAGGACAGGGATGAGAGGGACACGACAGGACCTCTAAGCTACTGAAGAGTGATGTGTCCTGGATTGGAATTGGGAAGACGCTGGAATTTTTTCCTGTGTGTGTCTGTGCGCGTGTGCGTGTGTGTGCGTGCATGTGTGTGTGTGTGTGTGTGTGTGTGTGTGTGTGTGTAAAATTGATGAGTAGGTGGGTGGGTGCATAGGTGGGTCAAGAGGAAGATGACAAGGAGGATTTTTTATTTATTAAAAATTCACTTCTGTTATGTCTTCTTTGTTGTGTGAGGGCTTATTATATATAGAAATGAATAAGTTTACTGAAGCCCACCATTGAAATGTCATACATATTCTTATGTGTTAATGAAAACTTAAACTTTTCTACGTGTGTAAAATGACAAATAAATGCAAATTAAAGTCCTAAACTAATACACAAAAAAGACACATCAATACTTGAACTGATGCTTTCCTATGAGAGCCATTTCTCTAGGGGATAGGTGTTATTGCCACTGCCACACATACACACACACACTCCCAATTCACACACTAGACACCTACATCTAAACACACAAGTTTGAAGAAAAGTAAATAACAGAAACATCAAATTTGCCAAACTATTAAAACTTTCATCAACATGTTTTAATGTACGTTTGTTTCAGACCTAATTTCAAGTTATTAGTTAGCATCAACTGGTGTTACCCTTTCATAAATGTAAACAATTTAAGTAGTCACACCTTCATATATGTGTCTCTATGAAATATGTTTTAAGAGTGTTGTTAAGTATTGTAGTTGTTGTTTTCTCCCTTTCTTAGGATCAACATGGTGTGTCTCCTAATTGCTCATTTGATGGCTCCTCTGGTCTCTCGGGACTGATGAGCCCAGGGAATGGTCAGACAGGATTGCTTGGCCAGTCCAATGGCCCCATTCACCCTCCAATGGTGATCAACACTCTCTATGCATCTAATGGTGAGTGAAGCTTTTTTCACGTCACTGGTTGATCAGCAGGCAGGTCAACAGACGTGACATTTACATTCAGTACGATTTCAATTTTATTTCATCATTTTTATTTTTTCACTTTGAATCTCTCTATTGCACTAAGCACCAAAAACTGGGTTATCAAAAGCTGTCATTGAAGACTTGGTCAGATTCTTTCGCTTGTTTATATATAGTATATTCATGACAGTAGGAAATCATGAAACTTTGCTGAAAACTTCTTGCCTGGAAGCTAATAAAAACTCATGGATTATGAATTTGGATGTATTTTATTAAATGTAAATAGGCATGACATCTTTATATTGCTCAAACTAATGATTGAGAATGGTCCATTTTCAAACATGTATTTTGATTATTTCCTGAATTATTTTCAAAAACTCCCCAATAACACTGTTCTGCTCTGGCTTTACATTCTTAAACAGTGTTCCAGTTCATTATGGCTTTATTCAAAACCAGAATGTGAATCAGAAAAAAACCTTTATTGATACCCACAGAGAAATTACTTCAATACAGTTGGAAAGAGAAATGAGGGTAAATGGGTAAAAAACACTATGAATTGTTGATAATAATAGATATAGATAAATATTAATAAATACATTGTAAGTAGATATACAAAAGCAAATGTACAAAAATAAGTGTTCCAGTTAGAATTGTCAGGCTTCTTTAACATTAATATTCAACAGGTCCAGGGTCCCTTCTCCTCTGGTAGTGTCCACAAACTGAGTGATATTTGAGAAAATCTTGTCAAGTCTAAGTCCCTGGAGATCATGAAGAAAGCACTGGGGTGCTGTGTCTTGAGGTTTGTGATTACAGAATGGATTCTTTCACAAATGGTTGCCGGGTTAACCGGGGCGGGATGGGGGCTGGGGTGTAAACAATGGCCAAAATGACATATGGGAACACCCCATGAATGTAGTATGGACATGAAGTTCAGTTTCTTGAACTTGAAGCGCATTTCTATTAGTATATTTTTTCCTTTTTTTCTATTTTTTCTATTTTTTTTGCTATTAAAACAACATCAAAGGTGGGAATATCTTCTGCAGTAACTTCAGGAAAGCACTTCATAGGTTTAATCATCATGAACAACATCTCCAAGGTGAAACTAACTAAAACAAACATAAACAAATAGATATTGCCATCCACACTCCAGCCTTAATCAGGTATTATACTATACCATGCTTTCGCTTCCATTTTTCTCCTTAGCTCTCTCTCTTGGCTCTATTTTTCTCTTGTATTCCTCAAGGTTGTTCTGGTTGTTTGTTATTGCAGGGTTCATCCAGTTATCAAGAGTTTTTTAGTTCTTTCTGCTTCATATCACTTCTCCTCTGTCACTCTGTTTGCTCCCACCCTTACATTATCTGTATGTGCTTGTGTTTGCTCTTTCTGTGTTTGTGTACATCGTTCTATGGTTGTGTAGACAAACTTTGGTTTGAAAACATCGTTATGGGATTATTTTGGCCAATCCACACAATTTTGAACAGCTGTTAAGACTTGGTTGTAGGGTTTCGGGTGATAATTAGGTTTTGGTTAAGGTTAGGGTATGGGGTTAGGGAATGCATTATGTCAATTAGTGTCCTCATAAGTATAGAAAGACCATTGTGTGCATGTGAGTGTGTTGGCTCAGGGATATTTGACCAAAATCAAACTGTGTTGTTTTAGTGTGTTTACACGCAATCTAGTAAACAGCTTTGACCTTGAATACACTATACTGTTCAAATTCACCTCAACTATGGTATCATTTACATACACACATTAGTGTGTGTAAATGTGTGTGTGTGTATAGTAAGCACATTTCTCTGTGAGTTGTTTCCAGTATTTTACTCTCTCAATGAACTATTTCACACGCTGGATCCCTTTTATTCGGCATTGAAGTCCAAATTAAAATTAAGAAATCTTTTTCTTGCACTGATATGTGCCTCTGCTGAAGAAAACATTCAGTTTAAGTATTCTCTACATATGTATTTATGCAGATGTATTATTTTTGCATTTATAAATCTTTCTGTTTATCTTCTATCCATTGCTGTATCTCATAATGTTCACTGCCACAAGCCTTCCTCTTTCACACTTTTTTAATTTCCGTGCACTTTGTCTCTTTGTATTCTCTCTCTGAAGACTTAATCTACTTGAAATAAAATGATATAGTATAGTAACATATGATAATGTAATATTTCATCAAAACATTTTTAGATTGGTTTTGGGATGGAAAACTGACATGCACTAATATTATATTGACCCAGACGTGTGTTTAGATCAGTTAACTCATTGTGATTACTACTGATAAGCCTGTGAAAACAATTGTATTAGGTCTTTTGTGACTCTGGAGTATGCCAACATTTTTCAGGTAATCTTTATCTGATCCAGAAGTTTAAGCAAAGTGACACAAGACCCTGTTTTTAATATTTAAGTTTTGAAAATTTATAAAAAATATATGGTATTGTCACGGGACATTGGATTTATACCTTGTTAAATTCTCGATCACCCTTCACAGAAGAAAAGGAAAAGGAAAAAGATGGAGAGTAAGAGAGAGAGTAGAGATGATTAGAGAGACACATTGTAGACAAATAGTGACAGCAGGAAGGGAAAATTGAGCGCAAAAGAAGAGGATTCATATATCTGTCATTGGAGCAAACTGCTATTGATCTACCATCCACAAAACAAATGCCTTTTTCACTTCAAAAAGTGGGAGTCAGTGAGAACAAATTTGTGTGTGTGTGTGTGTGTGTGTGTGTGTGTGTGTGTGTGTGTGATGTGATGTGATGTGATGTGAAAGAAGAATGTGTTTTTGGCAGTTCAGCTGATTAAGGTGCTGGCAGTGAGGAGGAGGAGGAAGTTTAGAAAAAAAGATTGAAAACTGAGTGGGAGATAAAATGATTTATGGGAGATCTGAAAGGAGAGATAAATGACAGCCAAAATATCAGAAGAATTCAAGAATGGGAGCAGAGGAAAAATAAAGCAGGTGATTAGTGTTGAGAAAGTGAAAGGGAGGGATAGAGATCAGAGGATATGATATCTTCAGACGCTGCTGTTTTCCTCCAACTGCAGACGTCTCTACTTTCAGTCACACATGTGCGGATGCAAGCACATAAAGGACACACTGAGGATTGTGCAATAATCTCGGAATGTGTTGTGTGATTGCGATGCACTCTGAGAAGTGATGACTGTATGTAAATTGTGCTTGGGCGCATTTTGTGTCTGTATGAAGTTGTCATAAACTCGTTTATCAAGCTGAGACAGCTGTATCACTGCTCTACATCTGCAGATGTTGCTGCAGATCTAGAGCAGCTGCTTTTGCTGTGTGGTTTTCATCCTCTTTGTGTTTCCTTTATACTTTTTTCTCATCCAACTGCTTATCTCTCTTTCTGTTGTACTTTTTCTCTTGTATTTGAATGAATGAATGGATGAATGAAAATATAATTTTAGTTTCTAGTGTTTTGAGTTCTTTCCCTGCTGCTTATAGAGTAGGTTTATATGTATATACACACACACACACACACACACACACACACACACACACACCCCAGAGGAGTGTGTTAAAGTGTTCCTCCTCTTATTTTTTGAGTATCAGATAATCACCTCCTGCAAGCTTAAGAGGTGGCTGGAAACATTTATTGCATACTTCTTCACAAACCATGACACCTGTGGTCAGTTCGAACTGACAGCAGTTCCTTTAGTCCAGCATTATCCCCTCGTTCTTTTTTCATCCATATACTTACTGTGTTTGTCTCAATATTTACGCCTGCCCCTGTCGAGCTCATGAGCAGATGATTGTGTCGGTTTGTGTATGTAAGGGTGCTGGCCTACAGTCTGTGGACAGCATGGCGCTACAGTGGCGTGTCTCTTCATCTAATTTATAATATATCATCCATCTGTTTCCAGGTCAAATCACTGAGCTACCTTCTGTATAAATAAACAATCAGAGGGACATTTCTCTTCATCACTGCTAAGTGTGATACAGTAAACTCGTATAATATGATGACATTTTGCTTTGTTTTGTCCATAGATAACACAGGGCCTGGCGAGCAAATGAGAGGACTAGGTAGGACAGAGCAGTTTTCCTGACCGGTGGAAAAACAAGAGTAACCTACTGAGATGCTCCTCAGTGTTAAACTAGACTGAGAAAGAAGTGCAATGTACTGTGTTGGTGTACTAATGGTTGTTCAAAACATGCCAGTCACATTGATGGACAGTGGAGAAATAGTAGTCTGAGAGGTTTCAGCAGATAGTTAGATACTGTATTCCACTGTGAAAACTTTTAGTATTGGTATTTATTGTAACCAAAATGAATCTAAGCTGACCCCAGCTGCTGTGCTCCAAAAAGGATGATCATGGTCATCAAACATCACCTCTACTTTTATCCTCAATGCAGACTGGTGCTTTTTCATTCTTTTCAGTGACCGATGGAAGTTATTTTCCCATGGATGAGGAAGAGGAGGGGGAGCTGTATGGACATGAGGAGTTCAGCAGCTCTACCCAACACTCCTACCTACAGGAAAGGTTTGTGTTAGTATGTGGTTTGCCTTGAAAAGCACAGAGAGATTTAGGAAAAAAAGTAAATTATAAACTAAAACATTATATGACTTTACAAAAAACAAATGATCTTTTTCACTAAATGATCTGTAACTATATGTTGTTGTCAGTCTTGTGGAAATTTTGCAGAAATATAATTTGACTACTTTTTTATTTATTTAAAAAGATATATTTAAAGCTGTATCAATGTGTATGTTAAGAGTTTCAATATTTTTGTTTTGGTAGGTTATGCTTTCAAATATAAGTCATAGTTTAAAGTATAATGCTATGGCACAGTAAGCCAGTCTCAACTATATCAAAGATGGATGCTAGAATAGCATTTAGTCTGCCCGTTGTCTCCATCAAGGTTCACAAAAAAATGAATAAATTTAGAAAAAAAATAAAATCAGCAAAATTATAATTTAAAAAGATGAAGTGACTAATAACAGAACTCAAGGACTGAAAAATGAGAAACGAGGATTAAGCTGAACTTTTGTCAAGGCTTGACCAACAACATTGTCTTTAATGACAGTCATCAATTTGTTTCAGGGAAAACTCTCATAGTTCCAGCTCGGCTCAGCCCCAGTCTCCCAGCCAGAGCCAGAACCACAGCCAGCGGCAGTACCAACATGTTAAAGCCTCCAAGAGCATGGACCTGGGTACGACTCAGAACCAGCAGCACATTGGTGGGGAGATTTTTATGTTTATTTACTCTGCATGGTGGCTGCATGCGTCTCATTCTCAAATTTATTAAGTATCCCTGCTGATGCTTGACTGCTACACCAATGGCATCCAGAAAGCCACATGCAGACTGACACCTCTGTAGACGAATAATGCATACTGTGCAATTATACACATGGGCACAGGTACACATGTAGTTGTTTGTGTGTGCATGTGCATGCATGTGTGTATGTGTCCAAAAAGCTACTTTTTGACCACTTTGATCCCACTTTCTCTGTCATCTTTGTCACCTGTTGCTCTCTGATTACTGACATTTGGAACAAGGGTTCAGTGACATTTCAGTGAGCTTTAGAAATAAAGGCACGCGTGTAGTTATGTCTGTGCTAATGCATCACTCTATGTATTATGACAGTGGATGCAAAAGCACAACAAAAGCTTATTATTCAAAATGTCACCCCCCTTAGTCCTCTGCCTCAAGCTGGCTCAACTGCCAACTGCGTGTGAGAGAGAAAGTGAAACAAAAGAGAAGGAGAAAATCAGAATAGCATATACATCCATCTCTATTAGAATAAAAGACAGATGGTATGTGCTGTACATCTGTACATCATCTCTGTATTTATACTTTACAAATGTCTCGGTCTTCTTTTCCATACTGACAGTGCAGGAACAAGATGTAACTAAGATGACAAAGCTGTTTTAAAAGATGGAATGAGAACCTTCGGGTTTGGGCATGAATGTTATCCTTTTAGACTAGTCTGAAATCTAGATCATAAGCTTTTTGGCTTATGATTAGTAATATAGTTTCTTATTTGTGAAAAGTTCAGTTCAAAAAGACCCAGAAACCCTGCCTGCTGTGTGTGTGTGTGTGTGTATGTGTATGTGTATGTGTGTGTGTGTGTGTGTGTGTGTGTGTGTGTGTGTGTGTGTGTGTGTGTGTGTGCGTGTGCGTGTGCGTGTGCGTGTGTTTGTGTGTGTGTGTGTGTCTGTCTGTCTGTCTGTCTGTCTGTCTGTCTGTCTGTCTGTGTGTCTGTGTCTGTGTCTGTGTGTTCATTTATTTATTTATTTTTTTTGTAGTACATTAATAAGAAGCACCTCTTGAGTCTCCGATGGATCCTGCTATTATCACCACAAAATATGAACCTTAACTAGGTTTCCTAATGATGTAATAAAGTATCCTAACTTGAGCATCAGTTAGCAAATATTTCTTGGTCCGCACACTTGACTTTGCATAGCAATGTAGAAAACTGTCTTGGCTCATTATTACTGTATGTAGGTGCTTGCACTATGAAATCATATATTTTCTACAAGGGGATGTGGTGTGTTTCGGTTGGGTTTAGTTTTGAGTAGCAGAGTTCAAAAGAAGGTAATACTTTCAGAGACACACATACATGCCATCATCATAGTATAATATCTTCCACGTCATGTGTCATCATGAATATATAAAGTTAGGGAACCTCAAATTTGGTTAAAGTGATATATGTAGTTCAAAATCAGACAGTATTGCTGAATTTATGGCTACTACATCATCTAGGACAATAGCTGAGCTAGGTCTAAGTATTAATTCTCTATGAGTTATTAGTGAAACTGACTCCTAGATTGTAATGAGTGTAGCAGGGCAACATAAAGTATAGAGTGAGAAACATGTTACTGCAGCGTATATGCATGTGATGTTTGTTCATATTATTTTGTTGACAAAATGTTCATTGAAACACCCTGCAATTGTGTTGGTACTCTTGACATTTTGGTTCATGCAAAAAAAGGCCAGCAAGCGGTTTCGTTCATAACAGTTTTAGAAATAATAGTGTAAATTGTTCCTTCTTGAATTAAGCAAGAGGCCGTTTTGTTTTTAAACCCTCCAGCAGGTTTATTGTATAAAAACTGCCGATTTAAGGGTAAAATTAGTGCATGTACATATGCAATGTATTATTTTAAACAGGGTGACTTTGTGCAATTGGAAAACTCCATTTCAACCAAATTTAACAACTACTTTTCCATTACTGTTTGGCTGTTATGCTGTATTGGTTGTTGTGTTTGTGTTTGTGTAAAGGTGAAAAAAATAGAAGGAGAGACACAGACAGCATTCTTAGTGTTTCATTCACGGGCCGGTTACATAATTTCATTTTTATTTAATTTGTCCTGATTTTATTTCCCACCCCAGCTCAATTAATCATTTAAAGATGATTTAAGATTAGTTCGAAGTTAGGAACTCCTTGCCCTGGTTCTCTCTCTATCTCTTTTTCTCTCTCTCTTTTGGCATTGGTTTGTTTGATTGGTTTGTTTTGTTTTGTTTTGTTTTTAAGTTTTCACTCAGGTTCATTCAGTGTGAATATAAGCAGAACAACATCAATTCCGTCAGGCAGTTTAAGATTACGTTAAGTAGGTTTGAATTAATCAGAATGAAATACATGTTAGTAATTGGCAATTATTTAAGTTAAAACTCAAAATTCACTTAACTTAAAATGACAGCCCCATATGTGTACATGTCTACCTTCCTGAGACCCCCTCTCTATTAGTAAGCCTCTGTGTGCGTTACAAACATGTCATCTACTTGTTTACTGATGTGGGTGCATGCATATGCACACTGATCTGCAAACTACTGCACTGCTGAAGCAGTCATATTGATTCACCACAGGCTGATGCCATCAGATGCACGCAGCTAGAATTACAGTTCAGGCTTGGCTTTCATTAGAAAAGTATTGCCTGGCAAAAGCTGTGTTACTGCATGGTTTTTGTGGTCTGTGTGTGTGTGTGTTTGTGCTACCTGTCAGTGTGTTCCTTGTTGGCACTGGGCTGCTTTGTTCCTTTTGGAAGGAGTGAAGAAAAGCAAAAAAAAGGACTGTTTGAGAGGTTGAAAGTTAAAGGAGGGAAAGGTTGAAGAGCACTGCTGGATGGAATGAGTGTAACTAAAGTAAACATTAAAACATGGAAGGACAGACATGAAGGTAAAGGGCAAGAAGTGAAAGGGATTGATGGAGAGGCAATGGCAAAAAGGGAGAAATGGGATGACAGAAGGAAAGGAGGGAGGGCGAATGACAAATGAAGTGAGAGAGAGAGGAGGAAGCGAAATGACCTCAGGAGCAGTTAAGCTGACTTAACATCACGGGGAAAAAGAGCAGCTACTGTTTCATCTTGTAAATTTAGACAGAAGAAATAATATTGGGATAGAGAATGATGGAGAGAGAGAGAGAGACAGACCGACGGACGGAGCTGAGAAAGTGGTAGAAGGGAAAATTGCAATAAGATCTAAACAATAAGTCTTTTAGGAGTTAACCAGTTGTGTCTGATTTGCTTACTATGCACAAGAAATGGAAAATGAAGAAGTCAAGGGGAAGGAGCAATATATACAGCAATGGAATGTCAGTAAGTGTGTGAGTGAATGTATATTAACGTGTGTTTGTTGTGTTTCAGTGGCAGATGAGAGAAACGTGGGATCCCTGGCCGGCGGAAACACTGCAGGTGAGCCAAATACAGATACCCCCCATGGGGGATTATTTGAAGGATATTTTAAATTATTTCATTATTTTTATTATTTTTATTGTTTTTGATCACTATCCATAACACATTTGTGAAAGAAAGCTTGCAAAAATTATTTTACTTGTAATGAAAGATAACATGTTCGGGATTTATTGGAAATATATGTGGATTACCTTAGGATGCTCTCAACTGCATTTTAGAAAAGAGTTATTTTTAAACCTGAAAAAATGCTTTGACCAGCGGTTTTCATCAGAAAAAGTTACATGGGAGCACAGCCTAATTAATTTAGCTACTGAGCCATAGATACTAACGTTAGTTCAGTCAAGGTATCTTTTTTTAACATCAATTAACAAGCTTCACTGGCTACTGTAACTGAATTCAGTACATGAATGTCTATGTAAGTTAGTGTTGGTTACCACTTTCTTAAGTTGTCAAAAAGGCTACATTAGTTACATCTTCTCTCAATCTGTTATTGCTATTGTTAATGTTCTGTTAGATTAGAAAGAGAAGGGCCAGACTCTGGCAACTTCTTACAGATATGCATAGACAAGCTTGTTCTTAAGGCTGATGGAGAGACAAAGAGATAGAATAAGACATTTTCATCTAAAAGGCATGCACAATTACAAGGAAACAGATGACTGTTGCACATGGTGGTTTTGACTTTTATGTACTAGGTCCATAACAGTTCTAAAGGAACCAAGCAAGTCCATATAAGGTGTATAAAAGAAAAGATAACAAAAGAATGCAAGGCAATGTTTGAACATTTATTTTATTTTAGAGAAACCCTGATATGGTAAAGATATTTTTCTTTTCTTCTTACAGCTGAAAAGATGGAGAAAATTTTATTTTGTCCTTTTTAGTTTCTCATCTTGGGTTTGATGCTAAAGTGTAACTGTAATCCAGAAACCATGCCATATAACCCACAACTTTAGAAAGCGGATAGTTATGTTCTGGACAAGATATACAAATGTAAAAAGGCAGGGTAGGGAACCTCCTACACTGGAAGGATTACTTTAGAGGGAAAGATATGGAGATGGTGATTTAAGGCTTTTTATAAATAAAAAAATTAAATATAAATACTCTACAACTCTAGTGTCATTTACTCTGGTTACATTTCCTTTTCGGATTCCAAAACAATGCCTTTGATTATTTGCAAACTGAATCCCAACATCTTTTTATGCTTTTGTCACCTGTTTATTAAGTAAATATCAAAATGTATTCAGCCTGTTTTGCCGTAGGAAGACTTTAAAATGGAAAAATCTTTAATAACTATGAATTGCCTTCAGGTGTAAAGTGGAAACCGCTTCACTGTCATTTACTCTCCTTTGCATTCCAGGAGCAGAGCACATTTTCTCTCATTGACAGAGCTTAGAGAATGACATATAAAGAGCTTGGAAAATTAGGCTCGTAACTAGGTATGAACAGGATAACAGTTATAGAGCCTGGCTGGATTATTGTGGTAAGGAGACTTGGGGGTTCAAAGACTAGATTGTCTCTATACAAGACAGAGCCACATGATTAGCTGATAATGACAAAGCCATCTTAGTTGATTTTTTTGTTTAATGGTAAACAAAAAAAAAATCCCTAACAAATTTGCAATTAATCAAATTATCAAAAGCCAAGTGATGCACTATGAACATGAGATTTTTGGGTTTTCAGGGTCTTGGGCCCTGGGGCAGTTTTCCACTTTGCTTAGTTTGTAGGCCAGCCTTGATATGGAGATATATTTGGCAAATTCGGTATAATCGCTGTATTTTTTTTTTTTAACTTTCTCTCCTTCATTGTGTGTACTGTAGACCACACCTATCTCAAAAATATGCTCCAGAACAAAAAGTGGTTAATAAGGTTCACTTTGTCCTGTAACTTATTTTATTGCCCGAAAATCTTTGACAAATCCAGAGAACGCAGCAATTTCAGTGATTTATATTGTGTGTTTTTGTTTTCTGTGATCGGTGAATCTAAACTGACCTGGACTTTGGCTTAAAATAAATGAAAGTTGCAAATGAAAGCTGATATCTCTTTTTTCTCCATTTGCAAATTGGACCACAGTTTCCGTTCTTTGGCTTTGTTTTTCCCAGTAATATGCCTTTTGAATGTCCAGCAAAGCTTTTAGGGCCCCTATCTTTTTCCCTGGTTGATTTCCAGGCTTCTTTTTTTTTTGAATTACTAAAGCCTGTTTACACATATCCTGTACCTGTTGCTTGTCAACGTGTCTCCTGTTTTATAATGCCGCATAATCTTGAGAGTTGTCAAAGAGAGTGTGTGCCTGGCAAGAATGACCATTTTTTCGCCAACACACTTTTCTTTGCTCTGATGTATTTTTTATAACTGAAACGCTTCCAACAGCCCTGTGCTGGACCAACAGACAGCAGCAAAATCTTTGGTGCAAGAGAGGGGACTGTGGGGTTGGGTCCTGGGAAGTGAGTACTTTTAAACACAACGATTTCTGGGAATTCTGTTTTATTTTCAACGATGGTCTTTCCCTCCATACCCCAAGAAAACACTGGGCGCTGGGTGTTTGTGGTCAGACAAGCCTCACGTTTCTGTGGCAAAACGGAGAAATTGGAGCCCAATCATTCCAAGATAAATCAGATCAGCTGTTGAAGAGGAAATATTAAATGCAATGACCGATGGGATGCTTCCAATTGAAATACAATTAGATATCATTCAATTCAATTTCAAAATAGTTTCCTATACAGGCAGAAACAGTGACGTAATGAAAGAAAGCAAAAACAGAATTAATCAGTTTGTATCTGTTGACTGATTCTCTCCTCAATCCGCTTTAAATAGGACAGTATAGTCAAGCACACACACTCACACACATACAAATTCTGCTGACTGGACATAAAATGAACGGTTGCAGCTGTGTTTCTTTCAACGAGATTTCCTCTGGTTATGGGGACAGCCTAGAGCTGTGTATGATTTTTTTAAGAATCGGCACAGGAGAGATTTTTCCATGTGAAAATAAGTTGTGAGCAATAAATATCCACAGGAATGCTGAAAAGCTTGTCGGAGAAAAGTGGTGATCTGTATATGTGTGTGTGTGTGTGTATCTAGGGAGTAGGTGCACATGTGTACAAACATCCTCAGTTATACACTTCTTTAAAGGGATTGTTAAATGTGTTCGAACATGATTAATAATCACATAAGTCCCAACATAGATGCTTCTGAAAGAAGTGATGACTGGCAAAATTGTCTGGTTTTGTGGAACCATCCTCATCCTTCTACACTTGTGGGGTTACACTCCTATACACAAACACATCCAAGGGAAAAAAAAAAAAAATCAATTGCCAAAATGGTCGCCTTCTTTGTTATAGTTTTATGTCTTTGTATTGCCTAATTTTGGTTCCTCCACCCACCACCAACTCTCTCTCTCTCTCTCTCTCTCTCTTTCTTTTTTCGCTCTCCCTCTTTTTTTTGCCAATGCCATTCAGGCTTAGAGACTGACAAAGAGGCAGAGGAGCTTAGAACGAACAGCATCTCTCTGAAAAAGTCTGTGTGTGTGTCAGGGGGGCAGTGTGATGCTGAGGGAGACTGGTGCAGTCCATTGTCTGAATCTCTCCCTCGTGGAACTTTGACTTTGACAACAGTCACACACTGACAAGCTCTGCCAAAACTGCGTCTTTAGAGAGCCACATCTCTCTATATCCCTGTCTGTCTTCTTCTTTCTGCAATTGTCTCTTCATTTCACTCTTCATCTCTTTTTTTTTTTGTTTCATTCTTTTATTGTTTCCTGGTCTCTCTGGCTCTTGCAGACTTTGCTGTGGAATTAACCTGTAAGCCACCTTGTTAGGCTGATGTGGATTGATGGATTAATTTGTCACAAGGAGAGGAGCGCATCTTTGTGTGTGTCTATGTGAGTGTGTGCATGTGTGTGAGCACTTTTCAATGCCACCACACAGTAACTCTTACTACCATTCTTAGACATATAATTCAAACAGCTGAACTAAGCATTCCATGGTTTTCCATCATTTTTACCATTATACTTCACTTGGTATGTGATTGTGTACAGGTGTGTATGCCTGATCTCGAATATTCTTTCCTTGTGCATGGGTTTTGTTTACAAGGTATCTGACTTTGTCTACTTTGTTTAGCCCACACTAATGTTTCATTGTCTCTGGGTGTACTCTTGGCTGCCTCTCTGTATATTGAATGGCCTTTGACCCCTCTCCATCTCTCCCAGTAAGCCAATAAAGGTGAGCAGTAATCAGGAGATGGTTGGCGCTGTCGTTTCCTGTTGGTACAACCATTCATCTCTATCAGGCTCTGGATCAGGCTACGCACTGATCACTGGCATTTGCTGTAATGCACAATATATGATACTTGAGAGAGAGAAGCACAGAAAGAGGGAGGCCATCCATTTCTGCCCCGGACCAATCGGTTAAAGTCTCTGTGATGGATTCATTTTGGAAGAGTTTTGTGTGTCTTTTGAAGAGTATATGTTCTTGCTTGTATACATGAGAGATACTGAAAAAGTCTCTTATAACTGTAATCCGCATCTCAGAGTACAGGGGACTGAATGTAGCTCTTCTCTGTTATAAATGGTATCAGCAACTACTGTTAAATGTCTTCAACTGCCCACAAAATAATACTAATAAACTGACTCCAGGGACTTTTTTTAGCGACAGATATTTGATTGTTTAAGGTTTGCATCTTTTTGTGCACTGGGGTAATCATTTTTAACTAAATTTGAAGAGTATCAGGTATCTTCAGCTTGCAGTGAATCAGAAAGACACAGTAATGGTTTTGGGGTCATTGAGTCTAATTTTATATTTCATAGAAACTTCTGAATCTGTAATCCCTGACTAAATAACCCAGGGCAGGGGGAATATTATGGCTATTATCTCAGTTTTGTCAGTTCCCGGTTTGATATAGTTTTAATGAGAAAATTAAAATTATTAGAGGGGGAACCCCCACACACCTTTTTTTTAAATTTTGAAGTTGTTTTTGTCTCTCTTTAGTTTTGTTAAACCTTGACAAATCCCAATGATCACACAACTGATACACAGGGATAGAGAGTTAAGATACATTACACAATACGCACTTACACATATGCGCACTGACACATACTCTCAATAGTGTAATTACCTACCTCTACGAGTGTTCATAGAACACACATACATACACAATTCATTAAGAGAACACACATACATACACAATTTTGACACTGAATAGCCATGTGGCCGCATTTAGGATAGATGGCATGAAAAAAATGGTCTTCACGATGCTGTATTTAGGATGCAATGTCAAGTGTTTCTTCAACTCTGGGTTGAAACGTGGAAACTTCCACTTATGGGAAAGTGAGAGAAGCTGAATATTTTCTTTACTGAAAAATCTGAATCAGAAATTGAGTTGGTGCTATTGTTTAGTCTCCAGGCTTTGTTGCTACAGCAGGCTGCTAAGCTACTGCTTGGTGTAATTTTGACTTTGAAAGTAGCCCGTTGCCTTCTTGCCAACAAATAGCCTTGGGATAGCTTGGTGTTCTCTCTTTGTGTTTTATTTTAATGTTTAATTTCTTTCTTCTCTCCTACTCTCTCTCTTGTTGTTACTCCTATCCTATGTCGTTCATTCCCAGGCTTGCTCTCTTTGTTTTCCTCTCAGTAGCATCCTTTTACAGTGTCTCTTCCTCCCTGGCAACCCCCCACTTTCGTATCCTTTCCCTCAAACCACTTTGTTATTCTTGTCTTGCTTGTCATCCCTTTTCTGTCTGTCTGTCTGTCTCTCTCTTTGCCTCTGTGTCTGTCTCTCTCTCTTTAAAAGCAGCTTAATTCTATCATCTTACAGTTGGACAGCAGTAATTACATTTATGACACAAATCCTGCTACTCACAGCAAAATACTTTGTGTGTGAGAGACCCAAGTGTGTGTTTTTGTGTTGTTTGAATATTTGGATGCATGCTCATCAAACCAGTGTGTGTGCGTGCGTGCGTGCGTGCATGTGTCTGCATGCCTGTGCACGTGCCTGTGCGTGTGTGCTTGTGCACTGTTCATTCCCTGATAACCCAGCCCAACAACACTAAGCTATTTTTAACATTATTTATATCATATTGCTATCCAACCCAGCTTGTCTGCAGTCAGACAAGTTTGGACTCTGAGGTCACTGCCTGTGAAAATACTTTGAGCTCTTCTGTATTTGACTTTTTAAACTGACTGCAATTGGTGCCTCGCATTGAGTTTAAATGAAAAATATCTCATGTGTCTTTCATATGGAAGACATTAATCTACAGAAAGCAATGTTTGACTACACACTGATTTGTACAAATCTAGGCATGTCTTCTGGGTCTAGCTATACTAGATTATGAATACATTGTCACTGAAATGAAAATATCAGATGTCCTTTTGACTTTGATTTTGCTTGTGTTTTGAGAATGTTGTCGACAAATGCAAAAATGTAGGCTTGAAGAGTTTCAGCATTGATTGTTGTGTGAATAAAAGGAATAGTATATCAAAAATCCTGGACGATTCATGTTGAGTCTATTCATTCCTTTGGTGGCCATGGTTCAAATGTTACTGGCAGCTCTAATCCATGGTCATTAGAGTTTTCAAACAGTGGATTAGCAATGGAAATGGGCATGTGCAATATTTTTTTAACATTACAAAACACTCTCAGCCCTAGAATAGGACCTTTGCTTTTGTAAACATATCTCTTTAAAAGCTATTTTTGTATTTTACTCTGTTTTACTTTTTGGCAAAAGATCCAGTAAAGTTTTTCAATTAAGTTTAGACTGGTAGCAAAGGGTACACAGTTGTATTAAGCTTCTGAAATTTATAAAGTTGGTTGTAAGTGGTCTTAATATATGCAGATGCGTCTGTGTAAGTGTATTACATGTTAGCCATTGACCAAATAACATCCCCTCATACCCTGTGAAAGTGATATTACAGAGTGAATTATTAGGGCCACAGTAACATTTTCTATCTTCATGAGTTTTAAAACCATTAGTCTAAAATATCTACCAGGGTGTAACGACTACTGTTCAATCAAAAAAAAGAAGTTATTATTTTCCAAATCCCTGTACAGTTGGAAATAGTTTTGGAAGTTACGTGTCTACTATTGTTTAGAGCTAATCTAATTCTTTAATACACATACAAACATGTATTAAAGAAAACCCTGTTATCTTTTTTAGATATGTATGTGCTCAGCTGTAAAAATATACAGCGTCTTTCCAGGGATGATTCCGTATAGATTAATCACATAGCACTTGTGTGTTGTTTACTACTTCAGCGTTCATCTGAATTTCATGTGGACTGTGTTTATGTGGATGGGTGTTATGGCCCTTGTCCATCTCCTCTCCCAGCAGCTGACTTAAATTATGCATGTGCATAAACTCTGTGTGTTATTACATTTTATGTGTTTGTTTGTTTGGTTAATGGTTGCTTAAATAGATGTGGAAGTCACTTCAGCTCTCTCCTCTCCTTTGCTCGGAGAAAACGCACACACGTATACAAAAAGCAGTCATGTGTGTATAGGGAATCATTAGCTAAAGTGATGCAGGTTTAGCTATCATGAATCACAGTGGCATCATATCGACAAGCCAGAGCCAGCAAGGAATCCAGAGTGTCTGTGCATGTGTGTGTGTGTGCGTGTGTGTGGGTGTGTGTCTGTCTGTCTAAGGATTACCAGTATTTTGAGCTGGCAGCAAGCCCAGCCTTCCTCCCTTCTTCCCATTTTTCTCTGTCTTCCTCTCTGCCACCGTGGCATTCTCTGGAGGAAACTTAATTTGCTCTCTCCCGGTTGTTGCTCACCCTGTCCCTTTTCTCCCCATCTTGCCTGCCATCAGTGCCTCCCCCGTGTAAGGTGGCACACCGTAACAAACAAATTGGAAGCAAACATTGCCTTCTTTATCTCCTTTGTTTTACAGCAGTCCTCACGAATGGTCAGTATGTCATTAGCTTTGTTTGAGGTTGAGCAACAGGATAGCAACAATTGTTGGGTAGTCTGCTAAACGCAAAACATGTCTTGCTTTTTCAACCACTTGGAAACCATATACATTGGATATTATGAAGCTTGACAACTTATCTTAACAACATTTTTGATCTGTGCCTGTTTTCCCCTTGAATATTTCTACCAGTGCTCTGTCTTCTCATACATCCCCCTCCTCTTCATCATCCTTTCTGCTGCATCCCTCCCTCCCTCAGTAATATCTCTCAAAGTATACTTGTGATGATGGATGGGGAACCAGTAACAGTGAAGCGGACTTCACATCCATCACAAACTCAACAACAGCACAGTTAAATGCATCAACGTATTTTTTTTTCCTTGGCTCTGCTCTCCAGAGTTCAGTCATGTCATGGTCTTTTTGACTCCCAGTCTGTCTCAAAAGCCGTTTTAACCTAATCAGAGCAGGGCACAACAGGGATACACCTATTTAATAGCATCACCAGTCTTGGATGCCATTTCCTAACATATTCATGCTTTTCAGGTTCTTTGTTTTTATTTCCCCAGTTTTTCTGATGCAACACATTTATACCAGATAGAGTTTTAATAGAGTTTTAATTGAACTATTGTATCTGCCTTTCTGTTTCACCCTCTGCCACTTCAGCTCCATCAAGCCCTGTAGAACTCGGCCCTACTCTTGGCCTGAAGAAGTCAAGTTCTTTGGAGAGTCTCCAGACGGCCATGTCTGATGTCAACAGAAAAAACGAACTCCTCCCATTCCACCGTCCTCGCCCAAATATGGTCAGGGGAAGAGGCTGCAACGAGAGCTTCAGAGCGGCGATTGATAAATCCTACGATGGGCCACCTGAAGATGATGATGGTATGAGGGATTTAAGGGTTTCAGCGTTTTAATTTGTGTGTGTGTGTGTATGCGCCTGTGTGTGTGTGTTTGTGTGTATGAATGTGTGCTTTTCTGTGCTTATTTATGCATATATTGCTACACAGAAAATATAGTATATGTACTGCATATATGCACTGTTCAGTCACAACAATACAACTTTCCCTGGCAAAGGGCTCTGTGATAAGTACATAATACCACATATTATCAGCACATATGAAGCAATGGATCAGCATTTCATCACAGTATCTGATTTAATGCTGAATTGGTCCTTTGTTTTAAATATTTATCCAGGAGCTAAATGGTAGCTGCTTGGTTTGTTTCTCTGGGGGTTGCGGTTCAATCCCCAGCTGTATTATTAGTAGCAAACTCTTATCAGTCACCACCAGAGTAATGAGTTGTGCTGTTTCAGATCACTACTCTCACACAGGGTAGGACTAATAGGGCATGTCAACACCATGCACACACAGTGGCTACATCTGTCACCATCTTTCTAATTATTCAACACTTTTAGATCTGCTGTTAATTGACAGATAACAGTTCTGTTAAGCGCACACTGAAGTTCTCTCTCTCTTTCTCTTCATTTCAAATTTTTTCGGGCTTAAATTATATCTTCACTACTATGTATAATGTAACTGCTCATCAATTACCATCTGTCAGTTTTTCAGAGAGGGATTAAATGTTTTACCTACAAACCACTGGTGATTAGAAGGGCAAACATTGAACATTTTGACGGTACAAGTGCACAAGTAATATTTAATCTGGGTTAATGTGTAGCTAATGCATTGTGTGGGAACTTGAGTGAAACCAGCTAATTCCACAGTGTTTCACTGTTTCCAGTGAATTCAGTTGTTAACAGGACCAATTACTCAAGGCTTTTAGTCACTGGCTTTGACGTTTTTATGCCAGATGGGATGAATTATAGTGGTAAATAGTTGTTTCTGTCATTCTCTTTCTTTCCTCACATGTTGTGTCACCTTATGTCTGTTTAATTTGTGTCACTTTCTTTTTTCTCTGTTTTCTACTTATGTCCCCTTCGCCACACGCCATCCCTACAAGTTTTGGGGAGCATTTGTAATCAGAGCTGATTCTTATTATGTGGATTTCATTGTGGGTTTTATCCCATGAAAAAGCTAGTAACCACAACTGACTTGCAAAGTACATCGTATTTTTGCACTTTTTCACTGTCTTTTTAAAATGTTTTAGTTTGGCAAGCAAACAACCCAGTGATTGGCTTTATATGATGTGACATGACAGTTATATTTTCTAATACTGGCATTTTCTATCCTACTTAGCCAAGTTTTTATGTTACTTAGAACAGTCTGTGATGAATCAGACATAGGGTATTCCTGACTTTGCTGTTTATATTTTATGAACAAACCAATGTAAGAGAATGCATAAGGATCATCATACACAGGTCTAATAAAAGTTTTATAGAGATCATAGCTCTGGCCACTGTGGTCATGTTCAGTTTTCAACTCATTATGGGAAGGCTAACAAGGACCAAAACAAGCATGAGGCTGTGGGATCTGAAGGGCAGTAAGACACACACATGTACATACACACACAATTACATTTCCATCCTGTCAGAAGACAGGCTTTCTGATTAAGGGTGAAGTGAATATCAACACAAAGATAATCTCAATTGAAGTAACTACTTTGGTGCATTTATCTTACAAAATCTGTCAAGTGGTCTGAGTGTGTGTGTGTGTGTGTGTGTGTGTGTGTGTGTGTGTGTGTGTGTGCGCTTATGTGTGTGCGCGAGCGTGTGTGTGTGCATTCGTGAGCGTGTGTGTGTGTGTGTGTGTGCTTGTGTGGGTGTGTTAGTTTGTGTGTGTGTGAGATCATCGTTGTACAAAGCCAGAGATTCAGTCTGTCAAAGAAGTAATGAGGCTTCACAGTTTACACTTTAAGAGTTAATTTATTCACTGTAAAGTTAATAAATCTGATTTGGAGATGGGAAGTAGAGACAGTTAAGAATCATGTGCATGTGTGTATGTAGACTGATATTTGCTGGATAGGTACATGATCATTTTGAGTCTCTAATTCTATTCCTTTAAATCTAACAAAATTTTCAAAGTATACACAATTCATTGTTCTTTACTTTCACTACTACTGATCCTACTCTTTAACAATCTGTTCTTCCTCCACTTATTCTAATCCTTGTCTTTTTATTTTTCTTTTTGTTTCCTTCTCTCAAGATGATGGTTCAGAGCCAAGTTCAGGCCGTGATACCCCTGCAAGTAGTTCATCCCGCCAGGGGGTGGGGGATCAGATAGAGGAAAAAGGCAAAAAAGACAAGAAAAAGAAAGCTAAAACAAAGAAGAAAGAAAAGAACAAAGGGAAAGGAAAAGAGAAAGAAAAAAAGAAAGCAGAGGAGCCTGAAGAGACAGAGAAGAAGAGCAAGAAAAAAGGATTTGGCCTTCTGAGGTGAGTAACTTTGTTTGTGAGATTGAGAGAAAGTGGGAAGTGGAGATGATTATCTTTAAAACTTAAACATGTATTCATTGTTTTATATCTTTGTGTGTTTATTTGTACTGTATGTAAACTTTATGTGAGTGTGCATTAAGTAATCTTATTCTTGTATACATTTTTCTATAATTAGGCACATAAAATAACACAACATTTACATACCTTACAGTTTCATAACAAAAATAACCCTTGAACAGAAACACACCAGTCTTTTTCCCTCGGGGAGCACTATCACATGCTCATAGGCATACAAAGACCACTGTAAGAATAGTGCCCCAGTTTCCGTAAGTGGTCTTGAAAATTATCTGTCAGAACTATTTTATGTGATTAACTTTAACACTGTATCTTCCTGTGTGAATGGGGCACAGTGTTCAAATGAACAATTTATACTTTCTACCATAATACCTACCTACCTTTTTTTTTTTTTTCCGCTGTGGTTGTTGCTGAAATGGGGTTTCACAGGACCATTACATAGATGCAGATCTTAAGAAAAACACTTGCATGCAATTTCAGCGTCAAAATAAAGCCTAAGTCTTTCAAAAAACACTTACAAAAGCATTCTGTGTGAACTGGAACACAGAAAAATACTTCCAGATTTCAAAATCACATTTTATCTCAGAAATGCATGTTATTAAAAGTGAAATATTAGGCAATTAGACTAATATGCACTAATGTTACCTAATTGGGTAGTTTCAGTGCACTCTCTTTGTAAGTATCCACTTCTTTCCACCTTCCACTTTGTGCTTTTTTAATGCTCATTGGTGAGAAATGTTTTTATGGTGAGTAGAAATGTTTCTTTTATGATATTATAATGCTGCCTTTCTCAATTCAGTTGAGTGAGTAAATGGCTCTTTGTACCTTAGCTTGTTGATAATTATGTCAAATCATTTTATGCATAAAGAGAGTAAAACTTAAACAGATGTCAGATAAATAGATAGGGCTATGTCATGTGTACTGTATAGTACAGTATGCTCTTTTTCTTCAACCACTTTTTTTCTTCTGGTAGCTTTAGTTGATGTCTGACCTACTTCCCTTCATCTTTGTCAATTCCTCCTGTGGCGTTAGTCGCTCAGGCACTCTCACTCTCTCACTCTTACACAAAATGCAAGTTTGAGTTCTTGGGGAAATATGAAATAAAGCATCAGTTCACAATGGAATTCTTCAAGCCTCAATGGACAGAAACACCACGCAACATAGAAGAAAACCCATGGTAGTTCAAACTTGATAAAATTTCAGTCCATCCAAAAAGACCTTCATGAACCTAACCAGCAAATTTTTTAATTGAAAAGAGTTTTCTACCAGTGGCAAAGACAGTACAAAACTCTCCATGATAAACTCCGACGATTTTTGCAATGTTTTGAATACCACAAATAGAATTCTATTCACCTCAGTGTTTTTACATTGGCAGCAGACATCTTAGCAGCATATACTGTATCTTAAGAAAAAAGCAAATAAAATAAAATTGTCTGCATGTTAACATCACTAAGTCAGAAAATATATTTGTTATGAAGTGAATGAACCGACCATTTAATTCAAACTAGACTATTAAAAATTTAGTGATGTAATATAATTCCCAAATGTTTGCTTTAGCAATAGTTAAACTTAAACTCACAAACATGATCGATAATTTGGACCATAGTACTTATGATGATACTTATGGTGTATATATATATATGTGTATATATATATGTGTATATATATATATGTATGTATATATATATATATATATATATGTATATATATATATATGTATGTATATATATATATATATATATATATATATATGTATATATATATATATATATATATATATATATATATATATATGTATATATATATATATATATATATATATATATATATATGTATGTATGTATATATATATATATGTATATATGTATGTATATATATATGTATGTATGTATGTATATATGTATGTATGTATGTATGTATATATGTATGTATATATGTATGTATGTATATATATGTATGTATATGTATGTATGTATATATATGTGTGTATATATATGGAGTAATGTGAAAACCATGTATTACCAGTGGATCAAAATGCTGGTACAGTCTGATATAAGTCCACACCTCAAGATCTCCGTCATTCCACATCCACTTCCGTCTTTTCCACAATCCAATTTTCCTTTTCACATAACACACCTAAAAATATCTTTTTTTTCACCTCCATTTTCACTCCATTACTTTGTCTTACCGTCTTAGCAATGTTTTAAGTACATCAGAGTTCAGAGAAGGTTACACTATATTCCTTTTTCTTTGTACATCTACCACTCCTCCACCTATCTGCCACTCAAGTTCATTATGGGACTGGACAGCCTACACACCCTACCCAAGAATTCTCCATATTAATCAAACCGAGCCATCCCTCTATGCTCCTAGCTAACATCCATCCCTTCAACTCACCACAAATCCCCTCAACTCACCACCAATGCCCTCAACACTTCTTGCCTTAAGTGCCTTAAAAAACATAAAATACACCAAGGATACACACAAGGATATATTGAGCCCTTTCTTCTACACCCCATCTCTTATCACCATAAGAGGATCTTGATTAGAGCCCAGTGATAATCTCAACCTTCTCTCCTTTCTGTCTTTCTAATCATTTTTCTGTGACCTCTCTCCCCCTCCCCATAATCTTTGCATCATTTAAATTTTTCCGCTCTGTCTATTCCCTCCAGCTCCAGCTCCCTATCTGCATTTGATGGCATATAATGGTGGTAGACTGAGAAGCTATTCAGTATAGTTCAAACTAAGCAAAGCTGCTGATTTGTCACATTCATTTGAGGCCAGTTTTGATGGGTCTAATAGTGCGGAGGAGAGAGTAGTTTGAGATACTCAACCTTTCTCTAAGGCTTCTGGTTTAACATTAGCAAATGTTTATGTGTATCATCTTTTGATTTACAAAGACAAATATTGGTATTATTGTTGTAATGTTCACTGATTTTCCCAAATTAAATTGTAATTACCAAAAAGGCTGGATTACAATTCAGTTCCTCACTTTAATGAAGAGAGGGTTTGGAAGTGTTGAGCGGTTTAATGTATTCACTGTAACATTTCATTCACACTGTTAAACCAGATATTAAAGTCAGACTGTGAATGTTTGTTGTAAATGCCCTTTAAAGTGGACAGCTGGCTCTGTCATCTGAACTGCTGCCACCTGCCCATCAGATATGCCAATCATCTGTGTGTGTGTGTGTGTGTGTGTGTGTGTGTGTGTGTGTGTGTGTGTGTGTGTGTGTGTGTGTGTGTGTGTGTGTGTGTGTGTGTGCCAGAACATGGCGGTAACCATCCTACCATTATGAATATTCATGTGCTGATAAAGCATGATTGGTCACACAGTCAGATGGTTGTCAGAAAGTGTGCATGCGGTTGCTGTAAATCTTACTCAGACACTGTGCGTGTGTGCGTGTATTTGTGTTTGTGTGTATGTGTGTGTGTGTGTGTGTTTGTTTGTTTGTTGTGTAGTCTCCCCAATTTGATTGCAGTTGTGTGACCCTTTATTCATCTGTGATCTTTGTATCTCTTCGCTTTCTTGTTAGTACAGTTATGCTTGCTATTGAAACAAAACTGGCAAACCTCATGACAGTTCATATTTCGCACACACAAGTACATTCATACCTACAAATATATCTTAATGATCTACAGACATAATAACGTGTTGCTGTGAAAGAGAGAGTGAAGGAGAGAGACCGTTATGGTAATCTGTTAAGTGTTAGGTGAGACTGGGAGAGGACAAGGTCTACCAGAGCCAGAGACCGACAGGTGCCATTGCTGCCAGTGCATCATGTTTATGTGACTGTTGCTGTGTTTTGTAAAGTATCTGAGCATGCTCTTCATTTTCAGATTTAGACGTGTGAATTTATGAGAATCTATGATAATGAATGCATGGTTGCCTGCCTGGTTGTAATCCTGCACTGCGCAGATTATTCATCTAGTCCCTGTTGCTCTTTTTAGTGTGTGCATATGTGTGTGCTTTTGTATATTTGTCAGTGCACATATATGTTTGCTGGCCTGGTAATCTACATTCAAGTAAATTTGACTTATAAGGTATATTTACCATAGGAAAGCTTAAAACTTAAAGTGCAGCATTATTGGACAAGGCAGCCACAAAGCAAATGTAAAGTTAAAAAAAAAAAAACAACAACAATTGAACTAGAGGTTGCCACTAGAACACAGTCTTTCTCTTTGAGACTTAAGACTTCCTTTTTTTTTAACCTCTTATTGATACATATAATTACCCCCCCCCCATATTTGCCCCATTTTTCTCCTCTCCCTCCCTCCGCTCTCTCAGGCTGGTTATAACGCAACACCTGTTAGACTTAAAGTGCTCCATCGTTAGGACTATTAGCCCATCTCGATGGTGGGGCCCATTAGGACTGACTAGCTCCATTGTGAAGTCTATAATGGTTGAGCTCCATGCCAGGCCTATTAGCCCAAGTCTGTTCAAGTCTGTGTGTTTTTGAATGTGTGTGCATTGTGTAGTTGAAAGGGTTGATGGTAGAAAATGGACTTACTACAGTCCTTATCCTTTGCAGGAGACTTATCTCCTGCTCTCTGTTAAATCAAAAAATCATCAGTAAATAGTATGTTTGTTTGTTTGTTTGTTTCAGGCTTCTAAAATTCAACCTAGATGGAAATTGTGTACTTGGGCATGTATTTGGATTAAGCAGGAAAAAAGTCTTTCTTCTGACCAGACTTTGCCTGTCATTGTTTCATAATTAGAGAGCACAGGCTTGAAAGTTGGAAAGCCCACCAGTTGCCAATCAACATCATGGCAGAAAGTCACTGGTTTGTCACTGCCTGTTTTCACACCTGCCAGTCATCTGTGCATGCGCATGTGCCTGATTGTAAATTTGTACTTCTCTAAGCAGTGTCTGTATGCTTATGTATATTTGTGTGTATGTATGCATGTGGTTAGTGCAACATATTTGTCAATCACCCAATCCCCATTCAGGATCCATTTGCCATGATGGCAAAGGGAAGGGGGGGCCACGGGAGTGGCAGGGAGAAAGAGTGAGACAAGAGCAGAAGAATAGAAAGAATAGGTGAAATGAGAGTCACAGATGTTTCCACTCATTTTCTACTCATTTGCCAGTGGGTTTCTCACCTAGTAGACGATTCAGAAGCACAAATTTGGAACAGCCCTCTGCTCACGGTCCACCATTCCAAATAGCATGTCTGTGTGCTTCTGAATGTATGGTATGTGTAGTGTACTAGTGTAGTTATTATGTAGCGTTATGGTGCCTTGTATTTTCATCAGTAAGTAATTATATATATGCATTATGTACGACGGATTTTGCGGAGGTACATATTTATTGAACTGTTAAGTAGCTTGACAAAACATTTCCTCCTTGGTCAGACATCAGACTCACAAAGGTTGAGTTTTTTTTTCCCTTTATCCTATCTTTTCTTGCACAGATGGACATTTTTAGAAACCTGTGCATATATTTGTAATTAGATCTTTCTCACATGCAAATGAGTGAGCCATACACTTTCCATACAAATTGTGGTGTTAGGGCATGAATAATCATGAGTCATCTTTCTGTTCCCGCTAATGACAGAGCAAGATGTAATGTATTCATCCTAACTGGCTGATAATCAGCTTTTCTTACTCCGGCATTGAAACTATGCTGAAACAATAATGTCCAAACTTTAAAACATGTTCCAGACATTTTACCTTTGTGTATGATGTGCTGTTAAAGTTACAGTTTTAAGTTCACTTCTTCCATCTCTTCCTACTTTTAAGTAGCTTTAATTCATCACAGATGATGCATTATCATCATCATCATCATCATCATTCTCAGACAAGCTAAGTTACTTTCCATAGGTTATCTTTACTTATGTGTGCATGTACTAAGATAAGTACACAGAGATAAGTATTGTTTCAGATCCCCTTTTTGTTTGCAGCCTGCCAGCAGTGTCTCTTTTTTTTCGTTATTTGATTTTTTAATTTTTCTATTTTCTTTACCCTGCCATGTTTCAATTGTGTTGCCTTCTGTTTCTGTGTTTACCTCCTTCACTTACAAAAGGCCACATGCACACACAAAAACACACATTTGTAGAGTATACAACAAAAACTGAGTACAGTCCTAGTCAGTATATCACTAAAGTGTTACATAATTTAATACAATTTGATTTTCGTAGCATAACAAGCATTGTCGTGAACTTGAGTAAAACTTAACCTCAGTTATGTTTCAGGCTCTCTGCTCTGTGTGCGTGTGTGTGTGTGTGTGTGTGTGTGTGTGTGTGTGTGTGTGTGTGTGTGTGTGTGTGTGTTTGTGTGTGTGTGTGTGTGTTTATTCAGGCATTTGGCTTCCAATGATAGCCAAGTAATATCAATATCAAGACGGTCTGAAGAGAGAGTAGACCTAATTAAGCTGTAGGTGTCTGGTATCTTTGTACATTTCTCACTGTTCTCTCCCTGTCCATTTCTCTGATAAACACAGGTAAATCTTTCATAGTAACAGATGGTTATTTGTTTGTTTTAATCAGTCTTCACCGTGAGGTAAGAGAGGAAATGGGGATGACAGTACAGAAGAGTGGTGAGGAGGGGATGGTAGAGGTTAAGTGCAGTGAGAGAAGTGTTTGATAGTAAGGGGAATGTAGCAAGACTTCAAATGAGATGGTGAAATGGAGGAATGAAGGAAAGGTGAGCTATGAATAGAAAGAAAGTGGGGTAATGGGAGAAAAGATAGAGACTGCTGAGGTAAAACAAGAGGAGAAGGTAAGAAGGACTAAAGCTCAAAGAGGGGTAAGTGAGGGTAATGGAGAGAGTTGAGAGAAAGAGTAAGGTTCTTACACTGGCGGTAGCAGTAATTAGAGCAATGGTTGCCCCCTCTGAGGCAAATACAGACAGACACACACACACACACTGCTAATGCACACATACAGTTGTATTCTTTCGTTGCCCTCCGAGCCCCATTCTACGGCTGGAAAATATGCTTCTTTACCAGTCCACATTAAGCATTTAAACAAATCTCACTAGCTCAGTGCACATTCAGCACCATTTTTTGCAACTACACCATTGCACAGACATACACATGCCAAAAGAACAAAGCATTTACACACACAAACACAAAAATCACACACTTTAAAATGACTATGAATGTTGTTTTAAAATAGATATACTGATACTTCAAAAATGTCAGTAGCAGTGGGTAGCGAACATGCAGACATAAGGACTTCACATCAATAAATTCACTAGATAAATAAAACATAAGGCATGTTATAAGGTCACGGTTTTCAGGTTGGAGTTATTAACTATTTAGCAGTTTTGACTCTCAATTAACCATTTCCTACTTCATCTCCATCTCAAAGAGGAAAGAATGACAAGAGACAGTGAGGACAAAAAATGCAGAAATTAAGTTGTGGGAGAATTTGATTTTAAATATGATTTCGCTATAGTATTAACTGCAGGGCATGCTAGCATAAGTCTAGGGGCAGAAGTGTAGGCTAAAGGGTTGTGTTTAGTTGAGGCAGCTACTTACATTTATGGGTATCTATCACTACCAGTTGTAAAAGGCACCAAACAACTGGAAGTGGTAACCAGCGGTGTCATGTGATTTTTAGGTTGCAGCAAGAGGTTGCGTTTGATTTCCCTTTCAATGTCTGTTTCTTGTTGTATTTACTGGAATGTGTCTGGTAGTGAGAGGTTAGCGAGAAGCAGAGATGATTCATACAAGCACTCCATCGGCCTTGGCACTGAGTTACAGGCTGCAACAGAAGCTCAAAAACTAAATAGCACTGTTTGAGTGCCTGCATTCATATCCCTGTATTTGTGTCCAATTTACAAAATTCATATTTGTTTGTTGTGAGGAGAAGTTTAATGGTGTATGTATTCCTCATCCTCTTTCCCTGTATCACATTTTCTTGGGGATGTTTGAAATCTACATACAGAGTTATTATAATTAAATGTTTTTCTCCCTTTTTCAATGTTTCTGATGTCTATCTTTCTGTCTGTCTTTCTGTTGTTATCACTGTTTCTCTCTGTCCAGATTTGGGAAGAAAAAGGAGGAGAAGAAGGAGGCAAAGGCAGCTCTGCAGCAACAGAAGTCAGACATTCTGAGTGATCATGAGCTTGGGAGGATGAAAGAGGAGAGGGAGAGGTTAGAGCCTTTCTGTAGATAAGATGATGATGTTTTTATTTGCTCAGACTCCGATTCTGTATATGTTTAGAGGGAGCATTTTTTTCAGGAGGAAAATTCTGTGACCACACATATGTATGTATGTGTGTATGTGTGTGTGGTTGTGTGTGAGTGTATTTAAGTGATGCAGAAGGCTTAACTAGCTGTCCATCTGTCTATCAGAATTGAGGCAGGGCATCCTGAGCTTCGAGAAAACCGGACCAGAGACCAGCAAGGAGGCAGCGGTGGGTCCACGTATCCAGATGTTGAGGATGATGACACAGACCCAAACTATGCCCGAATACAATCCTTTAGGGACCGAGATCGGGGTTCAGTGGCACAGCCACTGCCTCAGTCACCTCCCTACAGTACTATTCAACACCCCCATACTCACACCCCTTCCCCCCAAACACCCTCTGCCTTTCCAGGGCATGGAAATCACGCTAATGACCCTGGAGCCATCCCTGATAATGACCACATTGATAGGTTGTATGCCAAGGTCAATAAACCAAGGGGAACTGGAACGACATCTCCTCCTGTTTCAGCCACTGACAGGTAAGGGACCATGACCTCTTTATGAAAATCTGGAAAAAGCTTTGGCCTCTCATTTCTTGGGTGGTAGATATTTTTGTGTTTTGACAGTAAAGAAAAAAAATGTTTGGTCTATTTGGCTTTAATATCAAAGCCAGGGCTTCTTCATGTAGTTGTGGATTTTTCGAACCTTAATGAGTGTTTTTTTTACTTTTTGAACTTGGGCATCCTCCTAAACCTAGGCCTTAAGCTAGGCTCCCAGGTGAGCCCCTGGGTGTCTGGTCAGGTTCAACACCAAAGGATAACAGGTTGGCAATGTGTGAGACCACATACCACAAGAGCAAGTGTAGAGGTAAAGTATGCTGCCAGCCAGGTGTCAGAAACTGGCTTTGGAACAGAGAAACTGACAAATATCCCCCCACTGTTCCCACTTTTTTATCCACCTTCTTTTTCTGCTTTCCATCCCTCTCTCTTCCATCTTCGGGTTTCACAGTTCAATAATATATCTTGCTGATGATTCATATATCTCTCCCCTTTTCTCACTTGCTCCAGTCTAAATCAAGATTTTATGCCATAGGCCAGTTTGTATGTGTATGTGTGTGTTTGAGACTAAAAGAGAGAGAGATACACAGACAATAAGAAAAGATTCAATTGTTTGTTCTTGTTTTGAGTTTTAATATGAGCACAAGTGTGTATTCAGATGCCCATCAACATTGATATTTTTTGAGTGTATGCGTTTTGGAGAAAAAAAAATTACCACAGGGCTAGTGTGTTCCTCTCAGCTCAACAATCCTTACTCTTCACTTTTATTATGTCAGTCACAGCTCACTTACTTTTGAATATATCTACCAGTAAAGATATCCACACACACCCGCACCACAGCCATCCACCTTATTTCTGTACCTGTCTTAACCGAGGAAGTAAACCTGTTTGATGGACAGATGCAGACTTCACAGGGATGTTTTCTGGCTCCGGGTCTTTCTTGTATCATTTCCTCCATGCATAATAGTGTCTTATTATGCAAAGTCTTGACTCCTTTGACCTTGACTTCTAGTGTAGACTTCTTTAACATTACTATTAAATGTAAATTGTTAAAGAGAAAAAAAGAAAAAAAGACCTTCACAATGGAGTTGGGATCCAAGCCAATCCAAGACAGGAACGGAACCACAATGCCAGATTTTACAAAACAAAACGGTCAAAACAATCCAACTAGATCAATGAGTCCCATGCTGTTCTTGGTCACAGTTGATGACCCAGTGGTAATTTTGCTATTTAGTTTAATTTATCCAATATTTACTTATTATTTTCTCCTATCTGTTTCCTTCCTTAAAAGATTTAAAAACTAATTGTAAAATGTCTTGATTTTGGAAACCTGTATATCGGTGGCCATAGCAGTCCTGGCAGAGCTGTTCATTTATCATCACTTCCTGTAACCTAATAATGCAAACAGAAGGAAGTCCAGTAATAGGCTGACAGTAATCGATGGTTCCAGAAAAAGAAAGAGTGTCAGCGCCGTCTGGATTTGCATGGCTCTATGTTACTGCGCGTCAAGGGAGGTGAGAGCCATGGTGTACATTTAGGAGATGAAGATAAACAATATCGCTAAGGACTACAGTACATAAGCATCTCAGTAAAGAAATGAGGCACACCAGTTTAAAAACATACACATTAAGAGTAATGTAGTTAGAAAAAACACCAACAGCAAACTGATTACAAATGCACCAAGTTTTGTGTGTGTGTGTGTGTGTGTGTGTGTGTGTGTGCGCGTGCGCAACTGAAAAAAAGATTTAGTTTGAATTCTGTCTGTTAGAAAGCAAGACATTGATAGAGGCTTGAAAAGCCAAGCAGTGAAACGGATGCGTTCTCATCCCTGATGATAAATATAATAATTAAGGTGATGAAACAACATCACTGGCTAATATCTTACTGCCCAGTCCAGTTATTTATTAATATATATATATATATTTTTTTTTTCAATTTATAGGTTTCGATTGCAAAGTAAAGAACAGCTGAAATGTTTCGTGAACAGGATACACTATAGTAGATGCATAATAATGCCTGATGTAAATCTGATGATTGTTACTTACATTAGTAACTACTAATAATTACCTTGTTGGCCGATTAATGTTAGATTTAGAACTTAATATCTTAATAATGGAACAGTACAGCAGTATACATCATCATTAAGTCTTTACGCTTTAATTGTCTTGTTTATTACAAGTTGTGCCAGATCAGTAATTAATATATGTGTATATATACAGTGGTGGAAATTATTGAGACCTCTAAATTTTATTTGCTTCAGAAATAAATTTAAATTAACCAATTTTATATGATCAAGATATTTAAAGAATGTGCACTGAACAAAATAAAAAAAATAATACAGTTGCGGGGAAAAAAATACAAAATACAAATTCTTCCCCAGACACAAATATTTGCACCTTCACTAATATTCAGTTGCAGAATCTTTGGCAACAAAAACAGCCTCTAAATGTTTCTTGTAGCGTCTAGAAGTTTTTAGCTCCTGTCTACTGGTAGTTTTTTCCAATCTTCCACTGCTAAGTGTTCAAGCTCTTTTAAGTTTGAAGGAGTCAGGTGGCAGATTCCAGCTCTCTCTAAAGGTTTTCAATGGGTTTTAGGTCAGGACTCATTACTGGCCAGTTTCTCTTTTCAACTGTTCTTTTGTGCTGTTGAATGTTTGCTTTGGGTCGTTGTCCTGCTCAAAGACCCAAGACCTTCACCTAAAACTTAGTTTACCCTACTTGGTTTAGTGTGTGGTGTATGATACAGACTGAAAATACCCCTCCAGATTGCTCCAGTTCAGCCTGAAGCTCTTAAGATGTCTTGCAGGGTGTTTTTTCCTTTAATCCACATCAACCTCTGTCGATTTCTCTCATTGAGTTTCTACTTAGTGCCACCTCCTGGTGGTGTCTTAACAGTTTTATCACTGTGAAACTTCTTGATAACATTACAAACTGTTAAAACAGGGATTTCAGTCTTTGCAGTTGCCTTGTAGCCTTTAGAATTGTTATCATTTTAACTTTTCTGATGCTCTAAGACAGCTCTCTTTTCTTTGCCTTTGTTAAAAAGAAACAGGAAACAATCGGCCCCTTTTTTATGCAATAAAACCATCATTCATTGGTTCATTCAGGTCCTGTGAAAACTGAAAATAAACGGGGTGAGTCTGATTTGTTTTTTATTATTATTTAAGGGTGCCGAGAATTGTGTCAAGTGGACATTTTATGTCTGTTTTTTATTTCACTTTATGAAAACATTTGTTTTTCAGTTTTTCAGTGACTCTTATAAGATCAAATTAACCAATAATGTTGAGTGATTGGTGTGAATGACTGGTGCAGGGAGAAAATTCCTACTGTCTACCACAGAGCACCAAGGTTTTGATGCTAATTGTACCACTTCTTAAGTCGTACATTCCAACAGGCCTTATGTAACCCAACTGACAAGTTTTCCAAATTCACAAATACACAAATAACCATCAAGGGTGTACACTGCATGTCTGCATTTCCGTGTGTATATGTGAGTGTTGTGAGATTTATTTATTTATTTTTATTAATGGTTTGCTTTAAAACAGCTCTATTATGGGAGGACAGTTATTTAACCACACAGCACAGTGATATATCACACTGTCTGCTCCTAAACTAGCTAACCACCTTTAATTCTAAAGGGCACAGCCAGCTCAATTCCTTATGCATGGCAGAGTTTAATGCAGACTCATTTAGTAAACCTATTAAACATACACATGCACACAGGCAATGCACAGAGATTACACACACAAATGCATGGATGGGTTTTGGAAAAGAGTCTTATAAACACAAAAAAAATTAACTACCATCTCCCTAAATAATTTACTGTATCACTCTCTATCTCTACTTTTTCTACCAGTCTCTAAACTGAGAGGAAATTATTTCCTATGTTATCATCCTCAGCAGCTGTAGACTGGCCCTTTAACTAGCCCTTGCTTTTTGATGCCAAGGGCAAACAATGTACCCTAGTGGGAATCCACTAGTGTTTTCAGGTTGTTTTTGTTGATGAAAAAAATCTCCTGCTTATTATTGCATAGCCATCCACCAAAATACACATAAATACCATGTAAAGATGATACATTTACTGTGTGGTTACCTATATTGACAATTAGCCTGAAAGGAGGCTTATGTCATTTGACATATGTCCGCATTAGAGACTGTTTTCAACAAGCTGAGTCACTGGGTCATAAAAGCGCACTAAGTGTGGATGGAGTGCTAAATTATAGTGAGAAAAAAGGTTTCATTCATATTTTGACAGCTTTGTGTAGACATACAGTCATTTGCATGGTGTCCAGCCTCCTGCTGCTCATCTGAGTCCCCTCCATGTCAGTACACCGATGGACAGATCTCAGGGTCTGCTTGGCTTCCTACTTGGAAGTGGAATTGAGGTGGATGAGAAAAGGACTAAAGCAAAGCAGCTTGTCGAAAGAGAGCAAGAAGAGAGCAGGAATCTTTGCCCAACCCTTTGCATGCAAACATACACAGACATACAAATATATGCTTTTGCAATATCTTTCTCACTCCCTCATACTACATCTAATTTCTCCCTTCTTTGCACTCACACACTTAGGTGAATGTACAAAAAACTGAGGTAGTTAGGATGTCAAACACACACACACACACTCACACTTGGAGTCTATTTTCTGAAGTGACCACCTAAGCCTTGAATGAGTGCTGCCCTCAGTTTTCTTGAGAGGGTGCCCCTTCCCACCATCACCCAACCACCACCATCTAACCCCTCCAAGTGCCCCTTGCAGGTTACCATAACAACTACGACCTTTGGCACTCCACCAATTAGAAAACAATCAGCCTGGAGAGACCAGAGTGCCAGAGTGGAGTGAGCTTGGGGGGGGGGGCACTGTAGCACATGAGTGAAAGCTAAAAACAGAGAAAATAACAAGAAAGAAACAGAAAAAAGACAGGTTTTGAGTGCATTTAGTTAACGTCTTACAAGGAGAAAGCATAGCTCGATTAATAAGAGATATACTTATCACGAGGATTATGATTTAAGATCTATAAGATGCTTATAATGCTGTTTGTTTTGAGACCGCATTAGAGAGCTGTTAATTTAACCCATTGGTCAGTTTTGGGGTTTTTTGACTAAAGAGCACAGCGATGCTGTCGTATGTAGAGCAATCCACAAATTTCCTGTGAATTACGTGTTACCCAATGGAAAACACAAGCTAGTGATTGCTATGCTTCTTGGTGACATTTATATCAAAAATGCTAGATTGCTAAAATGCTACATAAAGGTGGTGTATGGTGTAGGATTTACACAACTGTAACATCCATTATATTTCCCACACATATTTAAGTATAAATGTAGAGACTGTTCTTATCTTATTTCACAGAATAAATGACCGTAAACAACATAAACTCTCAAATTGTGTGTTAAGAGTCAGAGTGGTGAAATGGAAACCAAGAGAGACATAGAGCGAGCTCATACAGGAAGGATAGATGAGCCTTTAGAATTGCTTCACCAGTCACTGGAGAGGTTTTCTTTCCTCCATGTTAATTAATCAGACATTCTTTCGGCTCATTGAGTGCTGCATCCACTCACACTGTCCCTCTCTTACATACATGCACACATACACATTTTTTTCAACCTTTTTCTTTTTTACACAGTTATACATACTCACTCTCTTAAATCTTGCCCACTTTTAACATTTACACACACACACACACACTTATACAGACTTTGTAGGGAGCTGTAGTGGGTGTCACGTTGGTATGTGCAAGTGCTATTTTCCACATCATTTTCCTCTTGTCGGTAATTAGTCTTGGTGTAGAGGGTGTGTGTGTATTAAGGGTGTATCTTTGCTAGGTTTGGGTAGGTCATGAAAAAAGCTTCTAGGCAAATGAACAACTAAGGTTACATTACCAAAAAATGCACGGAAAAAATAGTTTCAGCAGGAGCAGCAAATTGCTGGTCTGATTTGCTAAGTTTTCCGTCACATTTTAAACAGTTCTGCAAGGATCGATCAGAAACCCTATTGCCTCATTGCAAGTTTCTAGCCCATCTGACATAAAAGATGTGTTTTCTGAACTGCAAATAATGAAGGAAAAAAAAACAGAATTGTTTCTTGTTCAATGAGCTCAAAAGACCTCTGTTTAGGTTTAGTTGAAGGGCTGGATGTAGACCAATGTTATTATATTACTGTAAAAAATGTTGGACAGGAGATTGTGTTAATAATAATTATCAATTTGCTTAAAGCCTTAAATTTTGACACCAGACAGTGCCTGCATCCAATTTCTTTTTAACAGTGATGTCAGTCTTTCCTTAACCATAATTAACTAGTTTTACATGACTGAACTTTAAAACAGTTCTGCAAGTATTAAGCATATATGGGTATACATTCCACCAATGGACTTGTCAGAGCTACAACTTGCTTATATGGGGTTTTTAAGAGTCATTTCTTCATATAGGTATGAAGTAAATGCCATTATTATGAAAAATCTCTGAAAAGAAATGTGGAATTTTCAGGTAATTTTACAACTAAGAGAAGCAAGTAAATTCAAGGACCATGACTGATATGAGAGAGAGTGTTTTGGGACTAAAGGGAGCCAACATGGAAGTTTAAGTAAGAGTGGGGAAAAAAGAAGAGGGAAAGGGAGAGAGAGAAGAAGGGGAAGGGTGAACCGAAAAGAGGTATGGAAAACAAAGACCAGAATGAGTTTGAAGCAAAAAGAAAAAAGTGTGTGTGGGAGGTAACAAAGAAAAGACAATTTCATTCTAAAAGCAGAAAGATATGGATAAAATGAAGGATGAATATGAGGGAAAAGAAAAGGTGGATAAAGAAAACGAATGAGGGGGTCAGCGCATGTTTAGAGTTATAAAATGAAAGATAAGGAAAGAGAGGAGACGTGAGTCGACCAAAATAGTTGCAGGTATTAGAAAAGTGGATCAACTAGTGAGGAGAGGAGAAAAGAGGAGTTAGTGAGGGATTCAGAGGGGGAGAGAGGCTAAGCGGGTGTTTTGGGATAATTCAACAGATAAAATGGAAAACGAGGTGGATGAAGTGAAGAGACTGAGTTGGGGGGTCAGTGAATGCCCAGGCCTGAAAGGGTGACTTAGACTGAGAATAGCAGATGGGAAGGTAGAAAAAAAATTAAGGGATGAACTGAAATGAGATGCTGAGGGTAGAGATTGTGAAGAGGACTAAAAAAGAAGAATGAGAAGAGGTGGGGGGGTTAGTAATGGTTAGCCGATGAGAAAAGGGCCAAACTACATGTTTTCCGGACTCAAAGCGCATGATTCTGCTTGGCTAATAAAGAAAAGCTCTTGAGAGGCACTCATCTGCTCCATCCCTTCATCCTCCTTGCTCTCTTTCCGTCAATAGACCCTTTCTAAGTCTCTCTTTCTCCCTGTTGCACTCTCTTCCTCTCATTTATGATTTCCGCCTCTCGTATTTGCACAAGTAGTTCTCAATGAAAAATAAATTCCATGCAAAGGACATCCGCCCGCGGTGGAGCACGTACACGGTAAAAGGACACATGGGCACATGCACTCAGACTCTTAAAAGGACGCACAAACACATAAACACACAGAAAATTTCCAGACACAAAAGATATATGCTCGGCTGCGGGATTAGTTTTGTACATCTTTCATGTTATTTTCCATCTATATAAATGTTTATTTTGGTCCTGTACTTTTTCTTATAAATGAAAGGACCAAAGAGCTGAATTGAAATTTCAGTGGTTGCAACTTGTAGCTAAGCAACATGCACGGTTTTCTGTGATTTTTTTGTGTGTATTATATGTCCTGGATCCTATTTGGCAGACTTTTATGATTCATGTACAGTTACTTGTGTCTTTATCTTTGCAGATGTTGCCCTGCTGTTTTACTATATGTTAGGATAAATGGATGTTTCCATTTTAACAAAAAAAGCCAAGAATGGTAGTATAATGTGAGCTTGCACTTTATCTAATCACAGTGAATCCAGGAGTAGAGTGCCACATCCTTGCAGTGGGTGCATATATATAACCTTGAAGTTTCTCCATACCTTTTTAAATAAACTTAAAGTTCATATTTCAAGCTGAAATTTAAGCTAGACTGAGCAGAGGAGAGATTAGGTCATTTGTAGTAAAGGTCAGCTGGAGGGACTTCTAAAAAGCTTCTGGAGTGATTAAAGAGAGTATTAGTCAAGCACGAATCAAGCGTAAAATGCTAAATATTTAAGTAACACTTTCAACAAAGGGGACAAAATTAATATACAGATAAGACTGCCGACAAAGCCATAACATTGTTCTTTAGTTTGTGTGCATAAGTATGGTCCCTGCCAGTTGAACAATTGTGATTTTTCCATGCTATTCTCATTTTAATGTTCTTTGGTTCTCTGAAACTGCACTTTTCCTACAACAGTTCTCCTCTTTTTCTGTTAACGACTTTGATATAACCTTTTAATGGCTTCTAATATAGCTGCTATCTCGCTTCTATTGGCCTGGAAGGTAACAAAAGAGAGAAACTTCCTAAACTTTTTCATACCTTAACCTTCAAAAAAACACCAACATTTTATTTGGATGTTTAAAGACAATCACAAAAAAACAATTTTGTTGTTTAATCAGGAGGACTTATACTGAAGATAACAGAATATAGAGAATGTTATAAGGGCTACAGTTATACAACAGGAAAACCACTTTATTAATGTACATGTACTTAAGTCATTTCTACTGTAGACCTTCAATTTGCAGCAGTCATCACTCTGTATCACAGAGATTAAAAGAAAATTACAGGCAAATTGCAAGGCAGTAGTCTTCTGTTCAGTAAATACACAAGGGGAACTTTACCATCTCTGTTATTTTTCACAATATATATAAAGAAATATAAAAAGAAATGGGGTAGGAAATAAAAATATAAATCGAGCATGAGATGACCTGATCAGTCAAAGCCCAATATAAATACAGGACTGTGAATCAAACCTATGCTGTAGATATTTCTGATGGTGCAGCTGTTAACCCCTCATCTCAAGTATAAATTCAGCTTTACTGAGTTGCCATCTACAACTTTTGTGGTTGGCAGAAGCAATAGACAAATAAGCCTCCTACCACACACACACAGCTGTTAAAGTCAAAGGGGAATGTTGAGCCAGGCAGCCTGCTTCCATGATTTTATGCCAGCCAGTTTGCCACCTGTAGCGCTCCCTCTCTCTCTGGCTGTCACAAAAACGCACACACACGTGTGTGCACACAAAGAGAGCTTGTCTAAATAATGTTATGCCAGACCATTTTTAATCTGTACAATATGAAGAAAACACACGCACACATACACACGCACACACATGCACTGATTGTCAGAACGATAGGATGCCAACCTGCTTGACCATCAGAGTGTCTCTCTTGCACATGCAAGCATTTAGACAGCTAGTCTGATTGATGTCATGGCAGTTCATAGAGTGTTAATTACTCCATGTGCTAAAACTGTGCCATGTAAGGAGCAGTGTCATATCCTGTCAGTCACACTTTAAAAACACGTCACTTCCTGTTAGCCTCTGGAGGAGAGGAAAGCACCAGAGCAACCTATGAGGACACACATGTGCCCACCTCACATACACAGCTACAGTGTATCACTAAGTCTCTCTTTCACTCACCCTCTCTCCTCCTATTCTTGCCCCCTGTCTTTCTTTTGTTCCCCTCTGACCCACCTGCCAGCATTGGTGATCTTTTGTTGTCAAACTTCATTAGTGGAGAAGTCAGCTAATTAAGGCCGAGCAGAAGCATGGGAGATTAGAAGGAGGAAGAAGATGAAGGATGAGACGAGGGAGGGAAATGGAGGCAGGGCAGAGGAGATGGAGATGAGCAGATGATGAAGAGATTAAGATGGAGTGGGAGGGGAGCAGAGATGGATGGTGTTGACAAAGGGAGGGAAATGACAGCAGAGATGATTACCTGCAGGAGCTGTGGAGGGTATGCCGAGGCGAGACAGTGAGAAAAGGTTGAATGGACGTGTCAGAAATTAAACTGCGAAGAGGAACAGAACTGCGAGAATTTATTGCCTTAAATGACTGCCAGTAAAGGAAAATGTGAAAAGAAAATTGAATCTATCACAGAAATCTAAAAATGACTGAATATATACAGCAATGTAAAGAAAGTTCATATCCATATAACCAGATGATGCACAGTAAATCACACTGAATAAGTTGTTGTTGTTACTTACAAGTAATCCAGTTTGTGTGTGCATGTGTATGCATCTTTGTGTTTATGTGTGTTTGTGCTTGTGTGTGCATTTGTGCGTTCTTGTGTGAGCAAGCAGCTGAGTGAAACAGATACAAGACACAGGGAGAGACAGAGATAATGCATTGACCTGTGTCCATTGCTGTGGTCTGATAACGATCCTCTATTCTACAACTAGACACCAGGGAGAACACATACAGATCAGATTGCATTTGTGGACGTGTGGACAGAAAAAAACTACAACTCCCTCCTGTCATCATCATCAGTCAATATTAAGCGTCTTTTTCTTTCTTGTCATTCCTCACTGTTAGAGTCCTGTCTTTGCAAAGAGGTGATATCGGCCTAAAAATTATAATATAATTTCTATACTGTTCATTTACGAGTCCAGATAGTTGAAATAAGAATTAATTCTTTCTCTTGTATAACAAGGATTTATATTAAATTAATATTGAACTGAATTAAGTAATCATGTATAACTGAATTAATTCATGCACTTCCTATATTTAACTAAACAAATTTTAAGGTCCCTGCCTTATTGTATCTCATTTGAAGAGAGTCTGTGTGCACTGAAATGGGTCGGACAGTCATCAATACTGCAGATATTTCCAAAGTTTCAAAAAACAGTTATTGTTTGCTACATTGTTCTGTGTCAACAGGAGCAAAGTCACACATTTGCTGTTTTCTTTAAAAGGGTGAAGGAGCCATGTAGGTATCCAGTATGTAGCATCGCTTTTGAATCAATAGCAGTTTATGTTTTCGAGCTTCACTGATTTTTTTCAAATGGCTATCATGTTTTTTCGATTGTGCTAATGAAAGGAAATCTGACTTTACTACTTTATTTGGGGTTTTTGGGGGTTTTTTGTTTTTGTTTTTTTTCAGAAGGTCAGTAGCTCTGTCAGTGGGCACTTCTATCCCTTTCTTGTCTATGCTCCCTCCAAGAATGCAAGACTGACACACACACTAACTCTATTTTTCTTTCGAATTACCAACGTGTGATTTGACTCCCTCTGATACTGAATGGTATCTCTCTGCATTGTTTAAGGAGATGTCTGTAGACTATATTTCAAAAGGGATTTTAACAGCTTCCTTTACAAATTTTAGAATTGTTTTTTTTTTCTACTGACACACACCACACATATATGTATAGATGTCATAAATCAGACTGAGCTAAGGATCTCAGTAACACATTTCCCCTGTGCCACATCTAAGAGGAGACTATACATCAGCTGTGTGTTGTCCATCCCTGTATGTGTGTATCTGAGCAACTAGAGGTGTGTGTTGCTGCTTCTATGGCCGACTCAATGAAGTCCTTTGGCCATATTCTGTCAGATTTATGAAACCTTTCAGCTCAGAGTCAGCTTGAGAACACTAAAATCATTTGCTTTACCTGTCCTTCCACTGTCTTTGTCTGTTCCTTCTTTTTTTTTTTTTTTGCATTATTACTATCTTTTTATCCGTCTTTCTATATCCATTATAAATTTTTTTGATGGAGGGGACGGGCCAATTGATCTCCAGGTGCATATGACAAATCACTGTGTTTTCCATGTGTTGGTAATGGATTTGCCACATCACTGCATTGTTTTTAATTATTAATGATCTTATTAAGCCAAGCCTAAAGTCAGCCAGGCTGATTATGCCTTTGCAAAGTATTCACACTTAATGTAAGAATTTAAATTTAAATAATTAAAAAATATTTCAGAGATTTTAAACCTTAGCAGAGTGTCTTTTTCCTAAATGGATCATTTACTATGGATTTGACAGATCTCACATTATGTCATTAAAGATTAATGTTAAGTACACATGACCTATGAACAAATGTCAAACTTCATCCTGCCCTCAACACTGAAGTCTCGCTTTCAGATTACAAGATCCCAAAACTGATTTAAGGCGAGTGAGCCAGAAAAGATGTTTTTATGGTATAACCTCAGAAAAATAAATTGCACCTCCTATAACCAGTCTTGTAAATATTTATAGACTTTAATGACAAGGATGTATTCCTTTACTGTGGTCAATGATATATTTTAGAGTGTATTTCACCATGTTATTAATGGAACAGAACTCTTAATTATTAATAGAATTATTATTAACAGCTATGCCAAGTTACCGATTCTGATTTTAAACATTTATAGAATTATTATAAGTGTGACAGAGCAAGAGCAAGAGATTGATCTCCCTGTGTTTGTATGTGTGTGTGTCTATGTGTGTGAGGGTGGGTGGGGTGTGTATGTGTGGATGCTTGAGAGAGGAGAGAGAGATAGAAGAGTTAGTTCTTACCAGCGCACATCTCCACTTTTATTTTGAAAAATAAAGCCTTAAATAGAATCTAAATGTAATATTCTAAAGTATATGACATACTCTTCTGAAGTTTTTCCTGATGTGAAAGTGTCAGTAATTAAACAAAAGTATCGATAGGTTTTAGGAACTAATTTACTGTATCACACACAAACAAAGAACAATGCTATGTTATTTGGCTCTTACCGCATGAACCATACCTAGTGGTGGTTAATGACCACAGGAGTGAAGTCATACTATTCTGCTTCTTTTATGGCTTTCTTGTTTCTCCTAAGCTAATCAATAATTTCCTCAGTGCCTCAGTATGTTGTCATGGAAATGTTTGTGTGTGTGTGTGTGTGTGTGTGTGTGTGTGTGTGTGTGTGTGTGTGTGTGTGTTTTTATGTATGTCTGTGTTTATCATATTTATTTCTTCTTCAGCCTACACTCTTTCTTTTATGTGGGGTTATAAATCCTATAAAGTACCATGTGTGCGTGTGTGTGTGTGTGTGTGTGTGTGTGTGTGTGTGTGTGTGTGTGTGTGTGTGTGTGTGTGTGTGTGTATGTGTGTATTTATGAGTGTGTGTTTATGTGTGTGCATACGTTTGTGGACATGAAATAAAGAAGTTGTGTACATTGCACCACCCTATTCTCTTCGGCCCTCTTTCAATAAAATAGAGCTGAAGGTGTGTTTCTGTGTGGGTGTGTGTGTGTGTGAGCAAGTGAGCATATTTGCATGAGGTGTGTATTATCTGTTGCTCCCTGAGATACAAATCATTTCTAGAATGATGCATAAACATGAAAAAGCACAACGAAGAAGAGCATTCACAAAATAGAATAGAACATAGTAGAAAAGAAGAGAATTTTTACAAATTTGATCACAGGACTATTTGAGCGCTGCTTGTTATGTTTTGCCAAAAAAAGCTAATATAACAACTATACAGACATTAGCAATAGCTAGTGAGCGATATATGCAGCTAAAATAGAGTATGTGTGCAGAGTGTAGCTTCTTATGTTTGCATAAGAATCAGAGTGATGGAAAACCTGCTAGAAAATCCCTCCAGTTCCCTTCTTTTTTGTCATTTGATTTTACATTTATGGATTGGAGCTTCAGGACAAGTACAGATATTTAGCTATGTCTTTGCTTGTCCTACCACCTACTTTATATGCAATCACAACACTTTGAAAATTCACTACAAGTTCTGTCTGAACACAGCTCAAATCTTTGTTTCATTTATAATGTTTAACCTTCCTTTTATTTGCAAATGCTTCCAAAGTTTGGAGTTGCCATTGTAAAAGAGACTTGGACACCACTCATGACATGTTTATTCTATAAGAATCCAACAGGTGAACAGAAGATACATAAAATGCTTAAAAAAAAAGAGCCATCCAGTGTAAAGACGCTCTGGGTAGCACCTAAAAATATGTTGCAGAGTAATTACTGTTATGAGACAAGGAAGGGTTAAAACAGTTACCACTGGATTTTAGACACCACTGCTTTCCAGAAGCGCATCCAGTCAGAAAAGGGTGGTCAGAGGGTAATGACAGGAGGAACAGAAAGATATGTGATCTAGCATTGAAGTCCAATGACCATGAAAGTTTTTCTCTGTCCATTATCGCTCTGTGATAGCCTTGTGATGAGTTGCCAGTTTGCCACAGGTGTATCTCGGACTTTAACATTAAGGGACACTACAGGTTCTGTGATGCTGAGTAAGGTAGTAAAGACAATAAATAGAATTTAAAAATAAATTGGATTGAAATGAAAAAAAAGACATTTTTGAATTTACTCACTTGATAACATGATAAAAATAAATCAGCAACACATAATCTGCTCAGTAAAACTCATGAAGAGAAAGGCAATGTAAAATTTAATTGAAAAGCGGGATAGGACTGAAAAAGAGAACAAGAAAAAAATGAGGGACAAACAGAATAAATTTGTGAATGTTTACATTTTTGAATAGCAGAATTTAGCATTTCTAAAAATGCCGTTGATTTTTAACATTGTCGTAATTTTATCATTTTGAATGTAAAGTAGGTCCATTTAGCCATATTGTGATTTATACTGGCATCTGTGATAGAGGTTTTGTTTTCAGGAGAGTAGTAATTTGGAGGAATTAATTTGTTTTGATTGACATTACTGCAGGTTCTCTTCTTTAATAGTCACTACCTTAGTATGAACAGTCCATCAGTAAGAATTAGACAATAAAACCGAATTTTTCTCCTCACTGTAAGTCTGCTTGTTAACCTGCTAGAGACCTGAATGTGCCATGTCATTGTCTATCATGTTGCCAACCCTTTTGCAACATTGCTTCTGTTATGGTGTAATTCGGTTTTTCCCAACTCAACCATCATCACTGTGGAATGTCTCTGTGTCTTGATGACTGAGCATACATGGATTTAAGTGTTCTTCTTTTTCTTCTTAGCTAATCTGTTTTTGTTGGATGTGTGTATACACACTAGTTCACTGAATGGCCAGTCTAAGAAAATGACACTACCAAGGGAACACAAACAATCAGTGCTAAATCAGTGCAGAGGTCTGTTTTGACTTACACAATGTTTTACTAAAAGGAAATGTAGCTTGCATATGCTTTCAGTAGCATTATTTATATTTTTGTTAGTTTGTGAGTTAGTTAGTTAGTTTGTGAGTTAGTGAGTTAGCAAATATTTGCTTAGAATTGTTTGTACCTTTATGCTGTGTGCATGATGACCAAAGCATAAGAGAATGTTGAGGGTTTCTCACCTGGATCAAAACCCCTGTTAGGGATGGGATATCCCAAGCTTTAGCCCAGGGTTTACTAAACCCCACTCCATAGCAGCGTTATCCCTGATTTTAAAGACTTTTTCCCCAAGTCTGAAAAAGTTATGGTATCTAAAATCTAGAGTTAGGCTTTACACAGTGCTAGGCATTTCAGTTGTTAAAAACCTATTTTTAACTGCGGATGGGGATATCCAGTTTCACAGAAACAAATACCCGCAAATCTAAAACAGACCAATTTTCATGTCACATTACGGGTGACCTGTGAGTATTGGTAAAGCAATACTTTTGCTTGACCTCTCAGGAAGCATACTTTATAGATTGCCTTGGAAAAAAGCAAGAGGGTGGATTGCTATTTTTCGGACTTTTCATAAATCTCGATGGTACGTCAATGTGTTCTTCCTCCTTCCAACAACTTTGTTCATGAAATTGCAGACCGCTTCTCTAATGGTGCACATGGGAACATATTTGTATGATATGGCTTTCCATATTTCCATTATGTGTGGGTGCGTGTATATGTGTGTATGTGCATGACTCACAAGGGTGCCCAGGGTTCAGTGTTGATATGCTGCACATTTCCTCTGTTGACAAAGAGAACGAATATTCATGGAATGATTGATGTTTTGTTTTCTTGCCATTTGCAAGAGAAAAGAAACAACATAGAAAAACAGATATAGATGTAGGCAGTCAGTACGATTAAGAAATTGATCTTTGTTTGTGTGTGGTTGCATGTACGTAAAAGTTCAATCCTTCAAGTCTCCATTTCTGCAGTCAAACAACTGCACACTGAAGTCGGGAAAATTACTGTTGGTCAGATATCAGAGTTCGCGTAGTGAACATGCTAGTTCGTAAGATCCAGAATCCCAAAATGATTCTGAATTTACTCAGTTTTAAGTTCCTGTAACTGTGGATTCTGAATATTCTCCATAATCACCTTGGATATGTAACATCGTAACCAAATTACATTTTTGTTTCCAGAACGGTATAAAACCTAGTTTCTCAAAACCCTTTTTTGTGCCTTTCCTTTTGTGTCTGTATGTGTATGTGTGTGCTTGGTTGAATCTGTGTGCCCACCTCTACTTCCCTACTTCTGCTTGTGTGTGTGAATGTTTGGTGTGTGTGTGTGTAGCAGTGTGGACAGGATCCAGCAACTAAGAAGAGAGTACCAGCAGGCCAGGAGAGAAGGAATGGTACCACCTTATGAAGAGCTGGACCCACGACACAGAGGGCATGAAAACGATGCACACAGGGTAAGGAGCTCAAACACACATACATACACTTGCATATAGACAAACAAAGAAGAGAAAATTAAAAGGAAAGTTCACTGTGATGTACGTAGATTTGGTAAATAGCTTCATAGTCTCTTAATCTGAACCTTTTTCTCTTCTTAAATGTATTAAACTTCTCATCAGTCCGTCCATCATCAGGTTTCCTTTTCCACCAGATATCCACAAATAGTGTGCGTGCGTGTGTGCGCACACCAGTTCAGTGTGTATGTATGCATATTTGTTTGTATCTTTTTCCCTATCAGCTATCAAAGCTATCACTGCTTTTATTGCGTCTCTCGAGTGATCAAGGCCATTTCGCTGTCAGTTGCAAGTTGCTCTTTGAGCTGAATGGCTCCTCCTGGCATTGAGCTGATAGGACAGATATGATCCACTTTTCACTGAGGATGAGACACAGAGCAGATAAGTAGAGGTTTTACTTGCTTGTCATCCCGCAGGTACTGTTTTTGAAATCACAGAATTGTAATCACATCCTCACAGATTCACTCCTGAGCTCAGGCTGCCAGTCATACAGTTAAAAATAAAGCTCCAAGACACATCTGTGATACCATGATAATAGTAAATTAATAATGTGCTAACAAAGAAACCCGCCCACCCACCCACCCACCAGGGTACCCAGTGTCACCCTGCCATACCTGTTGCTATTTAAGTGTGAGTACCGTTATTATAAACGTTTTGATAGGTATCAATTCTATTATTATTAGTCTGACAGTGCTTTTTCTATATCACTTGGTCAACTAGACACTGACCTGCTGCTGCTCATTTTTCAGATTTTTGTTGTTTTCTAGTAGGTCAATGGCTATGGTAATGACATCTCTCCTTAATGCCTAAAATCTAGACTTCCTGACATCTAGTAATTCTAAGTGGTTTATGGTTTACTTTGGTTTACTTTGTTAATAGAGGGAATGGATAACAAAACCTTTGAAATGTTTGAAAGTTCAGTCTCAGGCTTTTGGTTTATTACAGGTTTCATAAGGCTCTGCTGCACTATTTCTACCTGTTGACCTTTTCCGACAAAATTGATTTATACAACACTTTTATTTGTCACTCAACATATAAACATGGGTAAGCGAACAATCTGAGACTGAGAGGTGATGTCATGGAAAGTTTGGATTATTTATTATTTATCAGTTATTGCCAAGAATTGTTAAAACTTTAACGATACGCAATAATTCAGGGGACTTAAGGTTCCTTTTTTTGAAAAAACGACAACCTTTCGTAACCTTTTTTTCCCCTTCCTGTTAACAAAAACAAATCTTGAGCACTCTCTTTCAGGGGCAAAGTAAAGGTATCATTGAGTACAGTTTGTCTATTCAGTGCACAATATCTGGTCTTTTTCTGCCTAACTTCAAACCCACTTTCAATGCTGTAAAATCAGGTGCCTCCTGAATTTGACATTGTCACTTCTTCTCATAATGATATTCAAGATTCTGTGGCTTTTTGAGGAAAAAATGTGAAAATCATCTAGATTTCATCCAAAATTAGTTCTGTCACGGAGAGCTGCAATTAATCCCCTATGACAAATGGGCAGGTTTATTACACCAATCACAATTTTACAACTGCACCTGTTCAGCTGGACAGAGACAGAAGCTTTACTTCTGTGTTCCCGGTGGCTTTCAAACATCATTATGCTGTGGTTGAAATCAGAATACAAAATAGATAAATACATCTATGGATGCTGTTGATCAGCATTTCAGAGTTAGTCACTAATTTTATTATTATTGTTTTCAAGACTAAGTTGCAGTTTGTTGATAGAATAAAAGAAAACACGAAAGGTTTTAAATGCTAAGGAGAATTTTCTAGTTTGTGTGCTTGGGTGTGTCTTACAGTATGTATATTACTTAATGGAATTAGAATACAACAGGCCACAAGTCCTCAGAGTTGTGTAAGAAAAATAAATTATGTGCTTGTACATCTGGAAGTACACTTATTACAGTAGAAATTAGTCCTACCTGTAGGAACCCACATACCAGGAAATTATTTTATGATATAATCATTAAGGCAGCGCATGAAAAGAATAATTGGTCTTCTTACGGTATATCTGCAGGTCTTGAAAAGTCATTGAATGGCATTTAATTAATTTACTTTGGAAAAATCCTAGGAAGGTACTAAAAAGTCAAAATTATAATTATTTTTTTTAAACTATTTATGTGTGTGTGTGTGTGTCCATAAATTGTTGGCCTTATTATTTGTTTTCCATCATCTTCGACCAGATGGATTGTGTAGAAGGAATGGAAGTGCATTCTCAGTGATTATTAAAAAGGTCTTAAAAAGTCTTAAATTTACTGTGGAGAGGTCTGGCATGGTTACGACAACATTTTGCTATCCCAGCATTTTGTGTTAACAGGTGGAGTCAGCATCATTTCAGTCACTGCAGGCATTATAACCCCCTGTCCCTCCACTTACTGGAATATTGGTGCTTTGTTCCTCTGATCATACCTCATCACATATCAGATGTTCTTGTCTGTTAAAGTAAAAATCAACTTTAAAACAGGTTAGATATCTTTTTTTTTTTTTTTTGTAATGGGTAAAATAAGAAGAAATAGAAATAACGTAAAATCAGAATAAGTTATCTGAAAAGATTTGATAAGCAATTTAGGGATTTGACTCTTTACTCTGAAAGGCTGCTGCTGTAGAACCTCAGATTAAACAGGTCAGAAATGTAGGTACCAGGTCATGTGGTGCTTTACAAGTTAAAAATTAAATAACATTTTCAGTTCACTTCTGAAAATAAGTGTTAAGAGGCTACAACAAGTGTAAATGTAACAGTTCTACTTAACAGGTGTCCTGTTGGCTGTACAAGGATTTTTGAGTAAGGCAGCTATAATGCTTGTTGCAGTCATCAAGACGTGACAAAATGAAGACAAGTATAACAGTCTCACTGCCTTAAACATTTACTATATTTGTTGAAATTTCCATTGAACTGGTTTAGTTTTGTTTTGTTTTGTTTTTTTACAATTTAAGTTCAAATTAAATATTACACAAAGATTTTTAACTGGAAATTTGAAGCTGTATGTTAAAAAATTAGAATAATAACACACCTTTTTTATTATACTAAATAAACATAATTTAGTAGCAAAATTAGTTGCTTTACACTTTTGAACATTAGTTTGACAGACCTGAGTGAAAACAGATCACCAAACTCCATATTTAAGTTAAAATGATCAATCAATCATCAATTAGCTTATAGACAGAAAATTTAGCTGCAATTTTTGTTAATCCAATCATAATTAAGGTTTTTTTCAAGCAAAAGATGAACATGATCTGGTTCTAGCACCTCAAATGTGAGTACTTACTGCTTTTCTTATATTATTCTATTATGTCTTTGGGTTTGGGACTCTCAGTCCGACAAAGGAGAAATTCGAAGACCACCTTGGGATTTCACAGTATTGTGACATTTTTTAGTATTTCCTTACATCTTATGGACAAAACAATGAATCAGGTAATTAATAACCAGATTAGTTGATCATAAAAATAAGTTTGCAGCCATAGTCAGTAGTTTATTTTAGATTTTATGGGATTCTAGGGTACACTGAAGTTGTGTTTAATGAGTTTTATCCAACAAAACACTAAAATTGATGTTGAATGCTTCAGAAATATAGCACCAATCATTTATCCAAAGTTATAGCTGCACAACTTTTATTCAGATCTAAAAGTCGTTTGGTTTTTGATCAGCTAGGGGCATTCTCCTTTACCAAGCGATCGATAGCCGCATGTTAAACCTTTTTCTGCCTCCAAGTGAGAAAACTTTTTTGTTTATAAAGCAGAGAGCAAGCAATTAGCATGCTTCAGAGGTGGAAATTAAGTTTGAAGTTCGAAAAAGGAAAAGAAAAAAATCAAAAGAAAAACAGACTAGTAGCAGTTGCCACAGGGCCTAATAAGCCCCTCTCATTAAGGATGATGCATTTATTAATTAGAGCAGAGGCGATTATTTACCTGACTGGCTTTCTGTGGGAAGGGTAGAGGGAAGAGTAATGGTAATGGAGGTGAGCCAACGGCAAACTAATTCAACTTCACTTTTATTGGTTTGTTTGTTTCTCTCCTTAAGATGTTTTTATTTTTTGTATACGATTTACTGAATGACTATAAAAAGTAAAAGCAGTGGAAACTTAAGTATAGAGAGTGAAACAAAAACCGAGACAACCATAAGAAATTTTATACCTAAGTGAGAATTTATTTTTTTTTTTGTCAGGTGAGATAGTGGGAAGCTAAAATAATAATGATCCATTTTATTCAAAATATTGTTAGCTAATGCGGGAGACAAATATATTGTGTTACAGAGCTAGTATTACAGTACTTTAGATACATTTTTAGCCATATAGTGAGCATTGACCATTTTCTCTTATACGTACAGTGCATTTAATTCAACTGGGAAGGTGAACAACATATCTAACTTAAATTTCTCCACTCTTAGGAGTTATGAATGAGACAGCAGACAAGCTGTTTTGACATCCATCTTCAGGCGTACCGGACCTTCGTTGTCATCGTAACAATAATAAACACCCAGTTAAGGTTGTGGAACAGTCAAACCAACTACTCTATCAGGTTTTGGTTTAAAATAAGTACTTTTGTAAAGGTATAGTCAGCAATTCTAATCAGACCGTGAGTAGAATATCTCTGCTAGTTGTCTGTCCTTTGCGTGTACTGAGAAAAAAAATCTGGTGTTCCTACATAGCCCTGGCTCTGTAAATGGGAAACATTTGTGCTGGCTCTGGGAAATTGTCATGTCCTCTCTGCATTTTAGCTTCACAGCATCAACTGTAGTGACAGTTTACTAAACCATAACCTAACTAGTATTTGTTACACTACTTGGGGTCTCATTGCTTTCTCTATATCATAGTATTAGTCCATTGAAAGGGGTCTATAGCCATGAAGACGTAAGAACACAAATTTCTTGTTGTTGTTGTTTGGATGCTGTGTTTGTGGGCATGTTGTTTTTTTGATGATGTTATATTATAATGTTTGTTCTGCCGCAGCTATGAGAAAGACTTTCCACTCCAGATCATATACGATACTCTAGATAGAGCCATATTTCCTTTTTGGTCAGCTCACCGAGTTGTTAGGGTTGTCGCCCCATGAAACTGGGGGGTCGGAGCTTCAGAAGGAGAGAGGGGGATGTATTTGTTTTGCTCTTAAGTTCAAATATCAATAGTCATTCTAAGGAACTGCTTACTCCTCTATTAAGTTTAGAGGACCTTCCTAGTCATGGTTACAAAAACAAAAAACACAATTAAAGTTGTAGAACAGTGATGGATAAAGGAAACATTGTTGAATATCATTTCTCACACAGAAAACTCAATTCTGTGCGACAGGCCTCTGTGTTTTGTCCATCCATCCATCAACCGTAACCCTTCTCCCCACATTTTCAGGTTACAGTTTATCATAGGGCTAACACACTCAGACAAAAGAATACATTCACGGTCATATTCTTACCTGGAGGCAATTTCCATTTGATCTCATATGTATATCTCTTGACTGTGGGAAGAAGACCCACATAGAAAAACAGATAATATGCAAACCTCTCACAGGTGAGCCGATAAGAAGCCTTTGTGGGTTTGGAAAAATAAAACTTGTGATAAACTCACTGTCTGAATTGTTTCCCCATCCACTCCTGGTACTGTATGTATGTATCTGTGAGATTGTGTCTGTGTGTCATGCCATCTGTTGCCTGCAGTTCATTTTTCCCACTCATTGCTGAGTCAGAAAATATCTGACTCAGCAATGAGTCTGTGTTTCAGTAAATCATAGCAGCACTTGTTAACATGTGAATGGCAGTTTACTTTTGGGATTGTTGATCACAGAGAAGTAATCACTGGCACCATAATGTTTAACTTACCCTCGCTTATGCCCAGGGTAGCATGCAAAAAATAGTTTTTTTGGAATTGCAGTTATAGTAAAAGCCTTTCTATGTGCTTTCTTGTACGATAATCATGTGCAGGCAACATTTGAAAACTGATTCATAATTGTCTACAACAGGTCGAGGGAAACACATATGGAAAAGATTCAATGTGGTTGTCATTGGCACTGAAGATTATAAATTGTAAAATGCTCCTGGACATACAGTAACAGAACTGGTCATCTGTGTCACCTCCAAGTGTTGCCCATGCACAGATTTAAGAGGATCTTGTTTCATATCCTGTTGATCAAGACTGAATTCCCTGTACTGTCGGAGCTATGTCCGGATTTATTTTGTAGTGTGTGTGTTTCTGGAATTTCTTTTTGTCTTTGGTTCAAGGTCTCAGTCCCCTGAACTTGATCCAGTATTCTCCCTAACCTTGTCAGTTACCATCCAGAGACAGTTACACCATTGTGTGATTTACAATAGAATTTGGGAAAATCCCAGCACATCATTTCCCAGAACCTTTCTTATTTTTATCTTATTTTCTGGCCATTTAAACTGACTACTGTGAAATTTCTCCTCTCCACTTATATCTGTTTGTATGAACCAATCAAAAATTTTTATAGTTTACAGTACATTGAGGAAGTTACATAAAAGACTAATATTTTTCTTAATAACAGTATAAATCAGCAGAATGAAAATTAACCTTATATTCTATTTAAAAACAGGATGCATTTGTTGGTAATTTAGCCCACCTTGCATTTTAAAGACTTCATAAAGGCTTTAACACTTGTGTGTACTCCTTGTAAAGTGTAAATTATTTCCAAAACTTTCCTTTCAATAGTCTCTACACTATCTTTTAAAACCACCACTTCAAGTAGGGAAGAAATCCTGGTTCACTGACACAGCGTGTTGACTTGGGTAAGGACAGAAGCCTTTTCACAATGATAGCACAATTAAGTGCCACAATCTGGTTGTATATGGGCACATTAGTCATGAGTATCACCCACTGAGACCCATGACTAACAGTGAACATATTTTTTCTATTCTGTGCAAAGCAGAATAAAACGGTGGCACTGCAGAGAATATCTGTCTATTTGGAGTGCAGGGTAAAGTGAGGCTCGATCTCCGATTCTTCGGCGATACCTTTTTTCCCAGTAGTTTTTCACACTATGGGCAAAAATTACATCCTGTAAAAGAATCAACTCATGTAATTTTGTTGCCTATGGATGACCATGGATATATACATTCATATAGGACTTCAAAATGTTCATGCTATAAATACATAGTATTTTCGGGGGTGGAGAAAGATGTGTATTTCCTGTCTGTCATTAAAGAAATTAACCATCACTGTGAAATCTAAATTTCTGTATTCCTACAGTTGAAGACCTTTGTTGAAGGTTCATAGTTTTGTGTAGTTTAATTAAGTTTTATCAGTTTTTACTTCTGAGATTGAACTTAAGCGCTATTACAACAAAATGTACAAGCAGGTCCTGTATTCAATAATATTACTAATATGTTGAAGGTCTTGTTAAAATTTTGAAAGTATTATCCGCATTAGATTGTGGCTATTACATTAAATTATCTCCAAATTTGGAAAAAGAGCATTTGTGCACATATTAAGTGCAATTGGTAGAGTGCAAGTAGGACAGAGACATGATTTTCATTGATTCGGCTCTATACTCAAGGGTACTGGATGTTAATGAAAAAAATAATTTAAAGATTGAGTTGCTGACTTTCAGCTTTAAGGGTGTGTTCATATTTATTGTATATTGGGTGAACAGTAGAATAGGATGAGCAGGCTTTTCCATATCCAGTCTCTGATTTTAGAGCAGTACATCAGTGTAGTGATCCTTCCACATAAGGCAACTGAGCACTGTTTATGGCCAGACAGTGTAATGTTCTCCATTGGCCAAGTCAGTCAAGTGGTCTCACTCCAACTCATGTCTTTCCCGTACTGACAACTCAGCTGAATGTAAACATCCCCAAAACAAGCAAGTAGTATCTCAAAGTATTTGTTCAATATCAAAACCATGTCCTGGAGTACAGATCCAACACAGTAACAGGTGTTAATTCCAATTACAAGTTCTGTTTGCATGTAATTTGTTCTGTCAAAACAATGCAATAAATTTAGGCTTTTAATATAAGAAATTTTGTGCATACCATTGAGTTATACTCAGCAGAGCTATATATTTTTCATTTTATATTCATGCCGGGACAGACAAATCCCCTTTTCTCTCCCTCTTTCCACACTCACACACACACACACACACACACACACACCTATAACCATTTCATTCATGACCTCGAAACTGTACATGTGAATTCAGCCATTTTAAAACAGAAATAGTCACGTTACCTTGGGTTTTTTATAGGTGAACAGGCAGGGGATCGAACCCCAACCCTCTACTAGTAGAAAGGGACTGCTCTAAACCTTGCAGCTGAGTGTGGCTCTTTGTTATAATAGACAGCATTAAGAGAATTGTTTTGGGTCCAAATAAGAACTACTCTTCAACTCTCTCAATCCATTCTCTCTCTCTCTCCCTTTATTTAGATGTATTTGTCCATCACTTTCACTCTGGTTTATGTTCTTTCAGAATTATTTCTTCATTACTCCAATAGGTCTATCATTATTTTTCTATTAAATATGAAATTGGGGAATGGAATGTTTTTAGTGGTTCGTTGAGATAATTAATAGTTCACCCATTTTTTTCTTTATATTTTCCTTCTCAGAATTCAGCAGGAAAATAGCGCCTTTATAGAGAGAAGAATAGAAATATTTACATTTAAACACAGTGTATATTCCATCAGAACAATAATAGAAGTGCAACAAGAAAAGCAGAATATAAGAAAAAAAGAGAGAAGAGAAAAAGAGTTTTTTCAAGGGTTTGCAAGGGTTTTTTTCTTCAGTATACAGTCCATACCAAGTAAGAACATATTTCTCTAGTCATTATTATTAATGCCAGCTCTGAGTGACCATAAATCAACAGGCATATACTGTACCACATCACCCAATCACCACAGACGGCACTCCTGGCAGCAGACAAACACACATATACCAGATTTGCTGACTGCATCACTAATCCAGTGACTTGAAGGTGATGTGGTTCATAGGGAACTAGTATGTAATTTTTTGCTCTATCTGCATACATTCCCCCACATGTGCATGCATAAACGCAAAATAATGTTCAAATATAGAGATAACTGACAACAAAGCACACGTTTAAAATGGTAAAACACCAATCAACACATGCAGCCAGGCTGCCAACAGGCCAACACATGCAGTACACAAACACACTTATAACATACATGCATATTTGCAAAATCTTATGTATTTCCCCATATACACTGCTAAGTGCTGACACCTAACCACAGCTTTCTCATTGGAAATCACATTTGTGCTGTTAAAAGCCATTGTCCAGATGACATTCTTTTATTTCCTTCCCTGTCTTAATACAGACAACGAATAATGAACTCTTAATTAACCGCAACTCAGTCATACGAGAGAGACTTTTTTCTGGTAGGACTTTTCCTGCACTAAGCATTTTTTTCAGAAAAGACTTGTTATTTACTTTGCTGATATATTCAACTGAAAGTTGAATCACATTACAAATTTTGCCCATTGCACAAATTGGATAAGGTTTAGTGTTTGGCATCTCAGGGGACTTCCATGTGAATTTATTATCTGACAAACCAGCATTATTTCAAAGGCAGTAGGGTCAGATCTGCACTCCCTTATTGGTCTCAATGAATACAAGGAAATGAATGCTAATAAAGAATACATGTCTTAGTCAATCAGACCTGTGCTCAGACTGTTTCTGAGCAAAGGTCTGACTTAAGATAATCTGGTTTGTAAAGGTTATTTGGTACAGAGATGACAAAGACAGAATTGCGCTGAGAAACAAAAATATGCATGCAAACATCTGATCATACGCAAACCAGAACATGTATACACAGTCACACATTTGCACACAAAAACATACTTTGCAGTCAAACAGTGGTGTTTCCTGTGCGATCATTGGAATGAGCCCAATGCTGCTACTCACTCTGGCCTTATAAGGACAACTAGAATGTGGAACAGTACAAATGTGCTGAATCTAATGGAACAGAAAGGAAACTACGCTTACACTGATGGTCTACAACAACTGTGAGAGAGAGGAGGGATCCAGACAGAGAAAATAACAGGGAAGAAGGGAAAGGCAAATGCTTTTCTTTTTATTATGCAGCAGATTTTAAGCAATCTAATGCAATTTTTCTAAAATTCCTTCAATTGAAAATGTCCCATATTATGTGAAAAGTTAGGGAAGAACTTACTGCAAATATTTCTCAGCATTACTCCGCTTCCTGTATTATTGCCTTTAGCTTATTTCTTTACCTTCCTCCCTCCCTCACCATTCTCTCACTGCTGTGTGTGTGTGTGTGTGTGTGTGTGTGTGTGTGTGTGTGTGTGTGTGTGTGTGTGTCAGAGAGAGAGAGAGAAAAAAAACTCCCTTCCAGCAGCAGGTCAGGAGGTTGTAATCCCCAAGTCAGACAAGATGGGATCAGTGCCGACTCAGTGGACCCAGACACATAGCCTTGTCTACTGGGACTAGTAAAGACATACATGCACACACACACAAGTACAGATATGATCTACGTCCTCTCGCTGTCTCAGTCAATAATGGAGATACTCTCATGTTCAGACATTTATTGTTCCTCTGTCTTTCCTATGTTCCCTTTCTGACTCTTTCAAGTCCCCATGGACCACTGTGCCATTGAGCTAAACTAACACACACACACACACACACACTTAGTCATGAGGTAATCTTCAGCAAGGTAGATTCGACTGACTGGAGCACTTAAAGACCGACTCATTGTCAGAGTTTTGGAGTTAAATCATTCACACCGACTGACCGGGTAAGATAGTGTACGCGTATATCTGTGGGTTTGCATTAATGTGTGTCTGTGCTGGAGAGTGGGGCAGTCTAACGTTACATGTGACAAGTGAGAAAATTGAAAGAAACCTTAGAGGCGTTTCCAGCTTGAAGAATACTCAGAACCGGGCAATGATGGAAGAGAGGAGAATTCATTTGTGTGTGTGGGCTAATATAAAAAGCTACTGCAGAGTTTCAAGCCAAATGCGTAACCATTTTGAGACAAACTGGTCCAAGCCAAATCTTGCAGGCCCTGCTTGATTTGGATGGAGAACAGCAGAAACAAACCTACTGTTGATGGAGATCCCCCTACACACATCATCATCATCTAAGCAAGTAAAAATGCCTAAAACAACACAAAACTGACCTACAGTAAGCATATTTCTGTCACATGCTTGCAACATACGGCAACTGTAAGATTGACTCATGGACTCAGAAAATATTGGAGCCTACATCTAGAAGTCTCCATGTTTCTCTTTGCTCACTAAAATATTGAAAATCAAACCAAAGACTTCTGCTTCTTTTCTGGATTCTGTTTATTTACCAAAGATGAATTTTACAATTAATTTTGATCAAAGGCATATTAATTGGCCTAATTTATAAATAACTTAATGAGTGACAAACCTCATCATCCTTTTTACACAAATTTAAGCCATTATTTCCTTCTCTGTTTTTATCTTCATTTTTGAAGTACTGTATCTGTCTATTTCAATATTAGCACTACACTGAAAATTAATCATTAATCATCTTTTAAGTTATTAATCATCTTTCTAATAATGATGACTGAGATATATGGCGATGATGATTTACAAATTTGTGTGATAAATTGTTGGTATGGTTACTTTAAATAGCCAAAGCCATGCGTAAATACAACTGCTCCATTGCTGCTGGAGAATCTTACTGATGCAACACAGTTCGTAAACCTACACATCTTCTTTGCCGTTCTTTTCACTGACAGGTCTAATGAGTGGTGGAGTGAGCACATGTGTAGGCATGTAAAGAGATGTTGAAGGGAGTTTCTACATCCACTTACATGAAGTGTGGTAGTGGACATGAGGTCCGTGCACATGCACCCAGTTCTGCAATGATTGAGATTAAAAACCACAATCAAGCATACATACAGGTTTATATCTGAAAAAAATAATGGGCATCCATATTTCTATCTTTAAACAGTCAGATATTTCCTCTAAATATAAAGAAAAATAAGAAGGTAAATCCAAACTTATAATAAAATCTTATCAGTATAGCAAAAAGCTTTTTCTCCACACTTCAAAATGTTTGGCGCTTCTTTCCTAACAAAATAACGCAGTAAACAGTGATCTAAATATGTTTGTTGAATAAACAATGATATGATGTAATGCTGAAATAATGTCTGTAAAATATCTGTCCACCATAACCAAGCACAAATATTCTAACCTTTGTCTCTCCTTTGTACTAGGAGCTCATCGTTGCCCATGATTTTGTGCCCAAAGGATTAAATTGGTGACCTGAGTGAGGGAAAGAGTTCATGAGAGGAAAATGAAAACAAAAACAAAACAGAAACAAACAGGAGTTAAAGTCAACTAATGAGAGACCTGTTGAAGGTCAAAGATGGACAGAAGAGTTATAAGGAGACAGAAAGAATGAGTTGATGTGGTAGATAAGATCAATTCAGAAAAACAGACAGGGAATGGAGGGGGTGAAATGGAGAGCATGAGTGAGGCAGATGTATGGAGGGAAAGAGGAAAAGACTGAAAAGGGAGAACTATGCATTGGGTCATTATGGAGGAATGTTAATATGATTAGTGAATGACTCTGACCTTGCTGTCTGGGACTGGTGCCTGGCTGGTCTGATGACCGATGAATGTGAGTTAGAAAGTCACATGCACGCGCGCACACACAGTAGAATACAAGGTTGAAGACGTACATCAGACACGTATGCCTTAATGAACACACCATCTTACGTTAACACACAAAAATACATTGACTCCCTCGCTTGCATTTGTGATTTGTGTCCTCTTTCTGCCAGCAGAATGAGTCAACATGTCATGACTTGTTATCAATTTTTAACATGTATGATTCCCTACAGTCTGGCGTCACAACTTTTGGGTTAGATTCAGAACAGGTCATGGATCTGTGGATGTTTGATCCCCACATGAGTGCCTCTGTAATTGGCTTGTGCCTGAGACCCACGGTGAGAGAAAAATGCATCTTGTAGGTCCTGACATTAAAAGCTGAAGAAGCCTCAATTCCATGATTTATCTCTCTGTACATCAGCAAGTAACATCAGTAAAATTTACTGTGGTCTACTAGTGTAGATATGCAGTTACAGCTATTCAACACCACAAGCCAATAACGTCAACAAAAGCCAAATCTGAATGTTGCCTTTTTATAGATCTAGAGTGGGGCAGAGAGACCCCATAACAAGCTAGAGCTGAAGGTGGTGTAAACCTACTCAAATTAAAGCTGAGACCTGGCACTTTAATGTAGTACCCATTATTTTATTTCAAATTGATTGTGATGAAGCTCAGAGCCTTAAGAACAAAGAGAGTAACTGTCAAAATACTTAAGTTTTTTTATGTGTCTAGAGCAGGGCATGTACAGTACACCTTTTTCAACACACAGATAAACAGACACAAACATACACACAATGGCAAATGCTCCAAGAGATCCAAGCTCTGTATGTGTGGCTTTCGGGTATATTCAGCAGAGGGCCATATCAATATCACATGCAGAAATAGAAATGATCTTTTAATCTAGCGTGAAAGCCTCTCTTGTTGCAGTGCTGTTGGCAGAAACGGTTTGAATAATACGGTTTACTATGTAGAGGTCACATTCTTGGAAAACCTATCTGCAGTCATGGCCATGGTTATGTGTTAAGCTGTCTGTATGTGTGTGTGTGTGTCCGTTTTTCTTTCAGGTATAGCTCATGGGTCTTTATGTCCTTATGTCTTATCAAATCTAGATTCTATTTAGCTCTCATGACTTCTATTCAGGCTTTGAGAAAGATGCCAACAGGCAAACATACAGAGAAATACACAAAGCCTTGTCTAGGTATGTGTGTAAAGAGTGATGAGTTTTGGTCCAATGGAGAGTGTTATCACGACTGGCCACTGCACTGTGGACAGGATAGATAGCCAACTGCCTTGTGGTTGTGTGTGTGTACATGTTTTTTGATTGTTGGCTCAGCTGTGTTGTTGAGGACATACACACCTATGTGTGTCAAATATGTGTACCTATGTGCACACCGTGTACACAGTTTTACCAGTGTGTCAGCAAGCACGGATAAAGTGCATGCATGTGTGTGTGTATTTGGAGATTGTCAGCGATTCTTAAAGCAGCATGCAGCTCTTGAGCTTCTGAGAGAGAAAAATCTGACGTTGAAATATGGTGAGTCATCTGGTAGATAAGAAATACTGAAAGCTGGAGAGAAAAAGGAGGGGAGGGGAAGAGGTTTGGAGAGATTTAGAGAAATACAGTAGTACGAGTCAGTGAGTTTCAAAATAAGAGCAGGTGTAAGAAAATCAAGAGGTGTCAAAAGAGAGCAAGTGTGTGAGTGGGAGACTGAGAGTCAACATAAAGTCACACAGTGAAGAGAGGGTGTACTGGAAACCTGAGGAGAGAAAGATGTTGAGGAAAATCAGGAACACAAACACCCACCCAATACTTTAAAGCTGGAGTAGGTGTATTTTTTTAAGTGACATATCAGCTAAGACACTGAATTGTTAATTTATGGTATTAGCTGCTGTCACTAACAGGAATTAATCTTCAACCCACATTTTTCAGTGATGAAGGTTAGGAAGGAAATTACTGTATATTCCGTGTAATGATTAATGTGGTTAAATATGACGTGATGCTGGGTGGAGACCTGTTATAGGGGAGAGAGGTGCTCGGGTGACCTTTATATAGTTAGAGGGAGAAGTGTGACTGTTCTCTGACAGCTGTCCTGAGCTGCATCCCATTTTCAATACCACTGACCTAAGCTACATCGGTCAGCATCCTATTTGCATCATGGGCCATTGTTGCTAGTAGATTAGGCGAAACAGGAGAAAGAAATCTAGAGAGGGGGGGACATCCTTCCCCCCAACCTAAATTATCTGAGACTAGGATGAGGAACAAGGATGCAATTACCATATAAGGCATCAGCTATTTCGGATCCATCTCAGGACAGAAGGAGCAAATCTATAAAACGCTTGTTCAACTATTAATCAGGGTTCTTCATAGCGGAGAACCGTATGCATATGTGACTTATACAAAAAATGAAGAGATATTGTATCGTGGCATCTGGGGCTCGGGTGTTTGTTACATATTCCACCTTAAGTAGTCTAAATATTGCAGAATTTCCACTACAAGGTCTTCAACTTACCCCTGACCCTAGGAGTATGTGATTGTCCAATACTGTACCCTGCCTCTTCCCCACTGTGAGCTAGGATAGGAAAACCCCACAGAGGATCAAGGGCTACTTAAAATGGACTGATAGTATTAGGAGATAATGCCTGATTAATTGCAGGTGTAGGTCATGAGTTTTGATGTTGTTATGCATGATCAAATTCAGTTCTCATGGCTTCTGTGCAAATTTTGAGAAAGATGCCACCAGGGAAGCGTACATACACAGACAACTTTGTCTAGGTATGTATGTACAGATTGAGGACTAATACTGTGATAGATTGTGTATGCTTGTTTAGCATACCACCATGCAAATTGAATCCGATATACAGGACATTTATTCACAGAAACATGCACCTTAAATAAGATTTTAAAATGTTTTTGTGTTTTTTTCCAACTTATTGTAACTTTTACATTTTTCTGTACAAATTGCTTTTTGTTACTGTATTACCATCACCACAGACAATCTTGATGATATGGCAATAAAGCAAACTGAAATTTAAACTGAAAGAGATGTGTAGAGAGAAAGTGCCCTCCTTAAAATGGGGGACAAACATTTTTCAGGGAAATATCCAGTAAGAGTTGTACAGAAAAAAAGGAAGAAATTCAAGTCACATGCTCAGATACAGAGAGAGGGCAGGCTTATGTAACTGTGGCATTTCAATACAGCTGTCCAAAATTCTGACTGAAAGAAAGTCAGTTTCACTTAATGTTTTCTCTGATAAAGAATAGACATACTTTACTAAGATGCTGGGAGAATTTTCACTCCAAATCAGTGTAACTAGTGAGGCAGAGAAACCTTTTCAAGTTCCACTGCTCTCTGAGCGTTGTGGTACTTTCTTCATATAGCTCGCTTCATATTTTTCAACCCAGTAACATTTAGGCCTTTCCATTTAATACTCAAATTTTCACAGTTTGCCAACTTTACTTGAAAGAGCTCTTCATTAAATTAGACTTAATGGACAAGAAATCACTGGCCTGCTTTGGTGATTTTTATTAGTTTTAAAGTAAAGAAGAGATAGACAGGAATGTGATTAAAAAGTGACAGTAAAATGAGTTGGAGCTAAAACTCTACTGTACCGTAATGCATCCAGAATAAAAGTCACACAAAAACTAAAATTTGTTCATCTTAAGTACCTGATGATAAGCCTAAGATACATACGGTTTTGCAGAAAAGGTCCAGCATTACAAAATTAGGCCTAGGTGGTCTCCAACTTAAAATCTGGCAGGTTTGTTGTGCGGTTTACTTTTATTTCCTCTAGTAGCGATGGAATTCTCCTATTTTTGTTTTTAAATAGAGATATTTGTTTCAAACTACTAACTCAAAGCTAGCCAGCCTCTCCAGTGAAGATGTTTCAATAGTGTCTGGGAATTCAGGCCAAGTCCCTCACACGTTTTCTCTCTCCCTTTCTCCTACACACTCACACACACTTTCTCTTTTCCTCTCCCTCTTCTTTCCCTCTCTGTCCTCCCATCTGTGAGTTCAGATGAACAGAAGTCTCCCGGGGCTTTTCATTGGCCGAGTTCCACACTAAGAGGCGAGCTAATTGGCCAGCTGGGGCCCAGCCGGTTCTTGGAGAAAGGGCATTGGCCGAGAGAAGGGTCAAGCAACATGTCATTGGTCAGATTGGCTGGTAACCTGGCAACACTTCAGGCTTTCCCTCTTGAGAAAAGCCTGAGGAGGAAAAAAAAAAGAAAAAGAAAAAGACTGCTGAACATAATTTGGCATCATCTTTCCTGAAAAATTGTCAGTTAATTTGCAGCTACTTAGAGATATAATAGTGTGTATTTGTGGGAGTTTCAAGGCCTTACAGTCTTTGTTTGAATTTGTAAATAACCCAAAATCATTAGGTCCTAACTTGTTGGAGACACTGTGTCACCTTCAGCTTCAGGAATAAATCAATCCAAACAGGCAAGAAGTCACTGCCAAGGGGTTAGCGTGTGTATGTGTGTGTTCGTGTGCGTGTGTGTGTGTGTGTGTGTGTGTGTGTGTGTGTGTGTGTGTGTGTGTTGAATTCCATTTGATTGGGCATTTGAATTTTATCTTTTAGTCTTGCACTAAGTTGAGATAATGACTTAAAAACGGCACTGGATGAAGTTATCCTGTAACTTTGTGCATTTATCGTTCATCCTTTATGTGATCTGAATCCTCTGTCTACCTTCCCTTTTTCCATGCACCATCCTTTGTTCTTTACTCTCTCTCTCGACTAATCCCCATCCTGCTCTCTTCTTACATTTCTCATTCATTCCCACCATCCTACTTCGGTACCTCAAATTCTTATGCTTTTGACAGTTGCACAAGTCTTCCAACTTTAACACCAAAATGATCCATATGAGCGATTTCATGGTTCACCCTGGTTAACTTAAGCGACTTTATTAACGCTTTAACAAAATGTTCCATTCATTTGCGGTGTCTCTGCTGCCTTACCGAGTGAAAAGCTAATGTTACAGTGAGGCAATTGAATTTTATGGGAGCAAACAACCTCAATTTTATACATATTTTTTCAGTCGGTGGCATCTAATCCAAAATGCTTTTAAACATTACTTCTTGACATCTACTTCATTATTTGAGCAGCTCACCGATTTTCTCCATTTTGCACTAATGACAAGCATACCAATAACCTAGTTTACTGATAAGGCAACAGGGCATGCAATTGGTCAGATGGACAGCACATTTTTTAGGAACACCCGCCCTCTGAATTACAAGAACGAGCGTGTGAGTCCTTTTGAAGGCACTCCTACACGGAGATTTTTTGATTAGAACAGATCAAATATTTTTGAATACAGATTAAGTATTTAATTTTTTTCCCCCAACTTTTTCTCAAATTTCACACAGTGTCAGTTGAACTGCTTAGTTAAGGTTAGGGAATGATTGTTGTTTTGGTTAAAAGAATCCAATGCCTGCAGTTGGTAGCAAATAGGATGCAAACAGCAGTCTTCTGTGTAAGAGTAACTCCCTCTGTCCACACAGTCTTCTCCTTATAAGGTTGTCAGGCACTATGACAATGTGATTCTACTTCTACCCTTGCTTCTCAGAGATGGTCATTCATTATTCACCAAGCCACAAGAGGTTCTTGTTAGGAAGCATAGACGTGGGTGATTTTAAATGTTTGAACAAATGACAAATGCTATCATTTTTCTGGTGAGGACAGTCTCCACTGTCAGAGAAAGGACAAATTCTTCCTCTCTCTTTCTCGCCTTCACTGTAGGTTAATATCAGTCCACATTCATCTTTTTATTAAGTAGCAGAGTGGGCTAATCCTGAGGAAATGAGAGGTTGAGGTTAGTCACCAAGGATTAGTCTGGTCCCAGGACATCAAACGTTCCATTCCCACCCAGAAGATAACCATAGCCAGGTAAACCAGGAAATTAAGTGACTGCCTTTCAGAGGGTTTCTAATCCCCATCCTGCTCTCTTCTTACATTTCTCATTCATTCCCACCATCCTACTTTCTCTAATTCTCTTCTCCTCCTCTGCCCACCCCCTACCCCACCTGGACTAGAGCTAAGTCTACATCCTGGCAGCCAGTCTGCAACAGACTGCTTGTGTCTGCAAGAAAACTTCCATCTCGATTTCTATGAGGTTATTTGATAGATGATACTATCCACCCTTGTACTGAAATTAATATCTGACCCCTCAGCCAAATTAGAGCTTTCAGACAAATTGAAAACTGTTCAATGATGTTTCTCATCTCACTGTTAGCATATCTGAGAATTTTGTTGGTACAGCATACTTATATTCACACTGAATCAGCCCAACCTTTTCAAATACATTGGGAATTAGGAAAAGTATGCTTTTTCATGCAGTTTTTGATCAACATCTGGAAAAATGTTGACTACTACAAAAGAGAAGGTGTCTCAGGGGTCATGTGATATAGGTCAGAAAAGACTTAAGCTTTAAAGCCTTAGAGTTATGTATAATTTGTGTGCAATTCTTTTCACTTAAGATCGAAAGAAAGAACAACTCACTATGGGCTTTGTGTGGCTGTGTATATGTACATGTGTACATATTTTTTTATGATTCCGGTTCATACACCCAAAACTACTCTGTGCAGCAAGTGGATTTCTGCCTCCCTCTAAAGCACAAAAGTAAATATTTCCCCCATTCTCCACATCTTGTCCATTTTTATCTTTGATTTTTCTTGTGACCAGTTTGTCTCATCCTTTTCACATGTACACAGTCATACACATCACATATACAGTACAGAGAAACATCCCTTGTATACTTACAGCACATAAAAATATATTCAATATTGATTGATATGATGTTATTATTACTTCACTTTCAATTTTCTGTATGTTCATTTCATACAGAGTTGAGCTACATTTACATTGTTATGAATCTGTAGTGAGACAAATTCAGTATCGTTAATTTTTCTCATTCTCATTTTCTTATTCCCTTCCAAAGTATAGGGCTGATCTTTATCACAGTGTTAATATAAGAAGACGCACCCTTCCTGGATTCATAATTAGTGTTTTGTTCTTTAAGTCTAGGTAATGAAATTCTTTGTGAGTAATAGATCGTCCAATGCATGCGGGAGAGGAAAGGATGTGCTCAGAGGTTCAAAGTCCCAATGTTAACTGAACGGACATGTCCGGATATCAGAAGAAATGAGAAAAGAAGAAGGATAGAGGAGATGAAAAGGAGAAAGCAATGTAAAGATGGAAAGGACAAAATATAAAAGATGTTTAGACTGGAAAAGTATGGCAGAGGAGACAATAGGAGGAAAGAAGTCAAGACTTTCAAAAGAATAGAAGACATAAAAAATATAGGAAATATAGGAAAGGATCAACAGTCATCACCCCCCCCCCTCCTCAGCCGATCATCTGAAATAGAAGAAGAGTATATGAAGAAGGCACAAAGAGAAAATGTCACTTTCATCCTATTACTGCTCTATCTTACCTGCCACTGTAGCCATCTGCTCCCACTGCCGCACAATCACACATACAAATCGTATATTTTCAGCCTCATATTCAGCACATGCATATATTCTCTCTCTCTCTCTCTCTCTCAGACACACACACACACACACACACACACACACACACAAACAGGTGCACACAGTAGAAAGGTGGCTATGCTGCTCTTATGTGCTTATGCTCTTATGCTAAGTCCTGCTCCTGAGATATCATAGAGAAATAAATAAATAATCCAAGAATCCACAAATAGTACCCCAGCAGAGATTTTCCTACCCAAGGCACTGACATTATAAAAATGGCAGAGGGGGTAAGAGTATACCCACGTCTCATCTTTGCTTTCTCCATCCTCTCTCCCATCATCTCTATGTCTGTCAGGTAAATTATGTCCCCTTTAACCCCTAGCTCTTTTCACCCTCCCATATTTCTCCCTCTCTTCCAGTTTCCCAGTCTTCCTTGGAATTCACCTTTCTCTATTCTCCTTAATCCTCAAAGGGGAACTTTTTTAAGTCGGGAAGTTTGGGTTAGAGAGAAGGAGTGAGACACAGATGGAGAGTGGGAGGGTGGAGGAAGAGGGATATTCTATCTGGGTGGCAAGGAGGGGGCTTAGAGGTAACTAAATTATCTGGCTTCACTTTTTCGGCTCTCCTCCTCCCCATCCTTCTCTCTGTCCCCCTATATATCCCATCACCCTGACTCTTTATTTCTCTCTGGACCCTTATCAACGCTCCACCTTGCACTTTCAAGGACAAGCTTAACTGTTATGAACACTAGGGACCGGGTAAACCTGTGTGTGTGTGTGTGTGTGTGTGTGTGTGTGTGTGTGTGTGTGTGTGTGGCGTGTTTGTGCACGTGTGCGTTCGTATGTGTAATTGTTTTAAATGTATGTTTGATTTTGCATCTGTTCCATCTTTATATTTAGTTTTTTACTGCATGTATAAGATATGCCTATGTAATTGCATGGCTCCATACTCAGTACTGTGAGCACACACAAGAATATTGTGCATATCTGTGTGTTTGTGTGTGTGTGTGTGTGTGTTTTTTCCTCTAAGGCTTTGCAGCAGAGACTAATCCTAGCCTCTCTGCTATCGCTTTAACTTCCTTCTCACTATCATGTATTTATCCCCATCTCTCTCTCTCTCTCTCTCTCTCACACACACACACACACACACACACACACACACAAACAGGTGCACACAGTAGAAAGGTGGCTATGCTGCTCTTATGTGCTTATGCTCTTATGCTAAGTCCTGCTCCTGAGATATCATAGAGAAATAAATAAATAATCCAAGAATCCACAAATAGTACCCCAGCAGAGATTTTCCTACCCAAGGCACTGACATTATAAAAATGGCAGAGGGGGTAAGAGTATACCCACGTCTCATCTTTGCTTTCTCCATCCTCTCTCCCATCATCTCTATGTCTGTCAGGTAAATTATGTCCCCTTTAACCCCTAGCTCTTTTCACCCTCCCATATTTCTCCCTCTCTTCCAGTTTCCCAGTCTTCCTTGGAATTCACCTTTCTCTATTCTCCTTAATCCTCAAAGGGGAACTTTTTTAAGTCGGGAAGTTTGGGTTAGAGAGAAGGAGTGAGACACAGATGGAGAGTGGGAGGGTGGAGGAAGAGGGATATTCTATCTGGGTGGCAAGGAGGGGGCTTAGAGGTAACTAAATTATCTGGCTTCACTTTTTCGGCTCTCCTCCTCCCCATCCTTCTCTCTGTCCCCCTATATATCCCATCACCCTGACTCTTTATTTCTCTCTGGACCCTTATCAACGCTCCACCTTGCACTTTCAAGGACAAGCTTAACTGTTATGAACACTAGGGACCGGGTAAACCTGTGTGTGTGTGTGTGTGTGTGTGTGTGTGTGGCGTGTTTGTGCACGTGTGCATTCGTATGTGTAATTGTTTTAAATGTATGTTTGATTTTGCATCTGTTCCATCTTTATATTTAGTTTTTTACTGCATGTATAAGATATGCCTATGTAATTGCATGGCTCCATACACTAGTACAGAGAATATTGTGCATATCTGTGTGTTTGTGTGTGTGTGTGTGTGTGTTTTTTCCTCTAAGGCTTTGCAGCAGAGACTAATCCTAGCCTCTCTGCTATCGCTTTAACTTCCTTCTCACTATCATGTATTTATCCCCATCTCTCTCTCTCCCACCACACTCACTTCGTCCCTTTTCTTCCTCTATCTTTCGTTTCTTTGTCTTCCCTAATTTTCTCATCTTTAAATATATATGTGTATACAAAATATACAACCACAAAAATAGCTGCATTTTGAAATTGAGAGTGCACAGTAAGTTCATAATTTAATGATCAGGATCAAAATTATATTCACATAATGGGGACAAATACCCATCAAACGACAAACAGAAAATCATTCATTGGCGCTTTCATATCAAATCAGTTTCCATCTAGTTCAAACTAACTCTGGAGTGGACGAGACAACCAGAGGCAGTTTCAGTCCACTTCCAAGCTGACTTTAGTGCCATTCATTTGTGGTCTCAAATCAAAGTAAGCCAACCACAAAACTGTTTCAGATAAAAAGTGTGATTTTAGCATAAAAAAGAATAACCAATATTATCCATCTGCTGAAAAAATTGATCTTCCGTTCTACATAAGCATATATAGCCTAATTTCATACGAGGTCATTCGTTAACCATTGTAACACATGTGCAGTGTGTACTTTTGATGTTCCCCAATACAAATTGAAACAAGTGAACAGTACATCACTATTTAGACATAAAACCAGAATAAACGCAAACCAAACCACGACCAAAAGTCAACAATGCATCATTGCCTTTCCCTTTGCTCCTGACCGAACGAGACAAGACCTGGTTACTGGTTAGGGCTAAAGCTCTGCATGTAGTGGTTAGGGTTAGGGTTAAGTTTCCAGGGACTTAACATAAGTGAGTGACAAAAACAAATCTGTCTGTGTCAGCATGTGTGTGTGCTGTGTGTCTGCTGCAAGTTTGCTGGGATGCTGCAAGCTTGATAACTTTTAAATGCCATTTAAAAAAAAAAAAAAAAAAGAGGAATTAATTTGATTGATAGGTCTAGGTACTGATATGCATACAAAAACATACACACACAAACCTAATATGCCGTCTCTTCCACTCCCTCACAGACCTACACTAAATAAACAGGATATGCTTTGCATTAAGTAGTATTAATCGCTTTATTCATGGGAGATGCTCTAAGCTGCATGCTTTGGGGAAAATTGACCTTCTGTGGTCTTAATTGTACCAGAGGCTCAACAGCACTGTGACATTTAACTGTGCTCCAGTCTTAATTCTTAGTCCTTTATTCTAGTGCTTTGCTGACATTTCACTAGGAAGGGTATTTGTGAATAAATATATTTGGGGCTTCTTTGGGGCTGTAACCAAATAAGCAAATTGGCCCATGATTATTTTATTCTTTCACTATCTTTCCCTGTCTCTGTTACATTCCTAGCCGGAGACTCTCACTTTTGTTGTCTGTCACAGTCTTGTTTTTTGGCTCTCTGTCTCTCAAGCTTAGTGAGATTTTACAACCCAACAGCACAAAATGACCAGGATGGTACACGTCTGCAGAGGTGTTATGGGGTAGTTAATCAATAGCAATGACTCAGCAATTACTCTTCGAGTTGCTAAGATTTCTGATTGTGAACCTTTTATTTTATTTCATTTTATTTTATTTATTTTGCTCAGAGATGGATGACAATGATACAAGCAGGTGGATAACAAGACAAAGCTAAGAGAAGAAAAAAAACAAATTGTTTTTGTTTTACATTGTTGTTCTACCTGAAATTTTAAGTGTTGTCATTAAACTTTTACGTCTTGTCATTAAACTTTTTTTTCATATGTTGTACATGAATATGCTGTATATTTGGTTTTATATTACCCCTTTAAAGGACTACTTTACTACTTCAGGAAAAGTACCTGTCCACCTCCCAACAAATTTTAGTACCATTTGTGTGTTAAATATGAAACTACAGCCAGGAGATGGTTAGCTTACCTTATCATAAAGACTGAAAACACAGGGAAACAGCTAGCTTTGCTCTGTCTAAAGGTAAGAAAATCCACTTACAAGCTAGAAGTCTTCATGTGTGCACTTGTTTCTGAGGACCCAGAAACTGGCCAGGTCCAAATTCTAGTGCCTCGGGTTTTGGATCTGTGTGTTAATATGTCCACTGTGTGTGCATGCGCAGAATTGAACTTGTACGTGAATGTGAATAAGCATGTACTTGTGGGTGTGCTTGTCAGTTCTCTTTCCTTTAGTACTTCTTTGTTAAGAGGCTGTAGTAATTAGACCAAGAAAATGGATGGCTCTTCACCAGCAACTGCAATTACTGCTTTCTCTAAGATGAATGGATGGATGGACGGAAGGATGGTACAGTGTTAAATTGAGAGATCATGAGTTGTAGAGAGAAGAATTGATAAAGCCCGCGGTGCTGTGTTGGAAGACAAGGGTGACTGAATGGAAGGAAGTATACATGGATGGTTGGAAATGGGAGAAGGAAAGATGGAGTATGTGAAAAACAGGGTGAATGAGCTTGTTTTACCCTGGCATGTTTTTTATTGCTTGAGTACCAGTGGATGGTATAACAACTCATCCAATGTGGCAGGGAGGTTATGAAGGATATAAGCTAAGTGGGATTTAAAAAAGTAATTAAAAAGAAAAGAAATTACAAATCAACATCCGGTACCAAAACTGGTTTTAGATTTCATTTTCCAAGCTGAAGCGAAGAGTACTTTAGGTAGGAGGCAATCGTAATATTTTTTCTCCCTCAGTCGAGACTAAGATGACATATAACTAATATCATTTTCATTAACAATGTGCATTAATCTGTTAAACAAATAGAATGTGGGTTTTCAAGAGTGTGGTTAACTATGTGGTTGTGTATGCATGGATTTCCTTTCCAACAGCACGGACAGCCCTATAAAAACAAATATCCATGACCAGCTGACTCAACTGACTGAGAGCTGAATTTACATTATTGGTCAGCCAAATGGTGTGATTAAGTGCTAAAGTTTCCCCATTGGCCATTGTTCTTTCAAAAAGCATTGGTGCAAACAAGTTTCTAATGCTTCATCAGGGAGCATTTCCCACTGAAGGCACAAATCTCCCTGGTAGCACCTGACACAGACGTGAATGAGCTTCTAACTTTCTGTCTGAGTGATCATTTGATAGGTGAATAATGCTGAAATTACAGCACAGTCATTGTCTTTAACTTATGTGTCTGGTGATTTTGTCAAACAACATCCTGGTTATAAAATCAGGACTTTAGCAGTGAAGAGCAGCAGCTTGGAAATGGCTTGGAAGTGACTACCGGTTAACATGTATTCTTGATCAGCCATGATTCAATCAATATTTCATGCTTGTTCCGTTGTCAGACAACAGAAACGGTTTTGACCTGGCCTTATTTACAGTAGGTGTAAGTGTGTTTGTGAGTGTCTGTTGATATGTATTTCTCCATATCCCTGTAAAATATTAAGACCATGCCTGGGGTGAATTACTCACAAACACTGACCAGTTACAAAATTCAACTAATAGCACACAGTCATGTGTTTTTCTAAAACGGGGTTTTCCCCTCAAACAAACCATCTTTGGCTGAGCATACAGAGACAGGTTGGACATGCATATCTACTTGGGAGTAGCCATTAGTCATTTTATAGTTTGGCTAACTGTCAAATAAATGCTGATACCACTAATAAAATGTAAAAATGAGAATGAGAGATAAATGAAGAGCTTGGACCTGGCATGGTGTTATATCGATAACTGGCCGAAGGGAGGTTGTAGTGACATGATAGTTTTTGTTTTAACAGTTGCATTGTCTCAATGGTGCCAGTGGCATGAATTTGTTTTGAAAGCAGGAGCTTAAGTTCAGACATACAGTAAATCAGGCCACAATTATTATGTGTGAATTCACCAAAGAGACCATTGCCACTGTAAAATGCACATCATCACTAGAATGGTTATTGTCTTTTAGTATTTACAGTCACAGAGATCCTCAAGTGGCTCTCAGACAAAAAAAAAACCCATCTGCAACTGAATATATTCACATACACATTTGTACACACACAGGCATTAGGTATATCACACACTACAATATAACACACACATACATACAGGCACTGCTGCCTCTTCAGAGCTGTGTTTTAATTGAGTCAGCTCAAAGTGCTAGCTGAGCAGAACGATATGTCTGATACGGATTAGAACCAACCGTCCCTTATTCATCGATTTCTACAAGGGTGGGAGGCTGGGTGGGGAGTACAGTGAGGGAGGGCAGAAAAAGAGCAAAATCTTTTCTATCGATTTATGGAGGGAGGAAAAGGACAGATATTAACTGAGAGTAACGGAAATGTATGGAAGGAAGATAGTACACCTAATTCCCTGTTAGGTGTACAGAGAAACCAAAAGCAACCAGAAGTGATTGATAGAGATTACACTGTTTCTTTTTTTGCCATCATTGATTTTAGAGAGAGTGGGGGTAGCAAGACAATTGGGGAAGGGATACAACGGAAGAATGGAGCTAAATGAATGAGAGAGTTTTTAAATTCAGGGATAAGTGATAGGTGAATGGAAAGGAGAAGGGAAGGTGGAGTTAGACAACATCATCAAGGATATAGGTGGAAAAAGATATTTAATAACCATACTCAAAGGGGCCCTTTATTTCACTTAAGGGGAGTTGGTTAATGAAAGGAAAAGGTGAGGCGTGGACAATTAGATGGAGGAAGTTTTAGAAAGAAGATAAAAGAGAGAGGTGAGAAAGACTCATGGTGGGATGAAGAGGAGGAAGAGGGAGATGATGAAGGAGTGTAAAAGAAGATAACAAAAAGTACTGAAGAGGGGGTAGGGAAAAAAGAGACACTTCACATTTGGGCTAAGTGGTCTCATCGAGGCAGTATGCATCTGCCAAATACTCCATGTCGATCTAAATCCCTTTGAAATCCTTGACAACTCGAGTGAAAAGGATGGGACGTTTGAGCCATTGTGTGTGTGTGTGTGTGTCTGTGTAGCTGTGTGTAAGACAGAGGGAGAAAGACTGTGTGTGTGTGTGTGTCAGTGCTGAAAGTGATGGGGTGGTGTGTTTTATGGGTAAATTGAAGGGTCTGTTGAAGGGAGAGAGATGAGCCCCTCTTACAGAGTGTGCCTGTGTAAGTCTGTCTGTGTGTATGTGATAGTTTGTGTGCGTGCGTGCGTGCGTGCGTGTGTGTGTCTACTCCCTCTCCCTTCAGTATCAGTCTCTTCTGCTTGATTTCCACACTCTCCTCCTTGCCTCTCCTCTGCTCGCTATGCCGTGAAATGGTTTTTCACTAGACTATTACCCCAACCAGTCAGTGTGCTACACTACTGCCACAGTCCTCTTGGAGCGCGAGGGGGTGTGTTTAAATTGTGTTTTAGTGCACGCCTCGAGAGAGAGAGAAGGGCATGTATTTGGATACGTGCATGTGAGAGGCTATGCATGTGTATAGGAACATTAGCTGCACCTTACAGATAGAGATTGTGCATGTATGTGTGGGGAAAATGGATTGTGTGCAAATGTTTTTTCATGTGCTCAAGTAACTCTGGATGTGTGTGTGTGTGTGTGTGTGTGTGTGTGTGTGTGTGTGTGTGTGTGTGAGTGAGAGCACCTCTGAAGGAAAAAGAGAGGGTGTCTACGATGTGTCCAACAGAAGCTCAGCTGTCATATTGTTTGCCCTGCACTGTTCTCCTGCCATAGTTGTGAATGTCGAGGCTCTACTAACATCCAACCTCTCTCTCTGTCTCTCTCTAACAAACACACAGACAAATACAAGCAGCTGTTGTTGTAGCCGGCCAGTCCTTCAGCTTGGGGCTCTTTTATCAGTGACTCAATAGTTTTTAGGCTTGTCAAATTTTCAGCTGTAAGCATCTTTCAGTAGAACCCTTTGTTTTTTGTTACCTGTTTCACAGTGCAAAATGTAAATTCAAGCTGGATTCACTTGAATTGCATTGGGTTTGAATATGGTGTGAGATGTTCAGTGCTATCTGATTTGTATGCTGTGTCTCCTGGGCTTCCTGTGAATCAAACACAAGTATATAGTTGTTCATTTATTACAGTTATTCCAAATTAAAATTGCTTCGCACATAAACAAAACTGTAACAAAGCTGTATCGCAGAATGAAATTCAGAGACGTATACACAAACAAGGATATTTATCTTTATTGTGAGAAAGTGTTCTTCCTGAGCAAGCCTATTTGTTGTTCTTAACTTAGATCAGGAAATAGGCTTCCAACACCCTCACTACACATCACTGTGCTTGTGCATGTCGTCCAATAAAGATTTGTTTTTTTTATCTCCATGCACTTCTCACTTCATATACACACATGCACATTCATTACACATTCATCTGTTTGTGTTTACTCAGCATGTGGCATCACACAGTAATCTCCTCATATCCATGTGTATGGAAACAAACAAGGATGCACACTTGAACAGAAAAGCAGAAAAAAACATATTCACTGGCTGTGAGTATTGGAACACCTTCTCAGGATCTACTGCTTTTTAAAGCACAAGTCTAAAAATACTACACATTTTTCCCTTTCTGTCATCAAATCCCACGAAAAGACCAAAACCTATTAAAAAAATGATATATTTAATAGATACTGCCCCTGTAGGCAAAGCCTGATATTACTTGGTCATTTATGCCTTAGAGCTTCATTGTTGTCCAGTTGTTATGAAAACTCATAAATGAGACACAAAGCTGCAGTGGGAAACATGTTCCTTCATTACCGTGAACACCGGCACTGTAGTTTAATTCAACGCCACATACCATCACAACATAAATGGAAATGTGTATTTATCCACGGCTTAAAATAGTCCCAAAAAATGCACTGTTTGCTCTTGTTTGTGTAAAGTTTGCAGTTCCCAGCTGTTTCACTGAATTACTGAGCCTTTTTTTTTTTTTTTTTTAGATTTAACTATGTATTTGTTACCTGCTTTTACAGATTTACAATATGTCTGCTACTATATAGGAACCAATGGGCTTTGCCTGACAGCCACTGACAGGGTAGAACAGTTGGGCTAAAAAAAAAAGTCAGACTGAACAGAACCATAGAATAATGCCAGACTTTTCCATTGAGGACACTTCCGTCCAAACTATTTTAACTGCTTTCCGTTTTACACCTTCCTCTCTGTTTTATTCATTTTCTCTTCACCTGTGCATTCATGATTCTTTGCTTCTTTGTCACCTACTCAGGCATCTCTCTCACCTCTCAGTCACCACCAGATGTTGCAGTCATCCCTCCTTCATCTCTCCCCCCTCACTATCTCCAGTTCCTTCTTTTAACATCTTGTTTAAATCTTGTCACTAATGTCCCTTTCACCTCCCACTCTGTTGTCTCTGTCTTTACCCCATTCAACCCCTTGTTCTATAATTCACCTCTTATCTCCTCCTCCCTGCCACTTCTCAATGGCTTCATAATATCCCTCCTTCTTTCTATATATCCCTCACACGCTCTTTAACTCATTTACTTCTCATTCACTCTATCTCTTTTTCCTCTTCTTCTCCTTCTAATGTCTTTTCATTCTTTTTTCTGTGTCTCTCTGTTCCTCCCTAATATCCCAGTGTCTCTCTACCTGAGATATTGAAGCTATAATGACAGGTGTTCAAAAGAAAGTTGGACCAGCAAATCTGTTTTATGTGCCTCCTGGTATCATTTCCTGGATTGCAGAGAGAAGGGAAGAGCAAGAGAGAGAGGAAAAAGCTTCGGTCTTTAATATCTAATTCCCAGTACCTTTCACATTGACAGCATTACCTTGAGCCATGGAGAGAAGAAGAACCTAGTTTTCAATAAAACCTTCAACTTTTTGAATGTTTCATGGTGTACATTCTACTTTCAAAGGACATTATGGAAAATGTACAGATGACATAAAGTTTGAAGGTTTGAAGGTACAACAATGTACCTTAAGAAATGGTTATGTGTAATGTCATTTTATCCAGGATGTGTATTCTCAAAAAAGTAACACCAATTTACAGTGGCAGAAGTGTGATTGACTAATTTTGATTTGCTATTTTCAGACACTCAGCATTACATGGACCCTGAAGGGCACATATAAGGATGCATATAACTTATTTTTATTATTAGAGTTTAGCATGTATGCAGAGTTATGACAGTCATATCCCACCTTCTCACCCACATTATAGTAAAATGAGTCTCATTTACAATATGAGGCGTGCGTGACAGAGATATTGGTATATGTGTGTGTGTCTGTATTAATGTGTGTTAATTGAGCTTGCGGAGGTTGTTGTTTGGGGTTTAATTGGCTTCTTTAAGGAGTGCAACAGCAGCTGGAATCTTCCTATTGAATAAACTGGGATAATCTCTTAGACAGAGCCTGTGTGTGTGTGTGTGTGTGTGTGTGTGTGTGTGTGTGTGTGTATGTGCATGCATGTGTATGTGCTTATGTGAATAAGTGGAGGAAGAGAAAACTAAATATGAGGGTGAGAGAAATAACTAGAGAGATGAAGAGTAAGAGAGGATGCACAAGAGATTGAACTGTCAGCAGCTTGACTTAATCTTTTTTCCTCAAGATGGAGATGAGACATAACTCCGTGTGTGTGTGTGTGTGTGTGTCTATGTGTGTGCGAGTGTGTATTTGAGCAAGATGACTTACTTGTTTTGAAGTAAATCTTGTAATCTAGGACGGAGACCCCCCCCAAAAGACCTCAGAAGACTGAAATTCTAACTCTAAATCCCTAATAACTAGCCTTTGTCAATCCTAAATTACACACGTATCAAAAAAACACACACACATATGCACGCACACACACACACACACACACACACACACAAATGGGTCCAATTGGTCTGCACTGCACACACTTAAACTAACATTTTTTCAGTTTTTGAAGCAGAGAAATATATAATTTAAGATCTTTTACTTGACAATATCAAAACTTTATGCTTTTAGTGCCCACAAACTGACCAGTTGTTTCTCTTTACTAGATTGCAGGCAGAGGGACAGATCCTCGGTTGGCACCACGTTATGAAGAGGTGGAACGTCAATATGCCTCCCTACCAAGGTATTGCTGCTTCTTCCCTTTTATACGCAAGTCAACAAATGCTAAATCTCTTCTCGTTTCTTCTCTTCTCTTCTATTTTCTTCCCATCTCTTCTCTTCTTTTTTCTCTCCTCTTTTTTTCTCTTCTCTGTTAAGCATCTAATTAAATAATCTGTATACCTTTCTGTGTGTCTCTGGATGCCTCAGTCTCAGGGACTCATCTTATCCTCTCCCTGGGGAATACACATTGATACAGGGGTTGAAAACTGATCTCTGAGTTCTGGATCTGCTCCCCCACCAAAACTTACTTTGGCCTATGCTCATTTAGTAGTTTTCAAATTCAGCATGAGTGTCTTTATCTAGTGGTGTTTTGGTCGACAACTTCAAATATCAGCTGTTATACTGAGGCTGTAAATTTCATTCAAGTGTTTTAATTTTGGAAGCATTTGTCTTAGTTATAGGAAAATTGAATACATAATTGCAAGCACCTCATTCGCCCACGAATGTTTTATACATTATTACAGGATAAAGGAACTCACCATGGATTTATTGCCATTAGTGCATGTATTGCAGCTTGTTTTACATTTTACAGATGGTGTCACTTAGATGCTAATTTTCAGTTGGTCTTTAGAGAACTAGCAGTTGTAAGTGCCCAGCAATCCAGCTTTTAGTTCCCTTCTCGATTACATAAAATTGTTGGGCATTGTTGGGCAAATTGGCCGCAGATTTTATATTGAGAAAGTATCATCACCTTGTGGTTTTCTGGTGTATGTTATCAATTACCGTTTGTGTTATGTTGTAATATGAGGTATTGTTTATAACTTCCTATTGTGTCATTTTTAGTATCTTATCTTCAGGTGTAGTTTTTCAGCTCCTTTATAAGTAAAATGGAGGAGGCAGGTGAGTGGAGGACACAGACGAGACAGCTCTGGTCAGATTTGACAATGAAGCAGGGAAAGCCTCGACTATCTCTGTGCACCATGCATTAGCCTATTGCCCAGTGCATTTTGTTGTTTTCCTCCCTGGACAGCATGAAGTATCACTAACATTAGCCAACACAGAAAAATAACAGCTGCCTGAGCATACTAATCAATCATTGAAGATTTCTTCCCTTTGTTTCTCATGATGGGTTTGCTGATTTAGTCAGATAAATATTCTGTCACGTAATGGCCACAGTTGTATATAAGTTTCTTTATAATTTGCTTTAAACATTTATGAAACAACAGCTGTTCACTGACCATTTTTAAGCTCGAAGTGAAAAACAGTCAGACATATTCTCTCTGGGAATCAACTGTAACTCCTGGTTTTCCAGCATCTCATTTGTCATTTGCAACATTGCCACCTCAGGGGCCTCAACTTTAATTTCTTGTCTTTAATTTTAAACCTCTGAATTTTCTCTTTTCTTGTACTCTCCTCTATTAATTCCTTCTCGTCTTTCCCGCTTAAGTTCTCACCCCTGTAATCTTACTGTCTTCTACAATTCCTTTTTTCAATATCATTGTTTCATAAGCTCATCTTAAAATAAAACTTATTCAAGTTAAAGTCAAAGTAAAAGCTACTTCTCACCTCATTTTTACTTCTGGCCACCAACACCTCAGCTGACTAACAAGCCAACAACAAATGTTTGTTTGTGTGTGCATGTGAGTGTGAGAGAGAGAGAGAGAGAGAGAGAGGAAGTCAGTAAGTGGAATGACAGACAGAAGTTGTAAATGTTGGAGAGTTTATAGCCAGGTTCCCACCCCTGTTAAAATGGCAAGGGATGGCTATTTCACACCTCTTTGTGTGTGTTTTTGTGTGCATGTGCGCATGGGTGCGTAGGTGCATGCTTGCGTGTTACGTGTTTGAGAGTATGTCTGTGTGTGGGTGATGACTTTGGCAGATTGAAGCAAGAACAGTGATGATAGTTTTGAGGTCTGGCTGTGGTATCTGAGAAACTAGACACACACAAACACACACTCACATACAGTACACTCTATCTCTGTTTCCACTTTCAGACATGCACTGTAATCCTTGAACGCTGTGTCAATTTTACATGTAGGCCTTGTGTTTGAAAAGGACCTGAGTTATTTTTCCATGAACATCACTCTGACAGTCTGACTACTTATGACCTGGTAAGAGTTCTGAAACATTTTTCTACCTGGATGAAGAGTAATTTTAAACTGTCACGTCACCAATAATACAGGTTTATTACAGATTGCATTTTTTGCATATCGTTAGCCTCATAGCATAATTGTCTAAGTCTTATTTGAACATTTTTAGAAAACAAGAAAAAACACAATCTTTAGCAAGCACCTCGGTATTTTTTATTGATATTGTAACAGAAAATTCAACAAGATGTGTGAAAAAGTTTGCAAAAAAAAATAAGACACAACATCGATTGCATAACAAATAAAAGTGTTGCAGCAGTGGTAGGAGAGTAAAGTTAGGCAGATATCACAATTTGACCAAAAAATGACTTAGGCACTTATGCTATGAGGCTAACGATATTCAATACCAGTGAAGGCTAGGAAGTGATGCTTGGAATGCTGTATCTCTTAAGCAGCAGATTTGACTCTGACTAACTTTCTTGTGTTACAGAAGCTAAATAAATTTTGTTTGAAAAAATAAAAAAAGAATAGGATGCCAAATATAATGTGAGCATTGAACTTGTCTGTAACACCTTCTCATATTTAAAGTGAGCCAACATTAGCCAACACAAGTTTTCCACAACAAAAACACAGAAGCCAAAAAGCTGTTACTAAATACACAGATTAACCCAGAAATGTTTTCCTTTTCAGAGATTTTCCGTCTGAAAGGAATTCATCTCTCTCCATCTGTCTTTATTTAGTGTTCTCCCTGCCTCTGCATCTCTGTCTACACTCTTTGTCCTGCTGTCAGTTAACTCAAGAGATGTTTCAACGTCTAAAGTCAAATTACTTGATCATGTTTGGAAACCACATCCAGGCTGTTGACCTTGAGAAAACAAGTTTTTTCACGACTGGCCCAGAAATAGCTGGCAGACTGTGTGTATCTAGTGTCTGCATGCCTATATACCTGTATGTGTGTGTGGGAGGGGCCGTGTTTGTGCATGTGCATGTGTTTCTGAGTGAGTTTGTGTTTATATCATGTGTATGTGTTTATGTGTTTATATTATTATTATAAGTGAGTCCAGAAATAGCTTTAGGGCTGTTTAGTCAGGTATTGTATTTTTAACTCAAAATCAGTTAACTGGCTACGCCCTGTGTGTGTGTGTGTGTGTGTGTGTGTGTGCGCTTGCAAGTGAGCTCGCTTGCAATATCACTGTGAAACGGGATTTTGATGGCTCTAAAATTAAAGCATGACCTAGTAGCAATTGATGACGTGTGCCCGCCTAATGCAGAAACACTTTACCTAACATACTGTCAGCAAACGTCACTTCATGAAATTGAGAGGAGTCTGTTGAGGGCATATTATATTTTGCCAGGCAATAAAATTATTCAGCCCTTTTGAAATTAAATGTATGTATGAGAAAAAGATACACGGGCACTAAAGTCCTTTTTGACCAGAGAATTTAAACATAATTTTAATTTCAACAAACTTTTAGTAGTTAATGTACAGCCACTAATACAACTTCTATCTAAAATTATTATATATATAAAACCAAGTTTGATGTTATCTAATGGTGAATATTAATGCCTATTAATTGTTTGAACATATTTCTGCTGATTTGAGTCCATCACCAACTTGTAACCCATTCAAACATTCAGTACTGCACTTGCCTGTATTCATTGATCTGCACTCATAAGTGAGAAAATAGCACCCTTAACTCTCTTGCTCTTTTAAGGATTTTTTCTTAAGAGCGGAGAGGTGTGGGTTTTCAATGAAAAGGAACATTGACAGCCCAGAAAAGAAAAGAGGGAAAGACACAACGCCACATGTCCTTTCAATTCAAATTCCCCACAAGGTCTCCTCTTACTGCCAATTTTTTGAAATTACCTCTCCAGCCTCTCCAAACCCCCCTCCCCACCGCCATCCTCCACATCTCACCTGCACTATGTATTTCACCATTTTCCTTCCATTTCACTTTCTGTTAGTGGTGTTATTATACAGAGACCAAGGACCCAGCTGAGACTGAGAGCGCATCCCTGTACTTCTACTTATGTGACAACCATTTTGAATTTTAAAAATTCAAAGACATTTATACTGTTTGTTTAGGACAAAGATTGGAATTTATATTTATGTGCTTTAAGAACAAATATACGATAAAGCTACACATTATTCATTTCATTGAATAAGAGTGTAGAAAGACGTGAAATGAGAAAAAGGTGTATGAAATGGCTATGTGCACGATAATTGTCCTATTTGCTCTCTCTCTCTCTCTCTCTGTCTCTCTCTCTCTCTGTCTCTCTCTCTCCCTCTCCCATGCACACATGTGGACATGCTTATTTTCCCCCATAGTATTCTTCATATTAAAAAACATAGTCAAAAGATAGAAAAAAATGGGGGAATAGCTAAATAATTTAGAGTTTGTCAGAATTCACGAGGCTCATCTTTACTGTTAACAGTGATAGGTTTTGACAGAATTATTGACCGTAACCATCAAGGAAGAAAGTAAAAATAAAGGAAAGGAAGGAATGAACTAACTTAATAGATCAATTGCTGTACATCAGAGTTATATAACCCACCCACGCACCTTCATAAACTAATAAACTAAACCCATCCCTGTTTGTTTTGCTGATGCTTGGTGACACCCAACAGCCCATATTTCCACTGATGTTTGTTTTGAAGACCCTATTCCTGTGCATGTCAGTTTTAGTTTTTTTTACTAAATCAACTTTGATTAAAAACATGATTCTGCTCTCCCAAAATGTCTGTTGATAGCAGCTATCCGTTGTTCAAAACACAGCCTTGACCCAATTTCATTGGTCAAACACCCTTTCCCATTTGTCCTTATTATTACTCTTATTGGATTTAAAGAGCCAGTAAGAATTCTTGTTCAGGTTTCTGGGAAGGCTGTCACTTCCTCATTATAATGATAATTAGATCATTAGTAATTAGAAAGCAGATGTCGTACTGTGTCTTGTGCTCTGTCTGTATGTCTCTTTTAGTTGTATTTCCTCATTTATTTCCCTCCACTTTCTTCTTTCTGCTGTTCTTCCTTTTTCCCTCATTCTGCCCCTCCTCTTCTCTTTCTCATTCTCTGTGAACTTGGGGTGAAAAGGACATTGTTGAATATCATTTCACTCTGCTGAGGAGGGAAGTGAAATAGGCATAGCTCTTACTTCTCTTTCTGTCTCTTTCCCTCCATCTCTCTTGAGAAGACCTCCCAACCAGGCCTGAGAGTTTCCCAGACCACTTTACAACTGTGGCACAAACCACTCCATTGTCCTGTTGTTTTTCTGCGTGTCTCTGGACTCATCAAGCCTCTGCTTGTTTGTTAGCCATGTAGGGGATCCCAAGAAAGACCCTGCCTCTCCTCCTCCCCCCTCTCTCCTTTCCTCTCCCTCTCTCTCTTGACCCTATATTGTTCCTTGCTTCTAGGGTTTCTAATGTGTTCACCCACTGCTGATTTAGCGAGTTCTGGACACAGCTTTGATCTTGACCATGGGCTCTAAGATGTTGGGTTACAAACGATAATGTGTTGCAGAACCACTGGGTCTTGGCATGACAAGAGTATGACATGCTTTCATATATATCTCGATCCTGGGGTGAGGGAGGAAATCTTTTCAGGTTCCAGCTGGTGAATGTTTAACAGGTTTTTGGGTATCCTGGAGTTGCACTAGTGTTAAGTGATACTGTGCTGATGTAAGGTCAGGGAGGTTTACTGCAAGTTTGGAAATTTACGCACATAATTTTTTTATTGTGGCAGAATAATACCCAGTAAATAAAGCTTATCTTCAGTGGTATGAAGACAGGATATTTTCCATTGCTAATACTGTATAAAGTCAAAATTCATCTCTTATTTCAAATGAATATTTATTCATTACTAAAAACTTGTGTCTCATCTTCCTTTCTATTTTGAATTTGACTTTTTTTTATTTTCAGAGCAGAAAATAGTTTGCCTGTAGTTAACTGCAGTTAATCAGTCACTAAATATGTGGGAAATGCATTAAGGAATTAGATGTTGCTTTTTCTTCTGTCTGAAGAACAAGAAGATGGACTGTGCTTCATACATTTCAACAGTCGCAGCTGTGAAACGTTAACATCTGGCAGCAGCCTAATGACCACCTGTTGTCTCTGTATTGCTACAACCATTTTTTTCCAGAAATTTTCAGTCACATTGCATAGTTAAATGATAATTATATGTATTTGTGTTTGTATTCAGAGTTTTTTTCTAACTAAGACATGCCGAATGATTAGTTTGTTAACAAATTGAGCTCATCTCAAATTATTGGATACCAAATGGAAGGCACCATGAATTGTTATGAAGATTTATGAATCTGCTGAAACAGGAAGCAGCTCATATTACCCCAACAGGCAGGGGTTTGACATTAAAATAAACAGTGAGACTATGTTGGTCAAGTTAGTAAATGAATGTACACATTATCTTCAGCTCCAACAGCCTACAGTCACTACTAAAGTTACAAATATACTTGATGTTTTCAATGAAACTGAAATTTAACAATTGCCATATTCAAACTAAAGTAACTGTAGCAGGAGTAGCAATAGGTTTAGCAGCTGCTTGTGCATGATAAAATGCAAACCATAAGTTTGTGGGGGTTATTTTTAGGTACCATAGAGAAGTAGAGAACATGTTGGTGCATTTGTCTGTGTGTGTTCCTCCCTTAAGGTCCTTTTGTCTTTCGTATGAATCCATGTGCCAGGATTTTCACAATCTCCCATCTCCCTGGTCTGAGTACAATTTTAGAATTCCTCTTCATCTACTGAATTAGTGGCCATTGAAAGATTGTAATTTTGTCAGCAATTTGTAACCCCCTGGTTGTGAAAAGAGCAAAATGTTACCAGCCCAAAACTATTACATCTTGTTGAAGGGAATCTTATTGGCTCAAGATGAGGTATAATTGACGTTATTTGAATAGGATATGGTTTTACCAGTAATGGATTTTGTGATCTTTCAGGAATTCACCCACTATACTGTGTATAAGTGGTTATGTATGATGCTACCAGAACTAATTGTCCTTTTAAGTTTAGATAGACTAGGATTTTTCAGATGCTTACAAGGTGCAGCCACTTTACTCGCAATGTGTTCAGTCTGTCTTAATGCTTGTTACACAGTAAAGTATCTAAAATTTGATATGGCTAGCGACTTGGTTGCACCATTTAATGTGACTAATAATTAACTTTTAGTGGTTCTCTGTTCTACAAAGTTATCGTTTCTTCTGATATTAGAGTTTGTGAACTCATTTAGTTTGTAAAAGATTTAACTGATGAAATTGTACATTTTGTAAAGCTATTTAGATACTTATACACCTTTTACTTGCTGATTTCCTTTGGCTGTCTTGAACAGTTTTTATTTATAGTATTTATCTATAAGTTTAGTTGAAATATGGTCATATTTAGGCTGGAATGCTTACTCAGTACAAATATCTTTTAATGATCTCGTGTAACGTGCAAATAATGTATACACATAAGAAGATTTTATAGCTGTCACTCTATTATTATTCCTATCTGCATCATGTGATCTAACCAGTCTAAGAGATAATATAGTTGATCACATGTCATAGGAAAATTTCAAGATGATCTGTATGCACAGTTCACCATGGATGGAACTGATGTGTATTTCATAAAGTGAAGGAGAATGCAAAGGTCTGAAGGACACAGAACCCCATGATGAGGTAGCGTAGTTCATTTTTTTTAGTTTATTGATCCATCAGCTTATCTTTCATTTGACATGTTGATCAGAATTTCTTTTTTTTTTTTGTTTGTTTGTTTTCTTTGGGGTTTTTTGAGGAGCAAAAATTGTCAGTTTCTGAGATTTTTGGCTGTTGCTTGGTCGCTCAGTTTCCAAATGGCATGGCCATATTATGATGGGATGCAAAAAACACTCCAAATCCCCATTGTTCTGCCCTCTCTTTGTTTCCTCGGCAACAGTCTCCTACCATCTGGAAGGCCCTCTTCCCTCAGTTCCTCTCACTTTCCTCTAATGGGTTTCTCCTCTGTCCTTTTCACATCTCATTTTGTTTTTCTTTCAGTACTGTTTCTCTGCCTCTTCTCAAAAGCCTTTTTTTCTACTCTAATTTGATTCTCTCTCCTGTTTCTCGCTCTTGCTTTTTCTCATACTTTTAACTTTAAGTACTTACTACATTACTGTGCGCTTTCATTTGTTCTCCACTTTCTTCTTTTTATCCTCTTGTGGTCATTTCATCTCATTCCCTGTCCATCGTTGCCCTTCTTATCTTAAAACTTCAGCTATGTTCTTTAATAGGAGTACTTTGTATTATACACCCTGACACACACAGTCACAGACATTCATACTCAAACACACACAAACATCCAGATTTGTGTAACTACACACACTTACATACATCAGGGAAAGTAATCATGTTAGTTTCTTCAAGTGGTCATTTTGTAATTCATGACATCCAGGTGGATTAATCATATTTGACAAAACCTTATTGACAAAGACTTATAGGAGCCCTGAAAGGTGTTTACTCTCATTCAAACATGAACTGTATGAACAAGTGTCCAGGAGTGTATGTGTGCGCACACTGTGTGTGTGTGTGTGTGTGTGTGTGTGTGTGTGTGTGTGCGCTCTCCTCTAAAGTAGGGCCTATTATTCTCAGCAGATGCTGACCTTCAGCATGCCAGCTCTCTGGAGGGCAGCACTTGTTTCACTGCCTTTTTTCTTTTCTTCTCTTTTTCTCTATTCCTTTCCCCCTCTCTTCTGTTACTTTTTCTTCCTCCTGTCTCATTTTCTGCTCCTTTCTTCTTCCCTCTTTCATGTTTTTCTTTTCTGCTTCACAAGACTTCCATCTGGGAGGCTCAATCTCTTCTACTTGTAGACCCATTTATCATCCCTTCTCCTTCAGCTTTGAATTCTTTTCCCTCTCTTTTCCCTCATTCATTTTCCTTTGCCTTGATCTCTTCTCCTTGCCTTCCTCTTCAACCTTAGCTCACTTATCGTCTCTTTTGCTTGACTATCAGAGCCCCTTCCAGATCTTGTAAGCTTCATGTCTTCCCTTGCTAGAGTAATTTTTTTGGAAACCTTCTGTTTCTCCTCTACACATCTTTATTTAGACACAACATGTGTCTCTCCCTCTCTTGAGGTCTTGTCCTCATTCTTTCATTTGCCCTTCCTCCTCTTTTGCCGCTCCTGTCTGGCTCCACCCATTGTCTTCTGTTTACTCCAAATTATTATCCTCTTCAAATTCATCTACCTTCTCTTTGTCCTTTTCTCTTTGATTTTTTGAAACAAATACAGAGGGAAATTTTATACTTTGAGGTCTGCTTTTTTCCTGTAAGGTCCTTGTTGGCTAGTCATCTTCACACAAATTTTCCCTGCGGTGAAGTCCTCAGTAATTACATCTTTGACACATAGACCAAAACACAAAAATTGTAGACATCTCGAGAAACAAAAGTAGATCTTCATTTTAGTTGATAAAACAATCCCTAATGGAATAATGTCTGATCCTTATTTTCTGCATGCTCTTAACTGTCCATTAATCCTTTCTTGCCAACAATATTTAACTTAAATGTGCTCAGTTTCAACAAAGTCAGGTTCCACCTTATTGCAGATAGCTCTCCTCTGATGGCATTGGTGGTGCTTAGCAAACGGTCAATTGCACAAGTCTGTTTTTAAGGCCTATTGTAAGACCCTGAAAATCAGCTGTCTTTGACCCTCATCAGTGATGTTCACAATCACAAAATGCTAAATTAGCTTAGCTTCCACTGCAGTTGCAGGGTCGCTGATGTTCGAGTTCCAGACCAAATGGTTGTTAACTTTACCAAATGGAATTGAATGTTATGTTTGAATGTTATGTCTATGTATTTGGTATGCCACCTAATCCTGGCTGATAATACCCTTGCTTACCCTTTGACCCCATCGTCTAAGTGTTTGGTGGGATCTGATGGAGTGTCATGTGACTTCAAGAGGTCAGGAGTCAAAGTAGGTTTGGAGGTCACACACACACACACACACACACACACACACACACACACACACACACACACACACACAAAAGCACCAGTGTAAACCACACTAACAGCTGAATCAACAGAATTGCCATCACTGCCGTACACACACATACCCTTAGTCACACAGTATGTAACCACTTAACCATAAGTAGGAAAACAGCTTAGTGTCTTATTGGGCTTCTCCTAATAAAAGAGAAAACCCTTTCTCTGACGCTTCAGGCGCCACTTTTAATAACCTGGCTCTGGTCTGTTAAGAGTTTGTTTTTTTACTGCTGTTAAGACAGTTCCAGATGCTATGTACTGTACCTGCTCACACAGCAGCTTAGAGAGATTTTACTTAGTCAAACAAAGGCAACTACGAGTCACACTTAAAGCCTTACCTCCCTGCTTGATGCCTAATAATCAACCTGCATGCTTTTTTTTTTCAGCAATTACCCTTACTCTGTGCCACCACTATTGAATGTTTTACACAGGGTATCTTAACCTTGGTACCTGTGTTTCTGTTTAAGGACTAATGCTAGTAAACATAGTGACGAAGAACAGTACGTGACAGAAACTTCATGATTACATCTCAAGAGCTCCCTAAGAATCAGGTGATATAATTGGACTTTGAAGCACTTTGCAGCATTAATGTGCATATTAATGAGTAACAGCTAATTTTCTTGTGACTCATCGCATGTGCTCTGTATGTTAAAACAAAGTATGTGTTAAATGTTCTTGTTTAATATGTAATATTACACATTAATGGACATTAGTTAGCTCAAGGCTCCTGTTTTGTCTATTTATTTATTTTCAATCTAACATGTACTGGCACATTTGTTTATACACAAGTCTATTTTTTAATTCCTTAATCGACTTTTTTCTTTAATATTTTTGATGATTTTACAATTTATGACAAACTTCTGAACTTACATGATGTATTAGGCCTGAATAAGTTTGCTAAGAACTCAAAACCAATATTAAATGTCATCTGCAACACCCCACAGTAAGACAGGTTTTAATTTCATTCCACTACAATATTCCTACAAATAGAATTTCCTGTCTTTTCCTGCCGTTCTTTAGATAGAAGAAATAATGTTTTCTTTACTCTTCATTATTTCTGACTGAAGATCCTTTTGCCACAATGTTTGGACTGTGTTGCTTCTCTGATTAAAGTTTCATAATGAAGTATCACATTATGAAGATGAAAAAAGGTAACTCCAGGGACATTATATCACAGCAGCTCCATTTTCACTCTGACTCCCAAAATGACATTACGACAGCCGTTGTGGAACAATTTGAGCTATTAATCTGTTTTATTACCAGACTGTCAGAATACCGTGACTCTTATTGACAAAGAATCTGACACTGTTGAATGCAATTTGAATATATGAAGTACTTTCTAAACCTCAACCTAGAATTTGTTTTAAATGGATATCCACTCAAGGTGAGGACTCAGCTCTATAAAGGCTCTATAAAGACTCATAAAGACGGTAACTAAATTAAAGCTGCAGTAGTTTATCTCCTCTTCCTCCCTTTGCTTCTCTTTCACTTGCCTTAATATCACTGTTTACCTCCTCCTCTTTCTCTCCCCCTCCTCTTTTTCTCACCTTCTATAACCCTCCCTCTCTCATTTGAAACTTTCCTCTGTTCTAATTTAAGGTGGTGTTGTTTGTGTTTGTGCTTTGTTGTTTGGTTTTATTGAGACGATCCATATGTGATGTGGCTGTCATTTGGTTTCAAGAGTTTTTTAATGTGTTGTCACCACACTAAATCTTTTCTCTCCTTCTTAAAGATATTTGTGTCTCTCTTAGACAGGCTAGGGTGATAGATAGATGGCTGGCTGCGTGTGTGTTTCTACTAGTCTAACAGCTGTATCCATCCCTTTTAGAAAGATTAGGTGAAAGTGTGTGTGTTTATGAGAGAGAGGGGCAGGTGCAGAGGACTTAGTATAATAACTCCTTGTTCTCCCAGAATCCATCAGAAATCTCTTAAATACCAGAGAATTGGAAATGCCCCCATTAGTCTTAATTATTGTCAGACCAGGAGAGATACCTTTCCAATTATCCTTTCAAATCTCTAACCCACGTACCCTGAGTGCACTTCCTACATAGCCAACAATATTAAAGAAGTCATTACTGAATTGGTATTACACAGTTTTATTTAACTTCAAACTGAGACTTCAATGCATTTCTGTTCTGCTTGGAATGTTTTCAATTCCGTCAGTTTGGTTTGATTACTCACTCAGTTATGTTAAACTAGTTGTTGCATATGCCAGAAATTTGTTCTCATTCGTTAAATCTGTTTCTCTGTTTTTATCTCTCATTCTGTTTCTGTCACACACACACACACACACACACACACACACACACACACACACACACACACACACACACACACACACACACACAAGCACGTGTGCAAACACAGCAGACCACCAGCCTCCTCTTTTGGTTTTAACTCCTCTCCAGCTGTGTGCCAATTTGCCTCCTCCAGTGTATGTGGGGTTTGGGAGGGGGTGATTAGGAGCTAGCACTGCATTTAAGCCAAGGTTTTCAGTGTGCGTGTTCTCTGTTTTGTGTTCATGCAAAACGTTAGGTTCTTTGTGTGTCTGTGAATGTCTATCTAAAAGTTTCAGTTCACATACAGTGTGCCTGTCCATGTGTGTGGGTGTGTGTGTGGGTGTACGTGTACCAGTAATGGGTTCCATCCTCATTACTCTGTAATCCCCAGCTGCTGTGCAGTGCTCACTGGATTCTGAGAACACTGAGAATTCCAAAGTTGCAAACAGATTTACAGTTGATTCCCTAAAGATGCCACTGGATTTCTCCACCATTCCCAAGTAATTCTCATAAGACTGTAGGGCTGCAGCTAATGATTGGTTTCATTATTTATTAGTATGTTGATTTTTTTTTTTAATTAATCAAATAAGAAGATAGCACAATACAGGTAACACATACATATGTTTAATAATAATGAGGCTAATAATAAAACAACCATTGAGCAGGATTTTGGGGGCAATAGGTGGTTTGTTGTTCCAGATCCAGAGAAATCTGCAAAACGTGAACGGGGAAAGAAGAGAGAGATGAGATAGCACAAAACTATGGGAGAGAGATGTAAAGTTAGTAATGAGTGTTGATGGGATATTAATGTTCAAAAATTGAGAGGAAGAGGAGGAGAGAGATTCTGTTACATCACAAAATGGAGAAAAATGCCGACTGTGGCTTGTTTTAACTTGCATGTGTTTTTCAATCAAAAGTGCATTAATATCGCTTTAAATCAGTGAAAGTCGGGATATTTTACATTTGTAAAATTGAAACAGACAAACTTGGCATTTTTGCTTGATAAATCAGTTCAACAATTTATCAGTTGTAAAAATTGCCAGAAATACATCTTAGTTTGATTACTAAATCAATATTAAATATCAGCCCTGGTAAATTTAAAGTTTTAGAAAAAATGATTAAAAGTGTGTGTAATCTACTTATGCTCGCATTTTTTTTTTCAATAGTCTACCCAGCACCAACACTAATCCTGCCAGAGATCCACTCAATTATTAATATTGCCCTGACGTTTTCCACTTGATTTCCAGTAGATGACTGTTGCCAAAAGGCATTGCAGTGTTTTGGAGACAGGGTATCACATAGAAATCACAGGAGGCCACAATCACCCAACAAGCCTAAGTTCAGTAGTTCATCAGAATCATACTAGACATCCAGTACTTTATAACTTGGACCACTGAAAGATCATAGATGTGCCAAAAAATAACTAAGGGGTGGGGTGGTAACTGCCATGTCGTTTTGCCATGTCTTTTTAGGTGTCTCTTTCCTTTTTTTCCTCTTTCCTTTTTCACTATTCTTTCTTTTTTCTCTTTTCTCACTTCCTGCATTTATTCTCCCTTCCACCTTTAACTTGTCTCATCAGCTATCTCATGGTCCACTGGCCTTCTACCTTTATTTTTCTCTCTAATTAAAGATTTGTTACAAATAATTGTTGATACATGTTGACATTTAAAAAGTGACATCTTGTATCCTAAATTTGCATAGTGATTGAAAGCCTAAAAATTACAATAAATCATGGTGTATTCAGATCCCTCAGTGTAACAGGTAATATATGAGTAGAGCATATATTCACAAAACCTGCTACTAATAATGTGAATTTTAAAGATGAATTTTTTTGCCTACTGCCTGCTGCTCCTTTTTGTACCTTCTTCACCTCTTTAACCTCTTTTCTTATCATTGTTTTTCATCTGCATCTGCCCCTCATTCCTCCCCTACACTCCTCTTCTGCACTTCTTTATCCTCTCTGCCCTGCCTTCTTCACCGCTTTGTCACTTTTCCTCTGCTCTTTTTTTCTGCCTTTTTGGAATTATCATGGCCAGGGACCAAATGCTGAGAGACAGAATAAACGACCAATATGGGTATAGGTATACAGGCTCAGAGATGGATAGCAAGTCATGTTGATTGGCTGGCAGGCAGACTTGTAGCCATAAAATTTATAGGGGAGGAGGGCAGACACATGGAGAGACAGGGCAGCTGGCAGTCAGACATATTGGTAGGCTTTCTAGCAGAAGAGAAGCAGACAAAACGGCTGCAGCTATCAAGAATGGAGACATTTGAGACATGTAGCTGATACACTTACCCAGATTGACTTACAATAAGAGTTGCAGAATAAGTTGAAAACCACAAGAGAGATGACAGATAGGCTGACAGATGAGTTGACAGAGAAGCAAAATTGTAATGTGTTCACAAACACACACACACACACTCACACACACTAATGGCATATATGGAGACAGGAGGAGCAGAAGCAGACATCTCAAATATGATGGGCATGTAGTTAGTTAGACACTTTCCACTGCTGACCACCCAGACTGCCACAAACAGGCGTCAGCATGGAGACCACCAGCACTGTGTGCGCGCGTGTTCGTGTGCGTTTATGTGCACGCATGTGTGTGCGTGTGTGTGTGTGTGTGTGTGTGTGTGTGTGTGTGTGTGTGTGTGTGTGTGTGTGTGTGTGTGTGTGTGTGTGTGTGTGTGTGTGTGTGTGTGTGTGTGTGTGTGTGTGTGTGTGTGTGTGTGTGTGTGTGTGTGTGTGTGTGTGTGTGTGTGTGTGGTAACTGAGCCCTAGCCTACTTAAAACTGCCACATGTCACTTATATTCTGTTGCCATGTGATCTTTGGCCAGGATGGTCTGTTGGCTGTGTGTGTGCCTCTCTCTCCATCCTCCTTCTCTCTAGTCTAAAACAAATCATTTTTAGCAGATTTTCATGAATATTTTTGAAAATTTGTTGACAGATTCACCAGAGACACTGGCAATAAGTGCAGTAATAAAATTTTACTGTTATTTTCCTATTAAAGGCATAAATGGATCATCAAAGACCAAACAACAGCAACAACAAAGTCTAAATTAATGTTTGCAGTGCCAGCAGTTGCTTGATGATTTATTCTACTGTGAGTGATTTCAGGCAGAGCAGGGGGTAAAACTGCATCTATGTAGTGACGTCCTTCAAGCAAATCATGTTTATTTCACTGATTGTCTTCATTACATTATGTTGGAGTGAATGGACCTTTACTGAAATACAATTTTTTATGTCATTTTGCAATGCACAAGTAAAAGTAAAACTGGTTTTCATTTTCCTGAGTTTATAAAACTAGATAACTAACTTGTTAAATTCCATAGAGGTTTGTGTTTTCATATGGTTTCATGTTTCAAAATTGTACTCTTCTGCAGACGGGGTCCGTTGGATCCAGCTGACTACCCCATGCAGCCTTGGTCTGGTCATTACCCTGGCCCTCCCCAGGCCCCACAGGGATACCCTCAGTCCCTGTCCTACCCTAACCCCAACCCCCAGTCTGGTCCGTCGTACTCTGGCTACCCAGCTGGCCAGCCCTACCCACGGCCAGGGGACCCTGGCTACTACCACCACCCAAGGTAATTAAATGCAGGGACATTACTATACATCTATACCACATCAAGCTGCACACAGAGGTTAACCTTTAACATGAGTCAGATTTACAGAATAGTCACAAAGTAACACTCTTCTGTGTGTCTGTCCTGTCCATATATGTGATAATTGTTACATATCTGTAGTTGAAAATCAGCTTTTATTATACATTTAATTCCTTCACTGTCACGGTCTTATCACTCCTCTCCTTGTCTCCAGCTCCTAGTATTTTCACCCCAGTTATTTTCTGCTTCTAGCATTCTCACACTGCTTGACCACACTTTGTTTTCTGTTCCCAGCTCTCAGCAGAGAGGGCCCTTGAGGCAGGATGTGCCCCCGTCTCCTACCCCTCCACTTCGTGGACTTCGGTACGACACTATGATGCGTGGAACTGGGGGTGGAGGCTACAGGTAGGGGCAATTTGTGGATGGAGACGATCCCAGGTAAATTCTGAGATCTAAAATCCTCTTCTGTTTTTCAAATGACTCTGAGTTCATGAACTTTAGCACCTGAACAATGTTCTGAAATTTGAACAAATTTTATGATTACACAAGAAAAAAGCATTACACCAATACGTAAAATAAAGTTTAAGCCTGTCTCTCTCTTTGATGAAAGCAGTTTGGAATTTAATTTTACAGCTGTAGAACATGTCTGATTCATACAGACACCTGGTGGATCCCAGTCCAGAACAATATGTCTACACTGGGGAGGGAGGAAGACAGCAACAGCATCACCAAACCAACCCAAGACAGAAGAATGCGATGACTGCAGCTGTGTAGACAAATCAGGTCCTTGGATATGAATTGGCAGAATGCAAAATACTTTTTATTGTGCAGCTCTTATACTTTCCCTACTCCAGTGAAATAGAGTTGAATCTCTTAATGGTGTGATTCCAATCACCATCATTATCAAGCATTGTCTACACTTTTGGAAAGTATATGGTAATAAACAGAAAAGCACAGTAAAGGAGGTTAATTATAGAGTGGCTGGCGTGATGCATAATGTCTTGTTGTTTGAAGTCCTTTAAATGCTTTGAGTCTTCCCAGAGTATAAAATTAGGAGAGTTTTTGCTTTTCAATATGCTCTGATTAAGTTGTCTCTTTCAAAAAGCAGTCAGAGGGACAGGTAGTTGGATCCATTTAAATTAAACCACCAAAGGCATAAATACAGCTCTGCACATCTCATTGTACCTGGCAGTTGCACAGCTGCTGCTCAACCGACAAGACAAAAAATAAAATGTCCTAGAAAGTAACAGGCAGCGGCATGTTAACCTGAGTTACATTGCCATTCACAAAGATAAATAGAACCTTTCAGTTTTATTAATTTTGTGCGATAAAGCCAAATGCAATATAAAGACTGAAGCAGTTCACATTTACAAAAATGATTGTAGGACTCAAGAGTCCCCTCTTGAGGCTTTGTTCTTTACTAGGTTAGTAATAGCTGTAGGGACAGAAAAATCATCATAACTCAACGTAGTTTTATGCAGTCAGATGGTATATCCATCCATGCCACATTAATAATAAAAACTCTACATGGCATTAAGAGTTTGGGAAATAGTTACAGTCTCTTAGGTGAAGTGGCCTTTTGAGGCCTTATTGTCTCGTTTGGCCAAACAGGGAGAACTCTGCTATGCCAATCTTTATGAAAGTTCAAATTTTGTCCTCATGATGAGCATGTAATGATCAGGTTTTGTTTTGTCATTGAATTATGGAACCATTTTAATAATTAAAGTGCACTGTAGCACAGTAGAGCACTAGATGAATTATCTTTCTGTGTAATAATATACTTTTAATAATGCTACCAATTGCCTTTCACTTTTAACCAAAATATTTCTCGTGGTAGAGATGAGTTTAAGTACATATTAGTACAGGATTAGAAACAATCCGAAACCATGTCTGGCTGTTGGAGTTCAACACATGAATGACCCTGTTCCTGCATTAAAATGATTCTGGGATAACAGCAAATTAAACCACAATGCGGAATGTATTAATTTCAGGGTCTGTTATCCTTATTTTACTGATGTTTTTCTTTGAATAATTAACTTTATTTAAAATGACCCCTATTTGAATGTATGATAAACCTGCATGGATTACATTTTCACAGTCATCTCTGCTTAATCCATGAAACCTGTGTTTATTGAATCATTCTGGCATGACTGGAGTTTTTGCTCAGTTTTTGGTTTTCTGTCAGACATCCAATTCAGAGATAATCCATTGCTTTAAACAAAAAGCTGATGACCACACTTAACCAAGTTTCATCAGAATGCTCATGTCAACCTAGAAACTTCGACATTCCTGAAGAATCTCTGTTAAGAACAAGATGATAATTTTATAATAGGCAATAAATAAACCAAAGCTTTTTAATGCTGCCTTTTCCTCTACTGGGAGTAACTCCCATTATTTAGACAGTATTTGTTTCAAAATATCTGTTCTTTAAAACAACTAAAGTATCGGAGATGAGCACATACTGTATGTGATACTGACGCTTGAATTTTATAGACAGCAATGTAAAAGAAATAAGGAAATGAAGGAAATGAGCAAAACTTCAATAATTGTGGAACAGTTTATTTCGTACAATATATCGAACCACTACAATGTGCTGTCTCAGACTAGTGTTTTTGCTAAATCTTATTTTATTTTCGTGCTGTATGCGGAGCTTAGTTCTTTAAGCCATGCAGATAGCAGTACTGTGCAGTAAACCAGGCTTGTCTTATTTGAGCAGGTGACCAGTTGGAGAGCTTGTTTTTACTCTGTGTTACTCAACAGCCTCTTTCTCTCTGTGTTTTCTATGTAAGATTTACCGTAGTTTGGTTGTAAAGGATGTATATTGTACATCTCTGTGACCTAGTGGTGTAAGCGTCACTATGTGTTGAAGGGCACACAAGTCCTGTTGAAACATGAATTGGCCATCAGAATGTTCTTTTCATTTATACACTATAGTGTCTATCCATTTAGCCACTTACTAAACCATTGGTTAAGTGTAACTAAGAGTAGGAGTCTGGCTTAACATTTCTGTGTTTCATTCTACAAAGCACAGCAGTATTAATTTCAATGGAGATTAAATGCTTAAATGACATTTCAGGATTTGATGAATTGCATTAATTTTAAGACTGAGGATGAAATGCCACTAAAGCAAGACTGTTGAAAGGAATTTTTACTGAAACTCATGCAAAACAATGTAAAGAAGATGTCCCGAAACCATGTAATTTGCTTGCTTCTTAGACATATGTGGATCTTATTTAGAAAGAAGAATGCAGGTTGGCAGGAAGACAGAAATGATGGGTGAAAAGAATTTGGACAAAGGGAAAATAGGGAAAGGAGGAAAGAAAGGAATAGGAGTATCTAGAGAAGCAAAGAGGAGAAAAATGGAAAGAGTTGTGTTGATAAAGAGGATTTAAAGAAATGAGTAATCAGATGAAGGTTTTGATGGAGGGAGATGGAAGAAATGATTAAAAAAAAAAACAAATGCAGTGCAAGAGCCCCAGTACCTTTTTGATTCATACTGATGAAAAGAGCAGAAGAAAGAATGAAAGTTCAAAAAAATTTGGGCAGCAGTCATTCTGCAGTAGGAGGATGGTTACAGGAGTGGACTTGTATTGACTGAATGCTGTGGCTCTGGGAAATACTCACAGATATTTGACTTGTTCATATCACTTTTCATCACCAGTGTGCAAGTCAAACTACCAGGTCTAACTGTCAAGGTTTTACAAAAAATTATGATAAAACACATTTTTACATTATTGGCCTGGTCATCAACTCATGTGACAAGTGTAGAGGTCTGACACCAGGATAATTCACATGCCCCTTCAGGTCCATCACTGTTTGCTCAGTGCTAATTATTGTAGCAAACAGAAGGTAACCAGATTAACCTCTTGTTGTCAGTGATAGAGTAGAGTGTGTACCTGCCTTAAAACAGGACAAGAGTCACAATAGCTCAAATAATAAATGTTGGACAAGTTTTAACATGTAAAACTTTTCTTAGCTACAGTATACCGAGATGTGAACATTACATGAAGGTGTCTTACTGTCACTCCTCTTATATTAGTATACAAGTCATAATATATGTAACTCTTGACAAGCATTTATTTTCTGTGTTTCTCTTTAATGATAGTTGGTGTTGTTGGTTAGGTATACCAGAACCGCAGAGTGTTTGGCTACTGTTACCTTGTTACTGTGAGACGGAGGTACATAGCATAGTTCTGATCACTTTTCTTTTTTAAAGATCCAAATCATGTTGGATTTTCTCAGTTTTATATTTTCTAATAACAAGAAGAAAAAAAAGGTTATTCTGAAGGATATTTGCAACTTGCTTTTTCAAAATTGGGTGGAACAAAGAAGATCTTGTGATGTAGCATGGTTAAAGATATTAAACAGCCCATATGTATCACTCTTTGGTTTTTGGCAGTACAGAATGAGTTGCACAAGATGAAGGTACTAACCAGAACCCTATTTTCAAGGGTTCTGGTACTCCTGGTTCTTCTTTTTCGGGGACCAGTGATTGAAGGAACCAACTAAAGAACCTCTCTGTCATAGAAATATAACTTTTTTATTATACTGCTTGTATCCAAAAATACAATGAATCTCATTTAATGTTTTTACAATAAAAATTTCTATTACTGTTCTCCTGCATTTTATATATATGTATATAACATCTTTTTTGCATTAAAATATTAATTTTGAAACCCATTATGCCAAAGATGTCTTACTTTAAATGTTTTAACCATGTCTTCTTTTTAAGGTACAATGCATGCCCAGCACATCTGCTAAGGTTAATTAAATATGAGTCAGGAGAAATTATTTCCCTAATGTCCCCCATACCCTGCAAGGTGAATCATTAACATTGCCAAGCCAATTTAGTCCATCATTTAAACAGCTGATAAATGTACCTTTTGTGATAAGAGATAGATGTTAGCCCAAAATTAATGCAAGACTAATTATCAATTAAAAAAGGAGATAAGGTACACTGATTGCAGCACAAAGTTTTTTGAGTTTTATGGCATAGTGCCATCACACTGCTAGGTCATATCCCTCAGATTAATAAGCATTTAGTCACAGTCTGTGGCTTAAGGTGCTTTCCTATTTATCAGACACTATGGGTGCTGGACTCGGCTGCAATCAGAGAAGTTAGTAGTAATGAGACACAGAAGCCAGGGGAATGTTTTATCAGTCAAGGCTTAATTAGCATATCCCAGACCTCTCGGCCAATGGGGAGATGGAGAGGGAAATAATTAAATTCTCCAGAGTCGATGCCAAGGTTCATTTTGTGCACAGTGTTTAGTATGGATCTGCAAACTGTGTGTGTGTGCATGTGTGCGTGTGCATGTGCGTGCGTGTGTGTGTGTCTGTCTGTCTGTGTATGTGTGTGTCTAACATTCAATGTTCTGATTATAATGTCTATTTAAGTCCTGGTGTTTGTATAAAAGCATGTCAGAACTTAAATTAGCTACAGAGATTAATCCCTATGTTCTTCTGGACTCTTCTCACGGTCTGGATCAGACATGTCAGTGAAATGGAGCAAATCAAAAGAGTGTGAAAAGACTCTATCACAGGCCTGTCAGCCGGACAGATAAAATTTTAATTCCGTAGTTGTTTTTTTTTTTTTTTTAGGTGTTTGGACAGTAGCTCCCTAAATCACTTGCAAAGTGATCAATTTGGATTTTACCATTAAATTGAAAGACTTCCTGGGAAGGTAAAAGGTTGCTGCTACTTTTAAATTCCCTGAGAATCATCTTCACACTCTGCAATTCTCAGCAGCATTAAGCTTAATGTATCATTTTGCCTCACCTTATACTATGGATGGGTTTCCTAAAATTCCAACTGTGCTAGACTTTTTCAGCTTGTAAGACCATAGTGTCCAAGTAAATGAGCCACTGATGAAGAAAGTAAGCCAGCACAAACAACATGCTTGTCACATTCTAGTGCAGTGGTTCAAAATCTTTTTGACTTGCAACTCTAAGCAACGTAGACTACTCTGTGCTAAACATAAACCTAACAACTAGCTGAGTTGCTAACTACAACTCAATTTTGGATGACCTTTTCCCCAAACCGAGGAATGGTTGAAAATTGTCAGGTGCTTTTAGCGACTGTATTCGACTGCATTTAGCAAAATTGATCTACCCAAATGGGGAATATCCCAAAAGAAAAATGCTATTGGTTTATACTAATACTATACTGCAGTAGACCGGTTTTCCGGCGAGAAAACCCATTTTTAAATCATTTTTAACTAACTGTGTCTCATGTGTCCCCCAGCCTTTGGAATTTTCTATTTTCAATACAAGAAGTTCTCCTTTGTGACCACTAGAAGACATCTCTCTGACACAGAGCTCTGATATACTATCAGCTTCTCAGATTCTTAATCATGAATGCTTTGACATTTAATCTGTCGAGGTTATGACTTATCCTTCAGTAACATCCTAGAATTTCTGACAGACTAGTTGACTAAGTGGGCTTGTGGTGCTAAAATATTCCACCGAAGCTGTGTTTGAGAAACGATTAAACTGGCTGGTTGATTCACTTAGTGACTGTGTGAACTAGTCACTGAATGACTGGGTGTGTAATTGCTCCAACTTCCCTCCCATGGCAAGTTTGGCATGTTGTAATTATTAGCAGTTATTATTAGTAGTTTTAATAAGCATTGGAAGCCATTGTAATTAGGATTTTCTATTATGAGTGGCTGCCAGTTTGTGGACGAGTGGGTGGGTGTGTGTGTCTACTTGGCAAGGTATTGTTCAGTGGCAGTTATAATTGGCAGCCTGTTTTTTGTTCCAATGACTTCTGATTGTTTTTCATGTAAGCACTTTATTTGAGGGCCGTCCTTGGAACTGCCAGACTTCCCAAATCCTTATTATTTATTGTCAGTTTATGATCTTGTTTTCTATATGATTGAGCACTCGTGATTTAAGTGACAAGCATTCATTACATCATGTTTGTTTGTTTGTTTGTTTGTTTTTGTAGGGTTTTTTTGTTAGATTTTTTTTTTTTTCAAGGGGACAGTTTTGTATTTTGTTTCGTTTTTTCATTTTTTTTTTTTTTAGAGACACAGTCCTGTGAACACACACATTCATTTTAATCATCTTAATACAAATTTACCACAGTGCTAATGCTTGTTGCCTCTGGAGCATTAGTGCATTTAAATCATCTTTGACTGATGGAGAAACTGATGGTGCAGTTCAGAACTGTCTGAATCAGCACTGTTTGCGTGAAGTTATACACAAGACCAAATGAAGGTTTTCCATTAAGTTATCAGATTTGATAATCCCATTCAGCACTTTCTGTACACATAAGAAAAATATAGGAAATACTATACATACTTTGGGTGGGTTATCTTAAAACAGCAAGTTTCCCATCTCTTTGAGTCTCTATTCAAGCCACCTAATAATGGCCTGAAGAGAGAAAATGGTCTGGTAAATTACAAGAAACTGCCAGAAGTAGTGGAAAAAACAACACAAAAACAGAAACATGTGCTTTCCACTTTCCATTTGTTTTTAACATCTCACAACCCTCTGAGGGGTCACAACACACAGATTGGAGCAACTGTTCTCTCGTAAATGAATCCTTTGAAATGTAGATCCAACTTCACCTCGAGTGTTAGAACATGTGAAGGCAGTGACCACTCACTAAAAGTACAGAAATCAGAGGTGGAAGTGGTGATCACGGTAAATTCTGTTTTGTGCAGTTGTGTGAGTCCAAAGATTCACATCCTGACAGGGTCATGGACAGTGTACTAAGAACTCTGAGTGTGTCCTATTAAGTGTTTGTGCGTCAAAAAAATTACATTTCCTCTATCCCCTGTGCACAGTAATGATTTGTGGTAAACTCCATTGCCAGCTGTTTCCCCTTCTCCCATCTCACACAATCACACACACGGAGATAACCTTGAGGCATCTTGCTCACGCACAAACTTACACTCCCTCTCTTGCTGGAAACCTCTAGGCCTTGGCTTCGTGTGCCAGGCTTAGTCCACATTACTAGGCCACACTTGGTTGGACTTTGTATGTGTGAGTGCTGCTGTGTTCAGCTGCTTGCCAGCATTGTCTCATGATGTGAGTTCGGAGACTTCCAGGACAGAAGAAAGCAGTCAGGAGTTATACACAAGCAGAGTTAAGGCACACACATTCGACCACACACTCTGTACTATGAACACAAAACAAACACATCAGATAGTAAAACAATATTTATCTTACTAATGTAGACACTGATACAAACACTAGTATAGATGTTGCTATCTCCATTTAAGGCAGCTGAAGTTGCTGAACCTGGAGGAACCACAGCTTCATGCAGATTCCTTAGTGATCATGCAAACAGGAACAAAACTGCAGAAAACCAGAATACACATTTTCTTCTTTGATTTAAGCAGATACTTTCAATATTTCAGTTTTCTTCAGTTTTTTTTATCTAAGGTCAGGTCTAAAGCACTTGTATTTTATAGACAATCTTCAAGCCTATCTCCACTTAGAAAGACTGGTACTAGAGCTGTATTATGAGTTTCAGTCTGTGTGCATACACATACAAATCCACAATCCACAAACACAATCCTTCACTGCTGCAGTATTTAGTTTGTCAGGAGAGGATGATGAAAGGAGAAAAGACAACCATCTGAAACCATCCGAGAGACCGAGTCAGAGAAAACAAGGCTACTGCTGCTTTTCACCAAAAAGGAAATTAAGTTGCTCTATAAACCTCAGTAGTTGTCTGTTCTCTTTCATATTTTTCCTTATTGCCACAGCAAAGTTACAAACCACCAAAAAAACGTACCCATCTTTGCATTGATTTGATTCTCCTGTCTTTTTTTATGTAAATTTTATTTTCACTCATGCATGTTTCTAAACTTTTATCAACCTTGTTGTGTAATGAAGTTGTATGTTGATACAATGTTGTTAGTTCAAGGAATCTTTTAACAGTGGCCTGAATTTCCATGAATGCTAATAACATTTCTAGTGGGGTGTGACTCTGTGATCAAGACATGAATTCTTCACATAAGCTAACATGAAATTTCAATTAGAGAAAGAAAATATGGAAATATGAAGCTGTCACTCAGCAGCTGTTGCAGCATTAGTAGTGTTTTATCTGACAATTGTGAGTCATATTTATTTTTCTAAAAATAATTACAACAGAATAAGCCGGAAAGAAAAGCAAATCATACAGAAATGACCAGACTGACTAACTACACCAATGACCTGCCAAGTGAATTTATTTATAGAGCACATTTAAAACATCAAATACTGACCAAAGTACTTTACAGAGAGATAACAGTTACAGTATGATAAAAACACAAAAATAAAGTACATCCTAATAAAACACAGCAAAACAAAGGGAAAAATTATTATAACTCTGAACTTCACATTTTTTAACTTAGGTGGCAGGACCACATACTTCTGTATGAGTGGAAAAACTTATGTATTTACTTTACAAACTGGATAAACAGAACCGTACAGCAACAAAAAACGATACTCTTATCGGGATTTAGATTTTTTTTTTCAGTCATTCATGTACTTCTGAATATAGTATAGATCAACAACCTGTCCTTCCCCTTGGATACGACCCATAGGAGCATACCAGTGATAGGCATAGTGGACCTGTGTCATTATGGTAACAATATGGTTAAGGTTTTCGAATGGTCACAGTTTGGTTAGATTTAGGCACAAAAACTACATTTTCAGGTTTAGGAAAAGGTCATGGTTTAGTGGTTCAGTTAAAATAAGTAATTCCTTAAGTTTAGAGGACTTGCTTTGCATGAGATAATCCTCTAAGGTGATGCCTCATCCCAGACTGTATACAGCCCAAAGAGGGTCCACCGATCAAATTGTTATGTTTAAATAAAGATGATTAACATCTGGGTTGGGATTTTCAAATCTTTGAAATTCATGGTATTTAAAAAGGAAAAAAGGAAACTAAAAAGGAAACTTCTTTTGAAACTACATGGATGAATAGGGAGAACCACAGGACGAGAAAAATCCTTTTTTTCTTTCTGTTTAAGGACCACTGCCTTGTCTCTCTTTCTTTCTCTCTCTCTTTCTATTTCTCATACCATCACGCAAACACATTTTTTTTTTCCAATGGCCATGGGGAATTTTCAGCCTATGTACACACACTGAAAATCATACACAGTTTCAGTCAGTCACAGGGATGGGACCAGCATGACATGAGCAATTATAATCTTCCAAAAATACATCTCCCTCTTCACACAATCCCTGTCCAGGCTAATAGACTCTGTAGTTGAGGATTTGTGTTCAAATTGGTTGAGGGAAGGAGGCAGGATAAGGGACAGTGAAAGAGAGAGTGGGTACAAACTTACATGCACAATTATATATTCCTGTTCAGCTTTTTAATCCTGAACTACTGATTTGCAGTGAACACAAATAACTCATAAAGTCCCCATTCCTCTACTGCATTTCTCTCTTTTTCTGTTATGCTCTTTAAGTACAGTTTGTTGAGCCACTTGAGTTGATTTCTGTGCAGGGGCAGTAAGAAATTGAACAAAAGACTAACAGCCGTGTCATGTTTTGTTGCAAGACAAGATACTGAAGGGAAAAAACTGAAACAGATAAATATGCGTGAAATAGGAGGAATGATTCTGCTCAGACATTTCACAACAAAATATTCAGGAGACACAAAGCTTTAGGAAAGGAAAAGAGGAGAAATGTATGAGGGCTGAAGGAAAGAGGGACTTTTCACAAGGGGCACAAAAGGACAAAGAGCTCAAGGATGACAGGATAATGAAAAATGAAGATAAGAGGTGAGAAAAGGATATTGCACACTTGTTTATGTTTCTCTCTATGAAGCAGTTAGATCAACAATCATTCATCTCCTCTGTTTTTACTGGTTTAATAAAGAAATTCTTTCAACAAGCAATAATAAATCACACTGTGGTTATAATCTAATGCCAATTCTGAAATTATGAGCTGTAAGTGGCACCTAATTTTGGTCGAGCATTTTCCCTGTTTTTTTTTAGCAGCTTTAGGTTTAAAAATATACAAACTTTAGCTGGACTGAGAATTTGGTGATACTGCTTTAATTCAGTACTTGACTTTGTTGTATACAGTCATGCGCACTCCTAGGAGAAAGCATACATTTGTTGGAGGTTTTATTTTTATGAGGCTTCACCTGATGTGTGCATTTCAGTTATATTTACCCTGAGTTAATTGGAGCAAAGTGTTTCTTTGTCTTCCTGGTGGAGGTTTTATGGTTGGAACTTCCAGATACAGATGTATTTTCCCTACAATTAACTGAAACCAGTTGACTACAAACAGAAGGTCTCATTAGAAAGCCTATTGGCTGCACCAATTATGATATAAGTGTGTCTTATTTAAGGGTTAAACACTTGTGCCAAAATGTATTTAATATTTTGTATATTTGTAAATAATTTAGTTGAACTTTTCGGTTCTGATCTGTCTTTTTTCTGTTGATCAGTGTCAAAAGACTTGAATCAATAAAGCATACATCCTAAAACACCTTAAAAGGGCGTGAATACTTTTTATAGGAACTGTTAAAACAGTTACCATTTTGTGCTGTTATTTGCCTGTAGAGAAATGACTGAAATGGATGACGTGCAACAAAGGTGCCCAGCTGGACACCAACTCTGGTGTTGTGGTTAATGGTTGATGCATCAAACAGGACATCCCAAAGCCAGGATCTGAATCCATTATGAATCAGTTACACTTTATAGTGTTTCTAACATACCATGCCTTAGGAAATTCTGCTTCTTATGAGCAGGGAGAGAGTGAAGGGGACAATAGGGCAAAAACAAAATGTTGCATATGTTGAAAAAAAATTTAAAATTAGTTGGAGAATTTTGAAATTTTATAGTCTGGTACAATCAGTCAGTATTTTCTTGTACATGGTATATTTGCATAGAGACTGTATGAATGAAATATGTCAAACTCCAATGGAATGAAAGGGATCCTCTGTCCTTTTTATACCCATTATATGAGCGCTCAGTTGAAAATGGCTTTAAGGAGACTTAGTTTTTGGAAGTGATTCTAAATAACTCTTATTACCTGCTCTGGAACCAAAACAGTTTAGTCCAGAGTTTATTAAACCTGCTTCCTTGAACAATGCCCTCGGGCCTTCACTCCACTGCTCTCAATACTCCAGATGGCCAGTCTGGCTCTGCTAATAAGATTCATTTGATAACAGTTTTTTTGGTAGTGCCATAAGTCGATCTGATGACTGAGTGCCATAAGCTGGCATGGAGAACTGGTGGACAGATTCTCTCCTAAAGCCCATTTTATCCTCTGGAAGGCTGCGATGGAGAGGGAAAGGCATAGAGGAGGAAAGATGGTTGAGGAGAGTGAAAAAGGGGTTTATCTGGTCAGGACCTTCCAAATGTCACACACTTTCCTCTCTCCATCTGTCTCGCTGTAACTGTCTTCAGGCACTCTCTCTGTATCAGTTCAGTTTTTTTCTCAACAAAACAATAAAATTTCTACCAAATGTCAAATAAATGAATTCAATGGGTAAATCTAAGCAAACAAATAACAGTTAAGGTGGTTTTGGAGACTGATCTGTCTTCTATCCAACGTGCGCCAGGGTAACATGACCAGTGCCTGGGTTGCTGTCCAGAAAACTGTTTGGAGAGCTAGTTAGGGATGAAAGAAAGTGTTCAACATGAATAAAGGAGTAGAACAGGATTAAACGTGAAACAGGATGAGGATTAGCTGTTGTTTCCTGCCATGGAGAAGATTTGATTTGGTCCCAGACTTTTTGTTTGTTTGTTGGACTTTAGGAGACTGTGAATGTTTTCCTGAAAGTAAAATGAATCATCTAGGGAAATACAGAACACATAATGGCAACAAAACTTGATTTTGTAAAAAAATTTCCACAGCCTGATGAGTGGAGTTTACTGACATTTTGTTCCTTATTAGGTATTGATTTCTAACCAGCAGTGGTGACTTAATTTGCTTGGTTTGCAAACGTTTCTGCTGACTCACACACACATACTGTTTGGGAGCCACAGTTTCCTCCCTGTTTGTGGTTTTTGCATTCTAGCAATTTCTGAGAAGCATGATGCTAACACCTTGATGACTCATGTATTTGGAGGCTGAGTGTTCAAATTATGCACTTTTTAAACCAAGATGTAAACTTATGTCATTTGTTACACATAACAACTCTATTTTTTTCTAATTCTTGGCTTCAAAAAACAGAAACTATTTCAGTTCATAATGACCACAGAGAAATTCCCAGTTGGTGTAAGATGTCCGTACAGCATCACAGAGACCAGGCCATTTCCAAACACTGTCACAGAAAGAAAACTCTTTATTCTAATTGTTAGTTTGTCTTTTCTAATATCAAATTGTCTCTTTCTTGATGCCAAAACTAGGACAAGGTGCAGCTCTAATGATTTCACTGTTTTTGTGGCAGAATGGAAAGAGAGAGGCACATATACAGCTCAATTAAAATTAGAAGGGCATGTTTTGTAAACAGGGCTTTAGGAATTAAACTGACATGAAAAGCAAGGCTTTCATTTTTGAGCCGTTTTGTCAATTGATATCATATTTAATTAACCAAATTTTCATACTATAACATAAAAGTGATCTTTATTTTAAAAGATTTCATAAGTGTGTTCCCTTCTGCCTATTTGTATGAGTGGAGATAGGTTTTTACAATTTGTTGAGGTGGGAAGATGGTATCAATAAAAGCAAAATGCAACAAAGTGCAATGGAACAGACTTTGCAAAATACCCTTATCATATATTAAGCATGTGACCTAAACATCAGATCTTTGTGGAGCCAGACAGAGACTGTTACGTTCCTTAAATTAATAGATGAAAAAAACATAAATGCCATGTTTTCATCATGTTTTCAAAATTGTTTTTCACCCTTTGAGGTGTGACTGGTACCCTCCCTTTCTTCTGGTTTAACCAACTTCTAAAATTTGCAGAACAACAGCGGATGGAAATGCACATTTATTTGATTTTTTTTTTTTTTTTTTTGCTTTTTTTTTTTTGAAATTCTGTTAAAATTTTGTGCTGGATTTTTATGGAAACCCACTTAATATTTTCTGATTTAAAAACAGGGTTGGGAAGTAAGTATGGATCTTTTTAAATCCAATTTTCTTCTACTGCGACCCAATGAACAGAGAGGATGGCTATGGTAAGATACTACTTAGATGATAAATTAGTACCAAGTCTGTCCATTTGCTAAAGCAAATGAAAGGTCAGGAAAAACTGTCACATGTGTCAGCACATTTAAGTATGAAAGAGAAAAAAAAACAGTTGAAGAGAAAGAACAATAAAGTTGCAGAAAAGTGATTAGCGTATTGTTTGAGTTTAGGAAATCTTTTTTGTTGGCAATCTCCATGTGGATCAACTATAAGCTCTGAGGTTGTGCTTTGGTATGAAAAGACTTTGTGACGAAGGGGTTTTGGTGAATTCGGGTGAAACCAGCAACAAAGCCTCTTGATTTGTGCCAGACCACATTTTAGGTGCGTGCTACAATGAAAGACCACTTGCAGTGCCCACGTTTTCTCATGAACACTGATATGGAACTCATCCATGGAGCCGAAAACCATTAGAAACTGAGTGGGATTCCGAAAACATTGAAATAATATCCATTAGTACTCAACTACACATTCATACACACACGCATTCTCTTACAGAACATTGCCCCCATGAAAAAAACATTTTTCACACTACAGTCATGAGAGAATATTAAGTTCTCAATGTGCAACAAGCATTTAAGGGCTCCACTGATATGAAGAAACATTTTTTATAGTCTAAAGGGACTTAATTAATTTTCCAAAATGTGGCAGCCATTGTAGCTCCATTTTGTGAACTGAGTCTGAAATGCAAATAAGCTAACAAACAACGTGTGACATTATTCTGTGTCACTTCATTTTAAGCTCAGTAGCAATTGAGATTTGTTCAGTCTTCACTTGACTCAATGCTGGAATTTGATAAAGGTCTGACTGCCTTAAACTTACATACTTATTACACTTTTTCGTGCAAAAGAATACAGTATGCAAAATTGAACAGAAAACTGTGTAGCAGCTGAAAGGTGTGAAGCTTTCCACTGTGGTTTGAATGCAGATTCATCTGTCTTCTGTATGACACCAGCGCATGCGTGCAAGTTTGTTGGTATGCATACACATTTATGAGACATCTCACACGCTCTCATCACAAAAACTTAGACATACATTTACACAGAGGCCTCGCAACGACAAAGTCCACAGAAGTGGGAGACACGGCAAATATAAACAAGTCTGACAGCTATGCTTACAACAAATTGTCCAGTTAAAACTAAATGTCTTTTCTTTAACATATGAACACTTGATATGTATATGTATACATTTGTATACTGTATGTTTATGTTTGGTTTTTATTTTCTTATTTGCTACCTTGTGAAAAAAATTTCGGTTTGTGGAAACTGAAATATTCACAATGGCTGGAATAAAATACTAGAATAACTAACAGATTTTTTAAAATGATTGCAAGGTATCCTTTTGATTGTGTAAATACAAAGTACATTGCAATTACCAATTATCTTAACATAACTGTCAAGTCATTCATGTGGATGATGACAATGTTTTTTGAATTAAGGAGTCGGTTAAATGCCTAAACTCTGGGATTTTGGAGTTAGGGATGGAAAAATGTCATCACATGTCTGTTGGTCCCAGTTCCAAGCAGGCAAAGCACGAATCTCTAACGAGTACATTTCAGAGTAACTTCTAAGTGCTGTTGTGGGGATGAAACACTACCAATGGAGCCAACTCACACACTGCAAACTTACACACATAGAAATTAATATATAATATCCATGAATTTATCCTGTCTGTCTCTATAAGATTGCATTGTAAGGAAGAGAGAAAGTATTCCATGTGCCCAGTTATAGAAGCTTATTTTTCATAGCCTCCTATATATCGCTGAAGGTGTGATGATGTAAATTTAATGGATCTTTTCAACAGAGGTTCTGTTCTTTGTTAAACATAAAACAAACAGTCTACATACACACAGAGATCCCCCTAGCATCAAGTTTTTATCCAGACACCTTCGCACAGGCTTTTTACACACAAAGACACATAAACAGAAAATGTGTGCGTTTATATACACAGGAAAGAATCCGAACATTGACTCACATCTAAACACAAAAGCATGAGAAATGGTTTTCACCTGGCATGGATACAGTTTCATCCTTTCAGCCATGACAGTTTATTAGCTGCTTAAAACATTACGACAGTGGGAGTTTCCCAGCCCTCAACAGTGCTGCATTCCTCACCACATGCACACACACTGGCACACAAACACAGACACACACACACACACACATTGGGGAAAGCAAACCTTCACTTTCCACCTCTGTGTCTCTATCAAGCCAATCTCTATTTCGCTCTATTAAACCAGCATACGCACTCCACCCTCTCTCTCTCTCTCTCCTGCTCTCTTCTTCTCTCTATTCCCCTAACCACTGCTCCCACTCCCTCACTCACACTTGCAGACACCCACACACTCCTGTAGGTGTAATGTTACGACGCAGCCTGTTAACATTCCCGGGTCGGCCGCTGAAGCTTTCCAGATTGTTCTGTTTAGACAAACGCTGCCACAGAGGAGCGGTGGAGACAGAAGAGGTGAGGGATGGAGGTATGAGACTGCACTGTAAACCATGCATAAACACATGCGTTCAAGTGTGCACAAACTGACACGTAAAGACACACAAGTGCATCCTTATTAATAAATTGAGTAATACACAAAACTGTTTGTACTGTGTGTGTTTTATGTACACGTTTAGGTGCACTAATATGAAAACACACGCACACACTCACCCAAGGATAACGTGCATCCTGGAGAGGGACCCTCGGCTTTCCATATCTCATTATACTGTTGAAATGTCAGCCTCATTAAAGTGGCCTATTTGACTTAATTGAGAAGCAGAGTGTAAATAAAGGCTTCAGCCAGTTTGTTTTCACTGGTCTATCCAGCACTGTGCTCTCATTCCAAACCAATTCATCAAAGAATCCGTCACTTTTTCCGGCTTTCTTTATTCCTTTCCTTTTCTCGATATTCCATCTTTTGCCTTCAGTCTTTATTTTCATTTTCAACCTTTCTTTTTCACTTTCAATTTGCAATGTCTTCTCTCTTCTTTTAAAGCACCAGCTACACTGACTCAAAATGCAGGGTCCACTGGAAATCATCGTCTCAAACTTAAAGTGTTGACTGCGTTCTTCAATCCTGCCAACAAAACGTATCTGTAAAATGGCATAATGGCAAAGTTGCACAGGACCTGAAATAAAAGCATACTATAACCCCTTACTGCAGGTTTAAGACTTTACTCTAACAACCTGAGATCTTTTCAACACTCTTATTTGGAGCAAAAAAATTTGTATATAAGCCTCAGTTTCTTTTTGTAGTATTTTCTATTTATTATTTATTCATACAGCATTTTAAAGTTTTCAGGCTTATTCTCCTACATTTGATAACAATGTTAACATCATTATAGATAATGAAATTCTTGGTATCAGAGCCAAGTCAAGTTTACAAATTAAGTAAAGAAGAATAAAGAAGAATAAATTAACAATTAAATAAAAAAACAATAAAATAAAAAAGTAAAGAAAAATAAATAGTATTTAAATAGTAGTTGAGTGAAGTAAAAGAGTGGGGAAAAATAGATAATATGAAAAATATTGAAAGAGAAAATATAACAAGAAAGAATAATAAATATGACAAAATAAAATAACTGAAAAATTCAAGTTATAGTTAATGTTAAAGTGGTTTGTGTAAGTAATATAAAGAAAGGCAAAAAAATATGATTCTTCTCAATGCGGTCTTTGTTTGGTTAAAAAAAAACAGTCATGCCTTTGTAAAACCTTTTAACAGTACTCTACTATGCTGTGGACACAATATATTTCACGTCAAAAAAAAGTTATAACCACCTGCTGGATTTTTTGAAGGTTTGCCTTGTATTTACTTTTGAGAAACAGCGGCTTCTGTGACTAGAATAATCAACACAAGTATTGATGATTTCTTGAGAGGCACAAACTGGAGCAAGGCTTAAATTACATCCAATTTTAATGTAGTGAAAAACCCTTTTGATTATAATAAGGAAAATGCTCTTAGAATTATTTATTCACCACTTGTGATACTGCAGAGAAACTTTTAAGAAATTATGAAAGGCTTTGAATCAAATATAAGATCAATGTATATCAAATAAAATCACAAGGGTCTTTAGTGGTCCTGCTAAATTGCACCTATAAAAAAATGTGATTACAATTAAAAGGCATTGGAGAAGGGAATTCTTTCCCCACTTTACCTGATCCTAATTTATTTCCTCCCATTCAAATCCCATTCCAGTCACTTCCAAATCCAGTTTCAGTCCTGGTTTTTTAAAGGATACATTGGTGACTCGCTGCAGGGGTTAAAGCCCCGACCACGAATCCTCCATCTCTTTCTCCCTTTATATCCTGTCGTGTCTCTACTACGTCATCTATCTGAGTAAGATATCTTTAGGCCCAAAAAATAATAGAACTGTCATGCTGAGTATAATTTTTTTTTTTTTTTATCCAGGTGGACTGAAAAGTTTCAGCATCCACCCAGTAAGATTTTTTTTTGTAAATTAACCCCTCTCCTAACTGCTTTTACCTTGTTCAGGCTCACCACCCCTCCGTCTCTGTTTAAATCCATCTAGCTTTCCTTCCTTTTTTTCCCTTCTCTTCCTTCCCTTTCATCCAGTCTCCTCTCTTTTCCTCTCAGTTTATTTCACCTACTAGGGTTACTTACCACTACTCTGACATACACTGAACCCTCTCTGTGTGATATAAACACTTGCAGTGAAGCAAAGAGACAAGAGTGAATGCTCAATTGCTCACTCATACTATGCACAGACCAACTCGTTGACCCATGCAACCTCACAGACTGACAGGGAAGTATGGCACACACAAAACACACACAAGCACAAAGCCATACACTCTCTTGAATGCAAGCGCAAATGTCACACTCCAAATCCTCTCATTTCCTCTTTCCTGTAGCTGGTCAGTCAGGCGTATGTGACACTGAGAGTATCGATAGCAGAAGCAGGTTTTGCTGGCCCACTGAGACACACACACACAAACACACACGCACACACACACAGAAACGAACACACACACTGAAGGCCTCGAGGTACACAAAAAACACAAACACACACAGGCTCGCTTACAAATATATGCACCAAAGCCCACACACTCACACCCTTGTGGTCACTTGAGATGCAGTTCAAATCCTGCCCAGTAACCCTTAACTGATACCAGGATCTGGACCAAATGCGTGTTGTCTGCATGTATTTTGTGTGTGTGTTGTTCTTGGATGCGCAGCAGAGTATTTCAGAGCCAGGTGATAATGAGGTCCTAGTTGACTGCACTACCGTGTCACTGCAGAGTTTTATGTGTGTGTGTGTGTTTGTTTGACAGGTCACGGACCGTTGCTCTTTAGTGAACCCTGGGGTTCTCCCCAGACAGTCATCATCACCCGTGGAGGGCCTGTCTCCCTCTGTTGTGTTGCTCTTGTTCAGCTCAGTGTGTCCGTGTCTGACCATGCGTTTGGACTCTTCTACAAGTTTGTATTTGTATTTATAACCTTCTTAAAGTTATTTATAATTATTCTTATTTGAGATATTTTCAAAGCATTTAAACGTGATGACAAAAAAACAACACAACTAACATCTTTTTGACATAAGTCCATGATTTTAATTTTTCTACAACTCTAATGTAAACCATTACATGTCCATGTGAACTACGGCGTCCGTTTGGTTTAATTTAGGTCTAAAATGATTGATGTGAAATTCTTTCCAGTAGGAATACCTGGCACATTACAATCTGTAAACAGCAGAACAAACAGCAGTTTGATTAGTAAACCAAAAATCACTGTGTCCCTGTCCCAAGGTGACATTCATTTTTGTATACGTTTTACATACAGTAAATCATGTAGCACTGCACTGACCCTCTTCATGCTTGCTTCATCGCAACTAATCAAACCCAATCTGAACACACATGTAAAACAAAAACATACTTACAGTGACAGAGTATGCATACATATTTCAACCCTTTAAATTACAATTCTATACAACTAAACTACAACAGCAGATTAATATTGTAGGAAACATAATTGTCATAAAATACATTTTCTATAAATGCATGTAGGATTTGTTGTTTAAATATTTGGCAAGGAACAAATACATTGAGACTGAACATATCATTATGCATTATTAAACTTTTATATGGTTATGCTAAGGCACTCACAGCATTTTGTTAAGGTTAGGGGGAGATTGTGGTCTTTTTTAATACAGAAAAAGTTCACAGTGACTTTAGACACACTGTGGGTATTTACATTTAACCAAAATCACGACCTTTCCCTAGCCCCTAACAAAGTGCCTCTGGTGTCTACACCTAACCACAGACAGGACTGGTGTCTACACCTAACCACAGACAGGACTGATGTTGTGCACCAATTCCTGCTGACTCCTCTGCTTTTAATAAGTGCAGCACCTAATTTATTTTAAAAAATTGATGGACACATTGCTCTTCCTACACTTCCTACAAAATGTATTTACTGTTGCAGTTTATTTGTGTTTTACTTGTAGTGAAATGCAATAGCTAGAAAACAGGTTTTCATATTTACACCTAAATTATGGAAAACGAGTACATGGAAAATGGCACACAAACATATATACAGTGTATGCAAATTATTGATTGCTCCATGTTGTACTGATCACCGTACTGACCAGAATAACCTTGCTATTTTTTCCACACATGCACATATGAATACATGTTACTTTCAAACACATACACCTACACTTGGCTGCAGGCAAGAACACACAAGCACACATATATATACTGTAGGAACTACTTTATTTTTTACTTTATTTTCATACGTACACATACATGAGTCTTTATTTCGCTTAAAAGGGTCCTCAACTAGCTGTCTAAAATGTACCTTGTTTACATTTTCCTTGTGTGACTGTTGGGGTAACGACTGTTCTCACTCACTAGTCAAGGTAGAATAAGTGTGACATTGTTTGTAGTGTTATATTACTGCATAAAGACCGTTTGGGAACACTGGATACTGTTGGTTTGCATCCTGTGTCCTTCCTCGAATGAAGGTGATGCCCCCCTAACATTTAATAAAAAAAAAAGTTTTTATTATTTCCTGAACTTATCCATAGACTTAGCTCTTCATTAACTTATCTGTGGAGGCAGCTCAGAAAACAATGATATGGATAATTTTAGAAGGAACTGTCTAACAACTTATTTTGGTATTTAGGTAAACAAACTCGCATTTTTTTCCCCTCTTTTTCATATGTAATGCCATAACTCTTACTTTTGGCATTCTCACATTTCAACCTCAGTCAAATGACTCTAACATGCACGGTCCATTGAAGCCTTTTAGAAATCCAGATCTTTCATAAGCAATCATTTCTGTGTGTCACTTACTTTTTCTTTGAGCATCTCTTTAGTCTATGCTGGAATATGTAAGGAATAATCACTTGATTAAACTCACTTCACCTATATGACCTATGTTTAGAAATGTCAGTACACTTTAGACACCAGCCGTTAATCAGCGTATTTGTTTGTGTGGGCTGCTCTTTTTTAATTGGCCAGCTGTGTCACAAACATCGGCAGGTAAGTGAAGGAAGGTGTGGTATTAAATTAATGGTCAAATATGCTTTCCTTCCTATGATGTTTTGTAGTTAGCCTTACTCTGTGTTGTGTACCAGTGTTTAACATGCTCTTAGCCTCCATGAGCTGTGTGTAGGCGGAGAGGAAGTCATTTACTAAACCTGCTACTGCTATCTGAATGTTAACACGTGTGTGGGTGCAAGGGGTTGTGTGTTTGTCTTTGTGTTTGCATGGCTGAGGTAGATTACTGATTTCTCTGATTTGTGTGTTTAGGGTCTTGCTGGCATACATTTGTGTGTGTGTGTTTAATAAAAGAGGAAGGGCAACAAAGGTTGAGCACAGCGCTTGCTCCCCAGCTGGCTTGGTTGTATCATAGCAACTCCACATGAATAATAATCATAAACACACACACACAAACAAAGTAATGAGCCATTCTTCTCCAGCTACCCTGGTTAATCTCTGTCAGCTGTTCCCACTCTACAATGAGATCCATTTTACAGTAAGCATTTATTTACTTTGACCAAATCCTAATGATGATTTAGATTTTAAATCATTTTAACATTTTAGCCTTAACAAGCTGGGTAACAGAGAGATGCCTGGACTGTAAACACGTATACACACACACACCATAACCAATTGAACAAGGCTTAGAGAGGAAGTTGCTTGATGGCACAAACACACAACCAAGATAAAAACAATAATTTATCGCTGAGCTTCACTTGTTAGAATAAATTAATTGAAAAGGAAGAACAGAATTACTGGGAAAGAGAGTAAAGGAGGCCAAAAAAGACAGAGAAAAAAAATTTGCAATCAGCAAATATGCATTTGTACATATTTTTTACAGAAAATTACAAGTAAAAATCTAAGATCAGCCATTTAGAGCATTAAATAAACAGCTATCTACAGATTTGGCTTTAATACAAGGTACTATTTGTTCTAGCAGAAAGAGACAATGGCTGAACTTTACAACTGCAGCTGCTGGTTTAACTTCTGAAATAGCTACTTTTTATGTTTTGGCTTCTTTCAAAGTGTGTTTACAGACTTTGGCAGAAAACCAGACAGATAGGCAGTGGGGTCAATAAAAGAACACTTCATTCAACTACTCTTTTCCTTCCAATACACACACTCTTAAGAGTACAGTTAAATTGTTATTTTCATCAGTGTTGGAAAGACGGAAACACTGTAAACAGACTTCCATTTTATCAGTGTTGAAAGAAAACAGAAATGTATGTTAGATATCTGGGCCCCTTTTTGGTTGTTTTTTCTTGTGTCCAGAAACAACTAAAAGGATGTCTTGAGTAGATATTTGTGGACCAGAGTGCAATCTAGTGACAAAATACATCATATTTTTAAAAAGGGGGTCGAGATTTGCTTTTTCTCGACGGGAAACTTACCGTCAGCATTGAATTCGATAGTGCCTTAACCCCTATAACCACAGTGAATTTAAAAAATAATTAAAGACGCTCTCAGGCATCTGTCATACGGCACTGTGGCAAATCCAGGAAATCACTCATTGGGGCATAAGTTAAAATTGAAGAGAAATTGGGAACAACAAGAGGTACAGTTCAAATTTAACACTAGCAGAGTATTAAAGGGCTTGTTCATAATCTACAGTTGTAGATTTCATATAACATCTTCCCTATTTTGCCTCCAAACTCTAGTTAGTGTATCCAGGATTTTAAATAAAGACAGAAAAAAGAAAACATCTACCCTGAGCTTTACTGCAACCAAACAATGATTTCTGTGTTGAACATATTTAATGTTCAGCTAAAACTCACTAATATCATCCTTTTAATTTTTCATTTTTTTTTCCTAAATGTTACACTTGAAACTATTCCGATGGAAATGTATTAAAGGGATAAACTATCAATTCATCACTGAACCTCCATAAAGCGAGGGCCCTTTGTATATGACTTACAGTCCTTTGTAGAGAGCATGCTCCAAAACACAAAATACTACAATTCTCATATTACAACTCAGTAGTTATTTTCTCAGACCCTGCCTGTGGAAAGGCAGGGTTTAAGGAGTCCACACCTCCAGTCTGTAACAAAGATTTTCTACTTCAATTTGAAGTCTCCAAGTTAAGGTTAATTTGTTAGACATGACAAAACTCCAAGAGAGCTTTTTCAAAGGTTTTAATGATATTATCCATGATTGGTAAACTGACCTTCACTGTCCGTGTGAAACTGGTGAAGCTCCTCTTTAAGTGTGTGATTGAAGTGACAACACACACACATTTGCTAGTAAATTCAATGATACATTTGGGAAGTTACTGAATTTGAGGGTTAGGACTTAGTTTTACGATTCAGCTTAGAATCAAGTTTAGATTAAAGTAAAGGGTGAATGCATTATGTAATCGAGTGTTCTCACAATTAAGTACAAATGTGTGTGTGTGTGTGTCTTTGCTTGTATGATTGTGTTTCTTTCCAAGTCAAATAAAGAACGGAGGGTCAGAGAGCTGGACGAACGGGGAATGTTCCAGCAGATAACATGACAGAGGAAAGAAAACAAACTCTCTTAGAGAAGTTCTAAAATAAAAAGAGGGATCAGGGATTGTTTGTCACACAAACTTCTTTCTTCTTTCAAATACTTGACCTTTGCTCAGTCTTCTTTTCATTTACTGCTCTTCCTGCCTCTCTCTTCTCTTCCTCTCTTCTGTCTTTTGACACCCAAGTGACTTCTGCACCTCCCCATCACTCTCCACGCTCTCTTCGTCTCCCCCCACACTTGGCTTCAGGATGTCATACACTCTAACATGCAAGCACACAAAGTCCGACACCCCAAACACGCACTAAAAAAAAACAACCCTGTTTAATAAACACGCAACAACGGGTGTGCGAGTAAGGAAGCTTTTTGTGGCGCCTCTTATCTTGCTTCCTCTCAACACACACACACACACACACACAAGAACACTGAACCGTCTGAAAATCTGAATGTCGTCCTTGAGTCTTTCACCTTCCTGATACACACATACGTACACACAGCCTTATTATTTCCTGCTCACTTACACACTTAGTCTACTAACATGGACCAGCTGTTCTGGGAAGTGGCTTAATGAATGAACCCTCACATTAGTGTTGGCTCCTCCAAAACACACATATATTCATACAGACACACAGACATTATATATATGATAGTGTACTACAGGTTGAAAAAGGGGATAAGAATTGATGACACAGTGAATAATAAGGTATAAGGTAGAGGTTGTCATGGTTCCACTCGGTTCCGTCAGGCCAGATCCAAATTATATTCCGACTAACTGGGTCTGGGTAGGATCTTGCTCTATTGCTGTGGGTTTGGGTTCTATAGGTCAATAAGTCGAACACTCACATGGATCCAAGTCGCGCTGACAGCTCTGATCAAGTGTCATGTCAGGAGAAAAACTACGACTGTAAACTACAATCCCGATTCGTAGGACATACAGTACAATGCAACTCTTTTAGACTGCTAGTGCTCTTCAACTGGTCTGAAACTGTGCTCCTGCCACGAGAGTTGCTGTTCTATCTGTGAGCATGCTCACCTGAATTTAAAAATGCACCTGTTTCTTCAAGTCCTCCTTCTACAATGAATCAGTATTTCTTTTTTCTTCCTCAGAAGAGTTTCCTCGCTTAAAAACTGACCTTTTCTAAAATTGTCTCATAGTGGATATATTGTAAAATGTCAGCCGAGTGTTTGAACTGTCTGTCTCTTCTATTATGCTGTATGATCATAATTGAGATCATTTAAAAATGATTTTTATCACTGCAGAGCACAGCAGCTTAGGAATTACTGCTAGTTAACATGTAATGTTTATGAGCTGCTCTTAAATAACTAGTCCTTTCTGCTTCTGCTTTCAGATTACAAAAAAGAAAACAAAATGTAAATGAGAAGAACTACATATTGTGTTTGGCTGTATGAAAACACAGTGCAGATGATCAGAGCGAGCAGGAGGGAACAGAACAGAGGTCTAACAGGCTGACAGTCAGCAGACTAACCAGGCTTTGTCTCTCCCACTCCCTGACAGATGTTGGTGAATGATGCACAATTCTGTTGCCTACACAGTATTTTTAAAATTAATTAAGCTTCATGTAGATGTAGAATGTGACAAGTAGGGGTGAATATCTCGGTGTGTATTTACATGTGTGTGAACAGATTAAGCTAAATAGACAAAGACAATTGTTGGTACATTCACTGTGTTTTTACACTTTGATGTGTTGTCATGGAAATTGCTTCTGTCTCTCGTGGTTGTGTGTGTGTTCATTAAGCTGATTATAGGTGAATTAGGTGCTTTTGATGCAGACATGTACACCGAAAGAGTAGGTTGAACACTGTAAGGTTTAAAACCAAACCAGAGGGAAGACATGAAAGTCACTGAAAATTAAGGCAAGGGAGAAGAGAAATTAGGGGCAAACAAACAGCATTTCTTCAATTATTACTACCCTTCTCATCTTTCTCTTTATTCTCATTATTCTCATTGTTTTTCACAGTATTCTTATTTTTTTTATTCTTTTTCCAGCATTAGGCCTGAGGCTTGCAGCTAGAGCATTTTATTAACAGACATCATTATCCAGCATGTTGGGTTTTCTTATTGAGCTGCAGTTGAGGGATAACCGCACAATGAGCTACCCACTTGATTTGATTAACTACTGCCTCATGACCACTATGAACAAGAGGAATGATTACAGTGATCGGTAACTCTCTCAGTGTACACTAGGCATGTGAGTTCTGTATTAAGATGGACTTGAAAAATGCCTGAATCTGACCTATAATCGTATTTTTCTTTCCTCTAATTCTTGTTTGATACATTTCATTCTCCTGCTTTTTTCTGTATTTTTTGTCTTGTTTCTGCTGCTTTGTCGGTGTGTGTTTGATGATTCTCTGTTTTCATGATTTAATTTCTTCCCCTTTTTTTTAAATTCTCTCTCACCCTCTACTCTTTTTCTACTTGCCGTCCATGAGCAGAGATCTCTGCTGCTCATTGTTTGTTTATGTTCATTGATTGAGATATAAATTAGTGCAATCCAATCGTCACTCTCCTGCTGCCTGGGTCTGTGTATATATGGGGATGTATGTGTTTATCCGAGGAGGAGGGAAATGATCTTTGAAACTGAGCTCAACATTTTTTCATTCTTGTGCTCTTTTGAACTGGCTCTGATTACTCCTGCTTTACATTTCTGTTTCTTTCTCAGCCTCTGCTGCCTGCCTTTGTATTTGCCACACACACATTTTTGTATGAATACACACATGAACACACAAACTTAGGAAGCTATAGCTTTTCCAAAAACCTTAAACCTTCAGTGACTGCATCATTCATGGTGTCCTGTTGGTGTAGCAGTCTGACATATCTGCCATGTGTCAGTAACATCTCCAGTCCTGGCCATGGTGTGTTTTCCTCAAACTGAAATGTTTGGTAATATACCAATTTAAAATTGAGGTGTCAAGCACTTTGCCCTGAAGAATGTGTTCATAATGACAAATTCATTAAAGGCATGCAACAGGAAGACATACACTCAGATGGCAATTTATTGGGAACACCTAGCTAAAACTAATGCATGTGTGAAATAGCATCCTTCGTCACAATCCATGGTATTTTGTTACGTAAACAAGTGTTTCCATTATTTAGTCCACCTTATCAACAACAGACTCACCACACACCACAGCACCACACACCACAGCCACCTGAATGTGCCTTAGACACAGTTTTAACAAACACTGACCATTATAACCTTCATGGGAGGATTTATTGAAGGACTGTTGTATTACACTGTATTAGATTCGGGTAAGGGTATATACATAATATATACACTCAGTTCCAGCTAAGTGTATATATTATGGAACAGCTTGTGCAAAACTATCAAATTATATTCAACTAATTTATTTAATTCATAATTTCGTTGTGCATAATTCCTTCAACGCAAACTATCTTGACTGTAATCCATGTACTTCTGTCGTATAAATAACAATACACTTATACCCCCACGTACACCACTGGTTTACACAACAACAGTAAAAATAATATGGTACTTCATGTTAATGCAGCCCTTTAGTTGCCTGGCAATTTACTGAACTGTGTTCCAGAAATAAACACGAAGACCCTGGAGTATATCTGGAAAAGTATCTATTTGTTCTAATTCCTCTCAATATACTCAGAGGAAGCAGGACATGTTCAACAAATGAAGAATAGATGAACCCTGGAAATAAATGGCAGCAATACTTGGAAGAAATTTTAAATTATTGTTTTTTTTTTAACAGTATATACATTTTTTTGGTTCCTTCCTTGGTTCCTCCCTGCTTTGGTTCCTGCTTTGCTAGGAGAAATACTGACCTGTCGATTTATCTTTTTGAATGATGACTTTTAGCTTATTTCCTTATAGAAATAATTGCAGGCATATTGCTTTCTATATCTACTGTAAGTATTTCAAGAGAGACTGAGACAAATAGAGAATCATTCATCCACATAAAGTGCATGAGTGGGATGAATGCTTTGGTTACTTGTGACTTATTTAATTGACATGTCCATCAGTTTTTTTTTCTGTCTGTTTGTATGTCTGAGCCAAAAACATAAAATCTTACCCATCTAGAAATTTGTGTTTGTGTGTGTGTGTGTGTGTGTTGTTTGTAAGTGGGTGTAATTGGTGTATTCTCTCCTTTTGTCTGTTTAATGGAAAACACTCCTCATTAAACTGTCACTCACAAATCTTTATTCATATGTGCGTAGAACAAGAAAAAGGAAAAAGATTGGAGCAGTTCATTATGATACAGTGTGAAAGGAGAAGAGAGAGGTTGTAGAAGGGGAGTGGATAGAGAGAGGAGGACAGCGAGTGCAGGAGAGGTGCAGAGGAACAGACCATTACAACAATTAGTGTGCCATTTAAAAGGCTTTCCTTCACAGCCGTTTGATATTGAAATGAAACAATATGTCACTGGAGGAGGCTGTTGGGGAAATTAGCTTAACAGTACGCAAAATCACACACACACACACACACACACACACACACACAAAGACACATACACTCCTCATCACCTGTGAAGGGCTTGTTTCATCCTTGCTCCCAAATCATTCATTTAATCTAAAGTGATTTAAAACCAAATTTTGTTCAAATTAGTTCATAAGTTAGACTTTTAGATTGAATCAATTTCCCTTGGTGTGTGTTGGAGTTTTCTCTAGCAGACTGTAACTTAAACTTATAGGAACAGTAAGTAGTATGGATGGTGATTTGTAACCTTGTCAGGTATACAGTAAACTCCACCCCTCTTGATGGCACTATTAAAAAGTGGTTTTAGAGCACACTGTTGTTGACAACACACACTTAAAGTGCTAACACGTCACGCTCAATGAATGAAGAATACACTGCCTATCAAACTGCTTATCTCTCTTATTATATAATACATTATTTTTAACATATTCTAAACATTCCAATCACGTCTTTCATCATATACCCACCGATTTTCCACCACTTACGGTAATGGAGGAACTGTTTTCCTGGGATGGAGCTGTATAGGCAAATAGAGCAAAATGACACACGTCTTCTCTAATGAGAACTTTTAGACAGTTTGGTAAAATTTTGAACGGGGAGGGGTGAGAGTCCACGCCCTGCTTTGGGGAGACACACTTGGTGTACATTAGGGGGCCCTACCAAGCCAAGCACACTGTTATTGTGCACTCATTTGTGAGGGGTTTGTTCCAGCTGTACGCTGGAAGAAGATTAGAAATGAGTGAGTTTCAGGGCCAGGCTCTTAAATGGGGCTGGGACCTGGTTAACAAGGGTGGAGAAAGGTCATGTTTGGCTGCTTCTCAGCATGGGGAAAAAGTCTTTCTTTACCACAGGCAGGAGCTCCACAGTGACAGTGGACCCCCACCACAGACACTTACATGACCCTGCCAAAGCTGAACACTCAGACCAATGCAAACCACAACTACAACCAACACAGCCAAAGATGAGAAGGTCAGAAAAGCAACGATTGAAAAAGAAGTCCCATGATCAGGCAAAGGCGAAGAGCTACATTTCAACGGTCCAACTGGGGAAGTAAGTCGTCCCTGGATTGATCCGCTAGGACCGGGCAGGGAGAGCGGGGTGCTGGGGTTGTGTCCGTGAGATGTAGATACAAAGGTTATATTATTGAGAAAAAGAAGAGAAGCGCAGCAAACTATCTTGGAGGCTTAGAAGTAAAACTAACAGCGAAGGTACATAGCCCGGACTCAGTGGGGGGACCTCATTTCCCAACATGCCAAGTAGTGTCAGTAGGAGAGAAGCAGGGGATGAAGAGGATGCTGCGAGGTTCTGCTTCACATATTGCCTATGCAAACTTGACTTAGACAATTCGAAAGATTAAGGATGGATGGATAGCTGAATAAATAAATGAATGGCTTTCCCCTTTATTTAAGTTCTGGGTCTGGGTTTATTTGGTGTGACTGACCAGTGCTCACTCACATTATAGGCCTAGTGGTTTACTATTTTCTCACTACACTACCATGCTTGTGTATGCGTTTACTTAAGAGTCACAGCCGATTAGTACTGAAGCAATAGAGCAGCAGTAGGTGATTGTATCCACAGAGGAAAATTGGTTTATTAGTAGTTGTAGGATAGTTAGTTATTAGTAATTAGTTGTAGTAGGTTTAGCCACTGTTTTACCAGGAGAAAAAAGGTTGTGTAAATATATTTATTTATATTTATTTTATATTCATTTACCTTTGCTGGAAAGTTTTTTTTTCTCTCTATCTTCACTGGACTAAATTACAATACTGACTGTCTGGCCACCTGGTTATTGACTGACTAACTGACCAGCTGAATGACTGAGTGACTACTAAACACCCCATGCAGAAACAATTCTTCACTGACCATTTGTCTTTTTTCTGTTTTATTACAGCCCCATAAAATCCTGGAGTGAGAAAAGAACCCTAAAGCTGTAAATAGAGAAGCTGTGTGTGTGTGTGTGTGTGTGTGTGTGTGTGTGTGTGTGTGTGCATCCCTGAAACAGAGAGAGAGAGAGAGAGATGCTTCATTAATTCCTTTGTATTTCACCCAATGCCTTGTTCTAAGGCCATCTAGAGCTATAAAGAATAGAGAGGCAGATGGAAAAGAAGGAAGCATAAAAGACTGGGTTATGGGAAACAGAAAGGATTTAAAGTGGGAGAGAGAACCTCGGAGAATTAAGGGCAAGGGCTGAGTAATTGGTTTGGCAATGTATAGCTGGTTAACTTCCCCACCTCAAATAAGGAGTAGCATCCTTTTATTTTGGCAGCGGGCTGCATCTTGGAATGACTCACAAATTGTGAATGAGACAGATCAAATCAAGACTGATCAAACAAGATCAAATCATAATTCAACATGGAAATACTTTAATAAAGTCTTCAGTATGCCAATGGTTCGAAAATATTGATATGCACACCAGTGTATGCGCACACACCTTTAAATCTAAACCTGGACACGGTCAGTGGTTTAAACACCAAGACCTAGAGAAATGTTGAAAAAAGAAGGGAAATATAAAGAATAATGATAAGAAGGAAGAGGAAGGAGAGTCGTTAGAGAGAATATGTATCGTATGTATTCATATGTGTGTATGTGAGGGCAAGGGAAGAAAGAAAAACAGGGCAATGTATAGCATGTGGCTTATTGGCCATTTAGCCAAAGGCATTAATATATTGTTTCCATAACTTAAACACACTCAGACATAAAATCATACTCATTCAAAATTAGATTATAATGGTTATTAAAAAGCTATCAACATTTCAGCTGTGTCAAATGCAAAAAATTACAGTCAATACAGCCAATAAAGCTGATTCTAATTCTGATTCTAAATAACAGAGTTTTTTCAGCCTTTTCCCTGTAATCTTAAAAAGAAACAAAATGTAGATGGGTAATAATAATAATAATAATAATAATAAGATAATAACAGTGTTGTTTTTCATGTATTTTTTCATTGTTCAGTCATGGTGCCTGTGGCCTCAGAGCCATATTTCCTGATCTTTAAGTATTTGACCGAGATTTTAGCTTGATGGATTAGTGATTAGACATGATCACGCATGTCCCCTGTTAGCAATGTGAAGGTGACCTGACACCAGGGCATGTTACACTCCCATGGTTGGGTGTATTTGTGTGAGTGTGTGTCCATTTGCACATGTGCATTCTCAGAAACAACGCATGTGTCTTGTCTTGTCTCATGTGTCTAATTTGCTCAGTCAAGCTTGTATGATAGCATTATAAGAACAGAGTGTGAGTGTGTGTGTGTGTGTGTGTGTGTGTGTGTGTGTGTGTGTGTCTGCCTGTATCTGCCTTCTTCTTTCTCTGTCATCAACCTATTGACTGCCACATGACAACATCATGTGCTTCCGCATTTCTGTGTTTATGTGTGTGAGTGTGTGTGTTTGTGTGTGTGTGTTTAGTGTGTGTTAACATACTTTAGTAGGTCTGGGAAATTAAACAGCTGTTGACCCCCCTCATCTCTTCCAGCTATCTCAGACACTGTCTATCAGCCAACACTCCTCAATCAATTAGAGTCTACTAATACCCCTATTTGTATGAGTGTGTGTGTGTGTGTGTGTGTGTGTGTGTGTGTGTGTGTGTGTGTGTGTGTGTGTGTGTGTGTGTGTTGTGGGGGAGGAGGGTAGTGATGATGGTGGAAAAGTCAACAATTTCAAAAAGCAAAAAAACCAAAAATCAGTTGCAACCAATCAGTTTCCTCCCATCTTTTCCTTCTCATCTTTCACCCAACAGCACACACACAACAACAGACACATACTGTACATATACATTACACTGTAGACTCAATACATGTAGATTCAAACAACACACACACACACACACACACACACACAAACACACACACCCGAGTCCAGAATCTGGTTTCCTCAAGGTAGATTATTATGGTAATCTGAAGACTCCAGGTGCTAAATTTACCAGCTGCAGGAAATAGGATTTTGCTGATTTTACTGGAAGCAATTCCATCCCTCCATCCATTTGCTCATCACTCCATCCATCCATCAATCTTCTCATCCATCCATCTTCTCATCCATCGTCCATCCATCCACCCAAGTCTTCCATCCACCCAAGTCTTTTCTTCACACATCCCATATCTTCACACATTTTTTTGCATCCATATCAAGCCACTGATTTTCTGTCTTTTCACATCAGTTTACTCTTTGAACACTCCTGCCTGCCACTTACTCACTTTATCTGCATTCATCAACCATCCGCTGCATCACAGTTTTATCCATCCATCCAGCCACCCAGCCAAAGATCCGGTCATCCATCTATCCTTTCCTCTGAACCAGACAGAGAAAATAGGATTTTCTCCAGAAAGCAAGTGTGTATGCCACCGTTTCCCTCCATCCTCCATCCATTCACATGTTTCTCTATCTCTGCCAGACTGCGAAAATAGGATTTTCACTGGAAGTAACTCCAATTATTATACCCCCCCCCCTCCCCTTCTGGTCCTCACTCCTACTCATTCCCTCTTTCCTATAAATAGATGCATAACTACAACTATACATTTGTTCCCCCAAACTTCCTTCTTATATCACATCTTCAAAGTGGTAGTCCTCAAGTTTGTCATTATTTGAATTTTTTGAATTTTGATTTCTGTAGGTGGATTTATTTTCAGTGTCTGCAATACAGCTCATGCTCATTACTTCCTGAATGTCAGAGGGTGAATCATCACAATGAATGGAGCAATATGGACTTTCATTCATGTAAATATTCATTGCTGAAGACAACATAGGACCCTATCCAGCAAACCATGCCAGCTTCTCTCTTCCACCCAGATTATTTCCTTTTCTCTTTGAATCTAGCTCAACCTTTGATGCAATGCAATGTAACATTATCCAACAACAGCCAGTCAAATAAATGTGGTGACATATTCCTGAAAGATTTCTATGTGATCACACTCTGTAAGACTGTTCTCCTTGTGATTGTTCAGAAACTGGAAAATTATTGTGACTCTAGAAACTTGCCTGATTCATAAAATACTGTCTCATACTATTATCAACTGCTGTGCAGAGTTTTGGAGTCGGATTAACCTTCAGACTCATGGATGTACCAGTCAAACGCAGCTCCTTGGTCTGAATTCCTGTTCTCCTTGTAGCAACATGCCACCTCCAACCTTGCTCCTTGTATTTTTTCAGTTTCAGTTTTGGTGTTATTTTCTATTTTAAACCAGCCATATTCAGTGTTCCTCTGAATCTCCCTCACCCCTGCACTGCCTGATTTGTGCTTCTTACATTTCTGTGTTGAGATACAATGGCCAAGCTATTTCTTCATCCCTCAGTTTTGACATCCCCCAATCCCTGTCTCACTCCTCCCACCATCAATCCTTCCCCCCAATCCTGTAAGTATTGTTACATAAAGGTCAAAATATTTTCCATTGCCGTCCCCTATAGGAGATGGAAATGTCACCCGTACTGTATATGAGCTTTAGAAAAGATTGAAAATTAGCTTGTGAACAGTGCAGGCACAATGGGAGTCCTCAGTTTGTGTGTGCACTCATTTGATTGTAACTGAATGTTTCCCTTCTTGCTTTTTGTCATGCCCATGGATTGAGCTCACACATGATCTTTGCAACTAATAATTTGTTTACTCAGGTAAACAAACAATCCTAAAATAGCCTTGAATTATCTGTGTTATTTAAACCTGTCTGTGTATGTGTTTGCTTGTATGTAACTGAGTATTGTTTCCCTTAATCACAAGCTTAGAATCAGCTAGATCACTTCAAGGAGTTAACAGTCAATTATTAACATACAGAGGAAAATGAGGAAGGGAAATACAAACTGTCTCTCTTTTCCATATAAATATAAAGGAAGGAAGGAGGGATAGGAGGGAGGAGGGAACAAAGGAAAGGAGTAGAAGTAGGTTGTACTGTATATGGGGAAGGGAAGAGAAAAAGAAGATTGGGGTGTGAGAAGTAAGTATTCCTCCTAAAAGAAGGAAGGCTGAGGTAGGAAGGATGTAGAGGGCAAGACTAAAGGAAAGGAAAGCAAAGTGATGATGAATGTCAGAGGCAAAATGAGAGAGAAATACAAAGAAGAACCAAACGCAGTTGTAACATGATACACACTGATACAGTCCTTGCAATCATCCCTCTGAGGTGTTAGAGGCCATTTTATCAGTGTTAGGCTTCCTGACCCATCATCTTATCATGATTAGGGACTCCTCTGTGTGTGTAAGTGTTGGTGTCGTGTCTTAATGCTTGAGCCATTACTGATAATCCTATCAGTATGTGTCATCTAAGACAACGAGGGAACCCCCCGTAAAGACAACCACTGTTATTGTGCTTTCCACAGCCCAAGTGATCCACTCCTGTAACACAGTCAGACACACTCACACATCTCCTAAGGCTGCTGTTATTGATAATGTCATTAGGCAGTGAAGGATGTTAAGATGTTCTGTCACGGAAAGTATGTCTGTATGTGTATTGCATCCTGGTGACCAGTGACCCATTCTTCTCTGTCGCTGTATTCCCAGTGTTACAGTTGAGTGACTTGCCAATAAATAGGTCTTTTGTCTTTCTTTAACAATACCTCCATACATTTGACTGTACTGCCTGCAACTGGAAGGTAGTGGATTGTGAAAACTGTGTGTGTGTGTGTGTGTGTTTGTGTCACAGTCACAGTTTAAGTACAGTTAGTTCCAATTACTGAAATTCTATTGGTGTTGCCTTAAATAGAGAAGAATGGGGTGAACAATGAACTGATCTGAAGTTAGAATGATAAAAAAAAGCCAAGAAAACAATAGAGGAGGATGAAAAGGGGAAAGAGCTGGATGGGTCTGAAGGGAGGGGTGAGACGGGGGGATTCTCCCCTCTCCCCCTTTTCCCGGCACTGTAGCTGTCTTGTCTAATCAGATGGTGACTGATGGTGCCAAACACAGCACATCAGCTGTCACACCAAAACCATGTAAATACAGTATATAATGTCAACTTTAGAGGAACAAGGAAAATAAATCTCTCAGATCAGACTGATGTCCTGTCCTACTTGAATGTATTTTCAAAGCGCACAAAGGTTTTTTTTTTTTGCTAGGATCATAAAAACTTTAAAAAATTGAAAGCATTGGGTTTTTTGTTGTTTACCAATCGAAGCCCTCTCGTTTCCGTTGAGGTGGACTCACACCAGAAAAACAGCATCTCCTAGTGATGAAAACCAGCTGAGTCACTTCGGGTCAGAGACATGGAGGGGTGAAGAGAGAGAACCCATCTATCCATGCTTATAGCTTTTGTACAGAACTTGATTCCGACTCCCATCTCTCGTTTGAAAGCGCAACATCTCCCCTCCCTGCCAACACAGCGGTGATTGGTGTGTCTCAGGGGTTGCTCCAATACTTTTAACTGCTCTCGGAAGTCTGAGAAGATTGTCACTGTTTTAAAAAGTAGTTTGACTTCATCATCATCTCAAACACCCGCTAAACTGGTCACACATACTGAAAATGATTTCTAGGAAATGCAGTGCAAACACACCAGTAGTCAAAGCTTTACATGAAAATTGTTCAGTATAAAAACAAAATTGTATTAATTTGTAATTTGGCATACAAGCAAAGTAAATTCCAACTACAGATCTTAGTAAAATAATTCACACAACCTTATAACAGAGCATAATGGCCATTCATCTTATAGACTTACAATCACTGTTCAGCTACATATCCTTACATGGGGCATCATTTCATTCTCTAAACATATTAAACAAAAGATCTGAGAGATGTTTAAGTTCAACATTTAGTCATAGAGATAATTAACACTTCAGATATGAGCCACAGACTCTTGCAGTCCACTTTTTGCATTTTAACTGCAGTACAATTACAAAAATGAAAAACCGAACGGATGTCGACATGTTACCATGGTAATGGAATCATAACCACGGTAATAGAATCATGGTACCATGGTAACATTTCAGTTACAACACTCGCAAGTATGAGTATGGGTACAAGTACTGACGAGCAGTTACATCTTTACAGTTTATGTCAGTTCAACACTGAAAAACGCAAAGCTACAAACTGCCACTGTGCTACCACTGAGTCAAATATCCAGAGAGGATTTCATTATATACAACTAGACAGGAAGAGAGAGCAGAAAATGAGGGTCGGACATGGGGGAGGAAAGAAAATGGCATAGAATGAAAGAGGCATGCGTAGACAGAAAATACATGATGGGGAAAGCACAGAAAGGGTAAATATTGGTAAATCAAGAGGAAACAGAGTGTAAGATATTTAGATCAATGGTAGAACAGTTAAGTTATTAGAAACAGAGCAAACATTTTTTCACAGACTCTGCTGAGCTCTAACAGCCAACTATGATCCCTGGATACCGCTTTGTTTGTATGAGTCTATGTATCAGTGAGCGTCTGTGCTTGTTTGTGTGTCTGTGTCTGTGTGTGTACGTGTGTGTCTGTGGTCTCTGTATATATTTGTCTCTCTCTATCACCTCTGTGTCCTTGCTAATAGCTGAGTGGACTCCCTGCAGTCTCCGCAGGCTGTACTGTGATTATCACCTCTTAGTTGTGCACCCCCACAGAAACACACACAAAGGCACAGAAAATAGAACTACAGACATAAATCACACACACATATACACAAAAAAACACATAGGTGGATAATATACATGCAGATCCTGCAGAATTGTACACAAATGATGCACATGAAAATGTAGAAAGTGCGAATATTCCCTGGATGTGAACATATGCGTGTATGTTCATCTTGGACTTGTCATCTCCATGTGTGCATGTGCACCTCTGCTTACACATTCATCTATGTGGATCTGTTTCTCTGCAAGTGTGTAAATCTTCACAGATCTGTGTCTCTATATCTGTACTGCTGTGTGTGTGTGTGTGAGTGTGTGTGTGTATCTCCATGCCGGTGCAGCCCATGTTAACTGTGACACACTAATTTACTGTGGTTTCCCGTAAGACCTGCTCAGTAATATGGCTTATTGATGAGGCTGCCGGGACTGTGCATGTGTATGTGCATCATATGTGTTGTCTGTGTTTGCTCTCCTGGGAATGCGCTGGTGTACCCACACCAGAGATGAAATATCTGTTGCACTAGAGATAAATATGGTCAGTTTGTGGGTGATGTATGTATAAATGAATGTTTACTCTCTGTGAGTGACTGATTCTCTTTGATGGCTGTGGGTCAGGTGAAATGTGTAAGGGTTTTTTTTTTCATTTTGTGTGTGAATAGGATGTGTAAGCTTTCTTACAATGTATTTCTTTCTAATAATTAGATGTTTAAGCGTTTGCGTTTGCACAAAATTGGTGACTACTGCTCCCAGGAGAGAAGAGAAGAGAAGAGAAGAGAAGAGAAGAGAAGAGAAGAGAAGAGAAGAGAAGAGAAGAAAGGTAACATGATCCATGAGCTGGGAGAGATCCTGAACAGGAAATTTCATTTTGGAAAGTGGTGAAAAACTGGAAAAAATACAGCCACTTCAGAGTCTCCAGAGTCCAGAGGTGCCAACAGTTTGACAGTACACACACACAGACACACACAGACACACAGACACACACAGACACACACAGGTAAAAAAAAAAACAAAAAAAACAAAAACCCTCAGACACTGAAGAGACTTTCCAACTATGCACTCAGACAGACATCTTTTAACTCTCTGACATACAGACACATATACAAACATTCACTCACGGCAACACACAGACATATGCGGAGAAGTGAGGAGAGGTTGATGGACACGGAGCTGCTGGTCCCTCTGAGATCACCACATTCTCTATGTGCTATTAACCTCAAAGATGGATGGAGAGAGGGAAGTGGTGGCAGAGTGGTAATCAGAAAGATCGAGAGAAATCTCAGTGGGCCAGTAACATTTTCAGCTGATTACTTTGGATGTACTAACATTACTGAGACTCATGGCAGCCTTGACCAATAAAACTGTTTGCACGTAGATATACACACACACATGCATTCTGTTAACATTAACATGAACTGCGCTGAGGTAAATGGTTGCTGTTGCTGTTTTAAAAAACCTAGAGAAAAAACATATTCTCAAATGGGGGCCCCAAGGTCAACATTGTGTATCTCCTGGGCATAATGTGTTTTCCACTTTGCCCCAGATCAAACAAAGGGGTAAAAGAGAAAGGAAATGTTTGGAGAGCAGAAAGGAAAGGAAGAGATAAATGAGAAATGCAAAGAGAGAAAAAGACTTATAAACAGGTAAAAGCAAAACATGCAAGATTAAAACAACTACTCCAATAATAATAACAATAATAATAATAATAATAATAATAATAATAATAATAATAATAATAATAATAATAATAATGGAAGAAATTATGAGTGGACCAGGAAAGAAAACTATATACTTTTTTAATTTGTAGGTGGCAAATAGCACCAAAAATAGAAATACCGAATTTTCAGAGCAGTGAAGTGAAACAAATTAAATCAGAAAATGATTCATCAAATCAAGTGTACAAGAAAGAGCTGGAGAGGATGAAGTGTGTTGGCGAGGCATGGACAGGACCAGTAGTGCTTGTAAACAGGCCAGCAGACGAAGACAACAAAGTTCTTCCTCTGACGAAGAGCTGGGATCACCTTACCATCTACTGGTTTCACAGCTCTGTCCCAAGACACAGGCAAGAAAGTTTTTATGCAACTGTATTGCTGTTTTACTTCTCTCCATTCAGTGACTGAACCCAGTAGTATCAGGTTAATAAAATCTACTTAGGCCCACAGGGGGTCATGCAACATGTCAAAAAAAATGTAGCAGCTAGTAATGAGTAACAGTAGAGGAAAAATACTCCTGAGTAGTGGGAACACAACACCAGTGACTGCTGGAAAGAAAAAAAAGCATATAGACACTTGAATATCCAGTCATTACAATTATGGTTGTTTCTTTGATGTCTGGGCTAAAGTTTACCTGGTGTATGGGAAAGATTTGCTTCTAGTGACCTCAGCCAGCAAGACATTCAATCAAGATGAGTATATCAACTGTGGGCAGAACGTCAGCTTTTGATCATTGACCCTTAAGGGGCACATGTTTCCTCCACTGCCTCCTCCCTTGTTTCCAAGGTTAATACAGTGCTGAAATTTAGCAGCAGAAAAATGAGGGGGGGGGGGTTCTTAAAGCAATGCAACAACCAAATATGTTAACTTAATGCTAAGACATATTCTATGGCTCTTTTTGATGAGACTTAAACATTTGGTCCAAATGAGCAACATGTGCTCAATCATTACTCAACCAATGAAAGTCTTGTGCTATCAAACAAGTAATAGTGATTTAAAGAAAAATTAAAAATTGCTTCTTACGGCACCAGTGAGGGTGGCATAGACAGCGTGCAAAGTGTTAAGGAGCAAGTATTTATTGGAAATACATCTTGAAGCAAATCCACGGCTTGGATCACTCATGGTGATCAAGCCGAAGTCTTACCTGGCTGCATGTAGTTATGTATTGTAATAATTCCATTATACCATGATGCCAATTTATGTTTTTTTATCGACACTGACAAGCCGACAGGCCTTGACATGAGAAGTAGGCAATCTTAAGTGAGGTAGAAACACTGGGAATAGTCTGTGCTATGAGCAACAAGCAACGTTTCTATCAATTCCCCCAAAATGGATTTGTGGAGATATCAGTGATTACTTCTGGGAAACTCAGTTCAGTGCTTGGCAAACAGAAAAGGTGTCATGGATTAGCATGTCTTAGTTTCCTAACATATTGCTGTAAGATATACAAAAGAATGCGTGAAGGGAAAGTCCAGAAGGCTTGGGTCAGTGTGGTGCATTGGTGTGAATTCAGAATGATTTGCAGACCTTTTTGCTTACTTTTATAAATTCTACTGTCCAAATTCTTCCTGCCAACTTGTGGGTGCAAAGATTTAAGACACTTAATAAAAAAAATTAAAAAACTGTAATCCTAAGTGCCGTTGCAAAAAATGCTACTTTGAAGTTTTGTTCACTCATATTCAAAGGTTAACAATTTTTAGATCAAACGTCTGTAAAACTAACAGCAGTGATTTGCTGTTCAACATCTTAGGTAGATTAATTGATAGAATCCAATGGGCCATGATGGGTTCAGATTCAGTGAAAAGACACAGGATAAGGGGAGTAAGAGGGGAGAGAGCTACAGGTTACAGAGGTCATACGACTAGAGGGACCAGAGGAGTGAGTAGGGGGACACTTACTCCCTCTCTCTGACCCACACACATACACACACATGCCAACCTGTCATGGGAAAAGAACTTAATACCTTCAGAGATCCAGAGATGTTAGGAAACATCTGAGTGACAGTTTGATTATGTGTACGTGTGCCTGCATGTGTGCCTGTGTTTCACATGTCACTGTCCTAAACTGGGATTCGTGATTCACTTCTCTACAGATAATTGTAGAGCTATTACAGTAAAACTGATCAAGAAATAAGAAAATAACCAATTTATCCTCTTATCCTCATGATCAGTAATTTGTGAAATATTTAATCATATATCACTATGTAGGCTTGCTTGTTCTCAAAAATTCTCTTGTCAGAGAAGGCCAAGGGGCTATAAATAAGTGTCAAATGAAAAAGCATAGGTTGTGACTTCCTTTTCTGTCATAAAGAAATAGAGGTTCAAAATATAACTCAGCCTTTTCATTATGACCTGTGTATGTGTGTATATGTGTGTGAATGTACACAGGGTGTGTTGTGGGAAGGTGGTGCAAGAGCCAGAATTTGGTTAGTTTTTTAGACCACAAGCTTTGGTGTTGCCACAGGCCTTTAAACACATCTCCCGCTGAATCCTCCCTGTTATACACTACTGGGAGAAAGAAAGCTAGCAAGAAAAGTGTGACTGAAAATATATATGGTGCATACACATGCTCACTCACACTTCTCTTGCAAGCTTTCTTTCTCCCAGTAGTATATATATATATACAGTATATGTATATATATGTATATATAATCTACTTATATATGTATGTATATATAAATATATATGAGCATTTTTATTGGTATGTGTGTGAGTATGTGTGTGAGTGTGTGTGTGTGTATGTGTGTGTGTGTCAGCACTGTATTACTGTCAGTCCTTTCTTTGTCCCTTGTTTTAATTCTGTTTGCCACTGACCCATGTCGCCCTTTGGTTTTAATAGGTTTATGCCATGGCCTGCAGATAAGTGTGTACATATACTTGTGTCTTTGTGTGGCACAGTTTAAGTTAAATACCCAACAGCATGAGGACATTTTGGTAAGTGAGGAGATTTCAGCCTGTCGTTCCTTTTCTTGCACCTTCAAATGGCTGTTTGGGGGTTAGAATCAGGCCAGGTAATGTATAATGTCAATCAGTGCCCCAACAAAGATAGAAGTATGTGTGTGTGTGTGTGTGTGTTTGTGTCTGCGTGAGTTTGCATGTGTGTCTGTGTGTCTGTATGTGTGTGTGTGAGATAGAGAGAGACTGTGTATGTGTGTGTGTGTGTGAGTGTGTGTGTGTGTCTGTGAGTCTGTATGTGTTTGTGTGAGAGAGAGTGTGTGTGTGCTATTTTGTATGCGTGTGTGTGTGTGTGTGTGTGTCTGTATGTGTATATGTGTGTGTGAGAGAGAGAGAAACTTTGTATGTGTGTGGGTGTGTGTGTGAGTGAGAGAGAAACTTTGTATGTGTGTGGGTGTGTGTGTGAGTGATTGTGTGTGTGTGTGTGTGTGTGTCTGTGTGTGTGTGAGAGAGATTTTTGCACGTGTGTCTGTATGTGTGTGTGTGTGTGTGTGTGTGTGTGTGTGTGTGTGTGCATGCGTGTGTGCGTGTGTGAGTGAATCAGAGAGTGATTGTGTGTGTGTGTGTGTGTGTGTGCATGCGTGTGTGCGTGTGTATGAGTGAGTGAGAGAGTGACTGTGTGTGTGTGTGAGTTTACATGTGTGAATTTTTGCATCTAGAATCTCCACCAGTATCACCAGGGTGACTTCTCTGCAGGACACGTAAATCTGTCTCTTTTCGTGGAGAAGATAAAATCTTCCGTTAATCTTCACGATAGCTCATGGTTTATTAGTGGCAAAGCAATGTATTTGTTTTAACTGATTATTCCATATTCCTTTCCATTCTGATTACTTGGTCAGTGATTCAGCTGTAATGCTGTAAACCAGCACCAGGTTCCTTTTAAAGCTCCCAGCACTGCTACAAAGCTCCTAAAGCTGCGCTGTGGGCCTCTTCTCTCCATTTTCTGCCTTTCTTCTTTCAGCCTCCCTCTAAGGAAATAAATGTGGAAAGCAGAGAATATCGAGATAGAGACAGGAGAGAAATTAGAGGGAAATGAGAGAAAGGCAGGGAGAAATTTGTTAAAAATGACAGTGAGGGAGTGGATGGGGAAACCACGTAGAAAGGTGTGAGAGGGTGAGGAAAAGGAGGGAGGGGGGAGTGAGGGGGAGATGAAACTGCTCTTTAATCAGTGAGGGGCTATACGGAGGCGGGTCGAGGTGCCTACTGTAATCCGATACACGCGCGCGCGCGCCTGGAGCGCACGCACGGCCAGCCCGGGGACTGAGTGAGCCGTCCTGCGCGCCGCCACTAACCCGGCGGAGATCGGAGGGGAAGGAGCGCACCGCCGGAGCCGCTGCGACAGGAGAAGAGGGAGGAACGCGGAGGACGCGGGAGAGCTTGTTTCAGCTGTGTCAGTCTGCGGGAGGAGAGCGGAGACGCTGCACGTTTACCCCCCTCCCCGATCAGTTTTACGCACGCACCCCGGAGACGCCTCTTCCAGGAGATCTCGTGTTATCTTTTGCGCAAGAACGGACTGTTATCGGGACAGTTTAACATAAGGAAGATATTTTTTGTTTCTTGATCACAGGTGCTTTTACCGAGTAAATTAGAGAGGGAGCGAGAGCGGGAGATCCGGGAATAATAAATCGAACCCAAGTGGAGAGACGCGTGTTTTTACGGGCTCTGTGAAACTTGAGGGTTGCAGATCTTTCCAATGGGTCTTGGTGGTTTTTAGCCATTGATCCCTACTTTGTCTGAGGTCTGTGATTTTGTCTGTCAACTGTACCCACTCGCTCAGCGTTCCCACGCGCGTTGCGCTTGACAGAGGGACAAAGTGCCGCCGGCCGCGAGCACCGGAATGGATTTCGCCGCTTTAAAAATGTGTTTATTGGACAAATTGCGGTGATTTCAGATTCTTTTTTTTTCCGTTGATTGCACAGATCAGGTTCAACGACAGAAGAAGCGGTGTCACACGCCGACGCAGCCCTTACGAACATAGTAGTTAGAGCAGCTTAATATTCTTGGAGAGCCCCGTTAACACAGTCCGGCGGTTCTCGTGGAGTTAGGGCATCGGTGTTGCGCTTAAAAGAGACAGACAACTGTGGAAAAGAGGACTTTCGGCTGCAGCCTTGTGTCAGATACACAAGAAAACCACAGAGGAGGACAAGAGTTGATTTTCCTCCGCATCAGAGGGAAAAAGATGGATTTATTCATATGGCTCTGTGGATGTTTACTGGCTTCACTTGTGCCTCCAGCAGTCAAAGCAGAGGAGGGAGGTAGGTTTGACACTTTCCCTGTCCGCTTTCATTTGTGTCACGTAGGTGTTAAATGGAAATTAAACCGCCCTTTCAGAGGGAGAAAATACCACCAATACAGACTTTAAAGCACAACAGAGGCGGCTGGTTTATTCAAGAAAAACTTTGTTTCCATCGCACCAAAGACGCGTATAAAGCCGAAAGAACAACATTTAAGTAAAAACCATCATTGCGATTTTTGTTATTACAGCGGCTGACGCGACTTTAATTTCCTATCAAAAGACACGTCGATAAATGTGGTGCCGAGGGACATTTGTTATTTCAGTTTTAGCACAACCGGTGGCATCCAGCGGGAGATCGCTGCTGGGGTGTCCTCTCTCATCCCGCTCGCTCGGCTTCGCGCACAAGAGCTGCAAAAGTGAAATGAAAAAAGTAAACAACTTCTAATGGCTGAACAAAATCCGCTCCTTCTGGCTGCCGAGACTCTGACCTCCCTCCCCCGGCAGGCGTTTGCGTTAGGGTGATGCTTGGTGTCGCCCGCTTCTTTACGCGGACAACTTTTCTTAAAAGGCGACTTCCAGGTACAGTATCTCCATTACCGACGGCGTTTCAGCCCACCGCTCGCCCCACTCCGTCCTATAATAACCGACGGGTGTCCGGGGGTTTGCTCGGGACCGATTTTGACGTTTGTCGTCTTTAAAAATCATCTTTACCATGTGAATTTTAATCTGTAACTCCCTCGGTGACTGTTCTCAGGAGAGCTGCCGAATAATGAGATACCCCAACATTGTCCTTAAATCCCTCCCTTAAATCCATCCCGGTCCGTGGAGTTTAAAGTGGCCTTAGTGTGTCATTATGGTGTATTCTTATAACATTACCCTGGCAGCGTTTTGACCGAAAGGATCAGCGGCCACATGCATTTTGCCATGTCTTCATGCGGGGTTGCCCTCTGACACGTTACCGAGGGAGGCGGCAGCGACTCCGCCCGGGTTGCTGACTCCGTCCACCGGAGGCCAGCGCAGGCGCTGCGGTCACGGAGGTCCGAGTCCGCTCCGTTTCCAGCGACTCAGGCCGCGGGGGCCGTGTGAGCGACGGGGCATCGTTTGCATCAACTCCCATCAGAATTTACCTTTGTGTAAATATGCACAACTTCTGATGTGAGAAACTGCACAAGCTCTGCGCTCTACACTCTCTTGAAAGTGTCAGGACGAAGATCATTGCACCGATTTCATGCGCTTATCTTAGGGTTTGTTTTTTACTTTTTTGTGCGTATCCGAACAACCTTTACGCGCAGAGAGCAGATTGGAAACTCTTATTTATGCGCTTTACTTCTCTTACTTCTCATTTTAGTCTTTTCGGTTAAAACTAACCAGCCCGTGGTGACTATAGTTCAAGGCATCAGCAATTAAATTCGCTTTCATATTACACGTGTGCGTTATTGGAACTTGAAGTGCGTTTTGAGAATTTGGCTTTTTTAAAAAAAAAATAAAATAAAGCAACTTAACTTTAATAAAATACATTTTACAAATAATCTTACAGTGGAACTTCACTCCCTTTCATGGATTTTCAGTCAGCATGAGGCCCGAAGCTTTGGGGATGAAGACTACTTTTTCACCACAGGCAACAATCCAGTTCTAATGGTTTCTCTTAGCTGTCTATGAAAAAGAGAACGAGAACTTTGCAAAATGACATTTGTCTGTACATAAGGGGCAAAAGAGGAAGGGTCTTTGTAGAGAAGTTGTTGCATTCTAGGTGTTATTGATTTAGGACTTATTCAGGAAGCTAGCAGGGGCTTTTGCGGATCTCATGACTTGGATTTAGTGGCCCGTCTGCCAAATGTTGTTTTGGAGAAACAGTGTGCACAGTGGAAGCATTCTTTGAATCACATTCACCTTGAGTGTGAGAAGATGTGTGAGCTACCATGAAACAGATTCCTATAAGTGGATATTTCCATGTCAATTGAAATCGTCAAGTCAGTTCAGGCCACTGTGAACAACCAACTGGATGGTGCCTCTAAATGTCAAAATTCTACATATAATTGATGATTGCTGACCCTTGATTTAAAAGCTTTTTTTTCTGAGAATGTCCTATACGGACAAAGGACTGCTGGCCATTTGATTAACAGTGTAAAGTCACATGTTTACAGTCAATGCCAAAGCAAGTATGTGATGTTCTTTAGCGTAGCAAAAAATCATACAGAAACTATGGTGTTTGGGGTGGATGGACAAAGTTTTTCACTTTGAGAGACTGGAGTTTCTGTTCTTCCTTCACTAGTCATATATATATATATTTTTTAACCATGATCATAGTCTTTATTAAACCTTAGCAAAGTGGTTCTTCTTTTAACCATGTCATCATCAGTTTCAGAATTAATAATTCATTAATTCTAATAAAATTTGTTGAGGTCTGAAAATCTTTTGAAACTGTTGGCACACTAAGAACAACAGGAAAACACCCACTACTGCTTAGCAGTAGGCTATACAGGACTCAAGCCTCCTCAGCAGTAAACTTTCAAAGATGCCTCGGCTCTGTTGTCTCCCATTAAGATGAGCAAGGAAATCATAGTGAGACTAACAAGTTTTGAAGCGAGGGACAGAAGAGCAGGATGGAAATACAGCGGGAGGAAGTAACAGGGACAGAAACAGGCAGAGGGAAGCTGCAAAAAGAAGTGAATGAAACGGAAGAATGATTTTTAGCCTCACTGTTTGATCCTGTTTCTTCATTCCATTTGATCACAGCTGTGCCTGGAAGGGAGATAAACGGACATAATTGGCCACTCAAGACCAGCTGTCTGCCTCTATAGTATCTCTTCTTAAATATGCTGGTAAATGAAACGGCTCACTGTGATGCACACTGTGAGAAGTACGCAAGCAGTGGGATGAACTGCCCACAGGTACGCACTAAGGACTGGTTTATGAGACTGGTTTTTGAGGGCTGCAACCAATCCAATGTGATTTTAAAAGTCCGAAACAGAGGGGAGGACAGGAGCTTTGGTGCCTGGGGGGATCGGCTTGTAATAATTAAATGTTACATTGGACTGGGTCATAATGCCATCAATAAAACAAACCATCCATGTCATTTGTTCAACAAAGACCATATTCCCTGTTTTGGCTCATCACATAAGAAACGGACGCACTCCACTAACCCGGTGATTGTTTGTATTTACTTTGCAAAAGAAAAGAAAAGAAAAAAATCAGTTAGCCTGAAATATTACAGATATTTTTTAAATTCTACCAACAGTGCACACAGAGACTGGTTAATGTTATTCAGAAAGGTTAAAAACATATCAGCGTATTATGAATAAATGTTCAATATTAGCAACAAATATGTATTGCGTCTGCCTAGAAAAAGAAGGGGCAATTAGTTACACTGAAATCAGCTCATCCATACATGTTCGTCTGTGCATTTCCCATAATTTCTTGTAATTTTCTAGGATTGTTTTTGTTCCCATTTTAGTAATTCTTTATTACTACATTTTCAGATGTGTTAATCCTAGTAAAGCACCAAGAAACAATAAAGCAATAAAAAGAGAAAAAGGGAGCAGAGAGGGAGGACAAAGGGCAAGAAAAAAGATGGAGATAGTAAGGAATCATGAGTGTGTGGGAGTGTAAAAGAAAGAGGGAAAGGGAGAAACAGAGAGGGAGAGAGCATGAGAGGGCAATAGTGAAATAAGAGGAGAGCAGCCGAGTGTGAAGCAGTAGTTGAGTGGAGCCACCTGCAGTAAACCAACCAAGATTTATTCCTCTCCTTTGTGAAGCATAGGAGGCTTTCTGGGGAAAATAAAATATATTACAAACAGTTATTCTTTTCCATCCAGTGATTCAGATGGTGGCTTTGTTTTTTGTTTTTTTTTGTTTTTTTCGTTATTTAGTTTTTTTTCAGGAACATTCAGGTAACAATAAATCCCAAGAAAAACATATACAGTAAGGTATATAAGTATTTGGACAGTTACACAATTTTTATAATTTTGCCTATGTACACCACCACAATGGATCTGAAACGAACAAATCAAGATATGATTGAATTGTAGATTTTTAAATTTAATTCAAGGGGTTTAACAAAGATATTACATTAACCATTTAGAAATTACAGCTATTTTATACATAGACCCTCATTTTCAGAGGCCTAAAAGCAATTAGACAAACCACCGTAATAATAATTTAAAGAACTATTTCTAATATTTGGATAAGAATCTTATGCAGTCAATGACTGCCTGAAGTCTGGAACCCTTGGACGTCACCAAATACTGAGTTCCCACCTTTGACATGCTTTGTCAGGCCTTTACTGCAGCCACCTTCTGTTGCTGCTCATTTGTGGGTTTGTCTGCCCTCAGTTCTGTCTTCATTAAGTGATATGTATGCTCAACTCGGGTGAGGTAAGGTGACTGACTTGGCCATTGAAGAATATTACATTTCTTTGCGTTGAGAGGTTCTTGGGTTTCATTCACAGTATGTTCTGGGTCATTATCTATCTGTACTGTGAAGCACCATCCTATCAGTTTTTGCAGCATTTGGCTGAATCTGAGCTGATAGTATAGCTCTATACACTTCAGGATCCATCCTGCTGCTTCTACCATCAGTCACATCATCAATAAACACTAGTGACCCAGTTCCACTGGTTCTCATACATATCCATTGCCTTAATAACTGCCTCCACCATGTTTGACAATGATGTGGTGGCTTTGGATCCTGCGCTATTCATTTCCTTCTCCATACTCTTCTCTTCCAATCATTCTGGTACAAGTTCATCTAGGTCTCATGTGTCCAGAGAATCTTTTTTCAGAGCTGTTCAGGCTTTTTAAGATGTTTTCTATTCTGACCTTTCTCTTCTTGAGTGTGACCAGTGATTTGCACCTTGTGATAAACCCTCTGTATTTACATTCATGAAGGTGCATCTTGATTGTAGACTTTAACAATGATACACTGACCTAAGGAGAATGTTATTGACCTTACTAGATTCTGTGACGGGCTTTTCTTCACTGAGGAAAGAATTTTGTGATCACTCATCACTCGTTTTCCGCGGTCTTCCAGGCCTTTTAGTGTTTCTGAGCTCACCGAGTCATTCCTCGTTTTGAAGAATGAACCAAATTGTTGATTTGGCCACGTCTAATGTTTCTGCATCCGTCTGATAGGTTTATTCAGGTTTTCAGCCTAATGATGGCCTCCCTTATATGTATCAGCATTTCTTTGGGCTGCATGTTAAGAGTTCAAATGAACAGCCAAATGCAAAGTTAACACTTGGAATCAACACCAGAACTTTTTATCTTATTATGAAATAATGAAGGAACAGTTCATACCTGTCAATGAAACTGATAAATTATCAGTTGTCTAATTACTTTTGAGCCTCTGAAAAAGAGGGACTATGTCTAAAAATGGCTGTAATTCCTAAACGGTAAATGTGATGCTTTGGTTATACCTCTTGAATTAGAGGCTGTAAGTCTACATGTCTATCACATCCTAATTCATCCCTTTCAGATCCACTGTGGTTGTGTACAGAGGCAAAATTATGGGAATTGTGTCACTTTCCAAATACGTATGTACCTAACCCTAAATTAAGCTGGCAAAATTTTAAAAAGAAATTTGTGAATCAAATGAGATGACATTAGTCTTTAATCGTTGGACTAATGGCAACGGGCGCAAGTCCACTACCAGCTACAACCTTGTCTCCACTGAGTGAATAAATATTTAGCCGGTTAACCCTCTTCACGGTCTCTCTCTCTCCCTCTCTCCCTCATCTGTAAAAGGGAAAGGACAATTAGTGGGTCCAGCAGGATGTTCTAATTACAGTTATCATGTCATTAGTAAACTGCTAGTATTCTGGTGTCTTCATTGGCCATTGGTAATGACTGGAGTAATTAGAGAGGATGGGGAGATCAGTGTGTGTGTGTGTTTCTGTATTTGTATCTTTGTGAAGAACATATGTCCTCAGAGGAAAGAGGAGATCATGGAAATCCTTCAAATGAGGCTATTTGCCTGTCCTCACTTCTTTTAAAACCTTTACACACAAAAGTGTGTATGTGTGTATGTGTGTTTGTGTATGAGCTTGTATACTAGCTAAGCCTTCTGTGTCCTCAGTGGTCCCTCCAGAGCAGTGCCGTGCAAGGCCACGGGTTGTTTTGCTTTTTCTCTCTCCCTTCACGCTGAATCATCCTGTTGTTCTCCCCTTTCCATGGAACTTCACCTCTCCTTTAATAGTGTACTCTGTCTCTTTCTCCACACCTCCCTGTGTCAGTGTTTTCCCTCGCTCAGATTAAGAAACCTCACTCACCTTCTTTTCACCCCACCTCGCTACGGTGGAAATCTCTTTTACTGTTTCACTCACTCACTGTTTTTTCACTTTCTGCCTATTCCCTCTGTCAATCAATGTTTTCCTCATTCCTCCTTGTTTTCTCTGCCTAGAAGAGAATAAAGCTCAGCAGTTGAAATCCATAGCTTGTTAGAGTGGCATAAGATTTGTTAGAGTTACTTGAAGTAATACATCAGATTTCGGGTCATTCGATCAAACCAAATTCTTTACATAATTAACCATTTAGTATATAAGAATGAGTGATAACAGACTCAAGAGCTGGGAGACAAATCTTTTGGCAATATGAAGTCAGCAGTTTTTAATATTTGGCAAATAGACTTGGATCTACTTAAAAAGAAGTATGAGATATTGTATTTTTTTAATGTGTATATGCTCTTTAACATTGTTAATATCTTCTGTCAAATTGTTTTTATGGAATCAGAATCATTTCATGTAATAAGACTCCAAAGAAACCAAATTAATTTTTAGGGTGCCAAGAATGTACTGTACCTGTGTTTATTTGACCTTTATTCATATTGGATAGATTGGCTGAGGATACATGCTCTTTTACAGCATACACACTATTACGGGAAAAATAACAGGAACAGAAAGAGCTATAAACTACATAAAAAAAAAGTCTTGGTTGTGTCATCTGAAATTACAGTCAGGTTTATTATAGCACTTCACCCCATGCTCAGTGGTATGAATAAAGGTAAATTTGAATGGCAATGCATAAACACAATGCCAGCTGAAGTTAATGGGACCAGATATTAACATGGGCCCTTCTGCTGTACAGGGCATCAACACAGATAGTAATACAGGGGCCTTTAACGGCTTGTGTAATTAGAGTTGATAATGTGAGATTGTACTCCAAAGAAAAATGACAGAATCGGTCGCTCCAGCAAGAGCTCCTAAAGAACATAACATTTATGTCTGAGTAACAGAGCTCTCTAGTCCTCCCAGTATTAATGATGGATCAATGGAGGAAGTCGGCTGGTGTTGTTCAGAGGGACATAGTCTTTTATCCATGGGAGCATGGTTAGTAACAAACTGACTCCTTCAACCTAAAACTCTCTCTCTCCACTCTTTATTGAGCATTGTCTCTAGCTCCATCATTTACACTGTTCTGTTGGTCATCCTCTCTCACATACTGTTCTGCTTCAGTTAGCTTTTCAGTTTGTTCATTGCTACTTAGTCTCTCAGTTATCTTAAATCTTAAATCTCTCCATCTTTCAATCCACTGTCCTATTATCTCTCTCTTCTCTCTAAATCTCCATAGATCAGTTTGTGTGTTTGCTCTTGAGTTGAGAAGCTTGTTCTCCTGTCAGTTCTTTTTCTGTATCACACACTCATCCTTCCATCTTTATGAATCCTCATCTCTCCTCTCTCCATTTTCCCATCATTTGTTTATTTTCTCAGATCCTTTGTAGTCCTCCACAATCCCTTTCTCTATTTTACATGCACAGAAATCACACACAGTGTTCTCTCTGTAGTTTTCCACTGTGGCTTAATGCAGGGCACCTGGAGAAAAGCATAGCCCCACCTGTGTGTGAGTATGTGTATGAGTGTGTTTGTGTGTGTGTGTGTGTGAGTGTGTTTGTGTGTGTGTGTGTGTGTGTGTGTGTGTGTGTGTGTGTGTGTGTGTGTGTGTGTGTGTGTGTGTGTGTGTGTGTGTGTGTGCTTGAGTTGTATTTTCTGTCCAGTGAGCTTTTCCGAGCTGCTGACTTTCTCTTTTCAGATGATGAGAGACAGATGTTCTGGCATTACTTCCCCTTTTTCGTCCTGTTCTGTCTCCTTCTACCTTTCTTTCCCTCTCCTCTCTCTTTCTGTCCATTCTTGAGGTTTCCCAGGTTTCAATGACTAAAAGCTCCTTGGGTTTAATCCAAAAAAGACATTTTAGCCTGTTATTTTCGGTGTTTATTCCCAAAGTAATTCAAAAGCTTTTTACTCCAAATGTATCTGTATTCCTAACATTTAAGCTAACAGTGCCTGAAGTATTTTATGAGGGCTTTGTGATGCTGGAACCAAGCCATCCTACTGAAAATGCATTGTAAATTGTAAAAATGCCCAAATATCAATGGCAAATTTTGCACCTCCCCTCAGGCTTTGATGCAGATATTCACAGTCTATTGATTCCCGAATTTGGGTCCTGTTTCCAGCAAGGTCAAAAAATTGAGAATGTCAGGCTCACCATACTGTTTTTAGAAGCGGTTGAGCCAAATAGCCTTTCTCCAATCAAGGCTCTCTGGTTAGCTGGGTTAGACATGCTTTCTCACTCTCAAACGCAAACACTAAACCACTAATGCTTTCATTATGGGCTCTCACCAAATGAAACAAATACAGTCCAACACATCAGCAAAGTTTCCCATAGACTATCAAATTGATTATGATTGTGAAAAGTGTCTCTTTAGAGTCAGATCAGACTGCCTACTCAGAGGGAAAATGAGTCTGTAAGAGAGCTTAGAAAACAAGGTCAGAGAATTTGCATCTGGGGCTAATAAACAAGGATCTAGTTTAAATTTTTGTGCAGCCCTACGATGTTGAAATGTGTCTTTCTACATGTTTTTGTTGCTTTGTGTGACTGTTTGTATGTCTCGCTGCGTGCAAGTTTCCGTGCATTTATTTCTGAACAAATTTTTATTGCGTTTCTGTACAGGTGCATCTGTGTGCATCTGTCTTGAGGTATGCACATGCGGGAAAAACTGCTGAGTGGGTGTTATCAGGATGCAATACTAAACGTGGCAGAGAGCCATAAATGATGCAGTGACCTCGCTCATATCCCTGCTTGACTGCTTAGCACCGTTTACTGCTGCTTATCCTCTGTGCATGTGTGCGTGTGTTTCTCTATGTGTGTGTGTGTCAGTGGTCTAAATTCATTGATGTCTATGCCAGAGGGGGATGAGCAATATTTAGTGGTTTGTGTTCGTGCATTTGTTGTGAATATGTGGTTTAAATACAACCTCTCCCTGAAGATCACACATGCTGATGTGGTTAAGAGGAAAGTTGTCTTGTATGAAGTCTGGGATTAAGAGGAGGGAAGAGAGAAGGAAGGAAGCATCTTCTGTGAGTGAGAGACAAAAAGAGACAGAGGAAAAGATTGTGTTTTTATTTGGTACTTTTGATTCAACATTTGCCGAGGTTGTCTTATACAAGCATCTCCTTACCACAGACTAATCAAGCAGAGGCAGTAGTGGACTGTAACCAAGAACATTTTCTGTACTTGAGTACAGTTTTGAATTGCTTGTTCATAAACAGAATAATCACATCTTGTGTTATTCATATTTCTACTCCATTACATTTGAGAGACATTTGTTAGAAATACTGTAAATGGTTTATCAATACTCTTCTAATTTGATGTTACACACAAAACATGATCCTTTTCATGAAATATAATTACATTGGTAGAGATGAAACTGCTAAAAAATATATGAATGAACTAATAGTGACTTCACTTCCAGGAACTTCAACATGAAAATGAAATGTTAACAGTAATGAAAGTATTATACAAATCTAATAATATCTAATAATTAAACAATGAGAGCCCTAACATTCTGTGGTGTAACAACTACTTTTATTTCTGATACTTTAAGTACATTTTACTGATGATACCTAACATTTTGAATGATGGACAAAACTCCTTGTAACTATGTATTTATTCATTGTTGTATTTCTGCTTTTAATTGAGTAAATAATCAGAGTACTTTAATCGAGTAAATAATCGGAGTACTACTGCTTCAAGTACTACTTGAAGCAGGATTGGGTATCATGCAAAAAACTGAAAGAAAAATTCTGGTTAATTAAAACTTAGATCTTATTTTTGTAGTATTTGTAGCTTTTGCCTTTAATAAATTTTATGACATTTTTACTTATAGAGGATTTGTTGAGAACTTGGTTCAACGTAACATTGCTAAGAAGAATTCCAGTTGGGCAAATTATCCTTAAAGACTGAAATCAACTGCAATTTTTCTTCATTTTTGTATTGCATAGGATCTCTACTTTTTTCTTTCTCTCTCTTTCTCTCTTTCTCTCTCTCTCTCTCTCTCTCTCTCTCACTCACTCTCTCAGTATTACCTGTTTGATAATTCTTGACATGAATTCAGGATTTATCCCAACTCAGCATGTCCTCTGTTCTGACACACCGCCAGTCACACAAACACGTACACACACACGCACGCACGCACATATGCACATACACACACACACACACACACACATTGTACTTTCTTTCCAGCATGCAGGTCAGTGTGCTAGAGTGTGGAATACAAACAAGCATAGCGGTAGATTCACTTTTGGAGTTGGCTTTTATACAGTTTCTTGGTTTTAGACATAAAGAGAGCAGTTAGCTGTCCCTCCCAAAAGAAAAAAATGTTTCTGTCCCCCTGTATATCACTTGATCACTGCAGGAAATCTATGTTAATGACTGATGAGCTCAACCTCCAGCTCGAGCATGATTTTGTGTATATACATATATTAGTATGCATGCACCAAATGAACAAACAATATATGCTCAGTGGCAACACCGCCACAAATTGTGTCACCTTCTGTCCTGTTTGGATGTGATAATAGGTGAATGATTGTGTGTGTGTGGGTGTGTGGGTGTGTGGTTGTTTGAGTGTGTGAGTGTGTGCATGTCCAGAGATTAATAGACCCTTAAAGCAGCAGGGCAGACACAATACTTCAGTCACACACAGTGTCTCTATCACACCAGCCTTATTCATGAGACCATTGGGGGTGCAGTCTTCACCGGCTGCATGCCAGAGGTAAGAGAAGAGGAGGAGGAGGAGGTGAGGGTAGTCTGAAAGAAAAAGTAAAACTAAAGAAAAGAAGAAAATACTACAAACAGAAACTAACACTTTATCAGCAGAAAATTTTAGAATGATGTAGATAAATGTACAAACATGTCCTACATAGTCTCAAAAAAATTTGAACATAAGCTCTAGAAAGTTAATCATATTGCATTACACTACATGTTTCCATCCAATCTATACCCACCATCTAGTTGGATGAGAAAGTGGCTGTCACATGCAGAGTCACATGAAGGAAATGAAGATAATAAATACACGTTTTACCCTTGCATTTTAAAACCCAGTCCATTTGCCTTAGAGTTTACCCTCTTGCACTGGCTCTCTACATATCCCAGATTTTTTGCTAGATACAGTTAGCTAAGCAGTGTGCTAAAAGTGGTGTTTGGCCTATGCTTCTGTGAGATTCCAGGGTGGTTAAACACAAATCCAGGTGGTGCTGAGATGAACTGCGCCTGGCTGGGTTACATAGGCCTTGTAACTCTATTCCTGTATTACTGTATGTCACCAAGGAGACTGGAAACAGATAGGAGGACTACTTGGCTCACAGCAAGAGGGAGAGACAGAAAGAGATAGAAAGAGATACAGAGGGATGATCACTAATTGTTTGCAGACAGTGTGACGTAGACACCAGATATGGCTGCCAAAGTGTCAATCACATTGTCAGCCGTGTACCGAGATCTGACCTCCACTTCCATCTTCCCTCGCTGGTTCTTGAGTGTATGAGTGTATATCCATCACTCCAGGTGCATGCATATTAACAGCTGTGACAAAAAAAGAGATTTTCAACATGCTTGTTTGTTTGACTCTCTATTTGAATTTGTTTTGAAGATGTTTACTGATAAAGTGTTTATGCTGTGCGGGTGTGTATTACTGTTTGCATGTGTAACTCCTCTCAGAGTAGGTTTACAGTAGCCAGTCTATTAATAGCATTAAAACATGTTGTATTATGGTGAGTAGTTTGACTTTGCTATGTCACCCCACTCAGCACAACAGCAATAAATAATAAATACAGTTCTTCTAACTAGTTGGTTTCTTTGCTGTTTCTAGAGGCAAAATGAATGTCAACAGAAACAGTAACATGGAGTGTACAGGTTGATTGTGAGTTCGATTATTGTTCTCTAATCAGTAAATTATTTTAGGGGTAACTCCCTGGTCAAATACTTCCCAGCAAGCAGCAAACACAGATGCCACTTTTATGAGAATAACTCGGTCCATCGTGGCCAACAACTTGCCCATTTATTGAAAATTCACCCTCCTTTGTCCAAATGTGTAGTGCAATGACTGTATGGTGCAGAAAAATTCCTTGGATAAAGTTGTTCTTTCAAAAGATATTGTCTACTTAATGCATAAAAAACCTATTATTATTAACTCATTATATTATTACTTATTATTCATAACACAGTTATGAAAAAAAAGGTCTTGAATCTCTTCTGGCACATTGTGGCTCAGACTGTGCCATTATTTTGGAAGTGCTTGCCCTTAACATAGATTGCGCTCATCATATATCTATCATGATGGTTTAAGTTAAGTTTTGAAGATCTTAAACAATGAGGAAGCTCAACTCATGAGAGTTAAGCCTGCATAGTCAATCAAACTGGCTAGCCCCCATGGGTACAATAGATACCATAGATGTAAAACAGTGGAGTTGTGTGTGTGTTATGTAGTTGGGTGTCACAGATATATATGAGTTACCCATCTATGTCAAGGAACATCTGCAGCAGTGAATGAGTGGCATTGTTAATGACATGACACAGACATATGACTACTGACAAGTGGATCCGCTCTGTGACAGTGACTGTGGCATCTGGAGGGCTGTGTATGTGCGGCAGTCTTGGGTCAGAATGAAGTCTTTGTATGTCATGATGCTGCACTGACCTTTGACTTCACATACACAGAGACAGATACACAGAGACAGATACACACACACACACACACACACACACACACACATCCCATATCCTGTCTCTAAAAACATAAATCTTATCTGCATTTTATCTCTTTGCCCCCTCCCTCAGTCTCTAATCATGCATAATGAAAAAATATGTATTAAATTAATTTGAATGAGTTCACTCAGTATGTTGGCATCCTCCTGGTCAGTCTTGATAAGAAAACAAGAAGGCCTGTGATGGTACTCTAGACCTACATCGCCTACTGGGAGTGAAGTTATCATAACTCTCTACTGTAGTCTTGAGAATCCTCTGATCTTTTCCTTTTCCTATTTTTATTTTGCAACGAGGGTTTTTTTTGGACAGCCATTCCTTTCCTTTACCTTTCCTCCTGTAGTTCCTTTAACCTCTGCCCTCTGGTTTTCCTTTCATTCTCTGTCTCGGTTGTTTTTATCACATTTGAAAACACAAATCACTGACTTTATTCAATGCGTGAACCTGCGTATTAAAATGGAAAATATATTAAGTATACAGAACAATTTCATCACAGTTTAAACTGTTTTAGTTGGCTACTTGGAAGATTTCCATACATTACACAAGGTGATGTAGTGGACCAAAGCCAAGGAAATTAGATATGCATCTGCATCTCCTTCACTGTTTCCAATCTAATGCATACATACTATATATTGCATATATGTTTCCCTTTCTGAAACTGCCCTCCTCCATCTCTCTCTCCTCATTCAGCATCTGAGCCATGTGGTGGCTATTTAGATGCTAGCGATGCCGGATACATCACCACACCTGGCTATCCGCTTGAGTACCCACCTCACCAGAACTGTCGCTGGGTCATCACAGCCCCTGAGCCTTCGCAACGCATTGTCCTCAACTTTAACCCGCACTTTGAGATAGAGAAACTGGACTGCAGGTAAGGACAGGATGTCTGGATGTATGCATGAATTGATTTAAAGGCATGGGATGTATGACAGTGAAGAGTGGATTAAAAGATGCAAGGATTTAAAGTTGCTTGAGAAGTTAGATTAAAACTAAGGAAAGAGGAGGCATTTCTTTCACTTCTCTTTCCCTATGCCTATGTTTGAGAGTTTTTGGATCTCTTTGGTGAAGTTCAGTCCACTCTCCTCCTGTTTCTTTGGCTTTAGCTATCCCATAATAATCACTTTGGGACCTCCATTGGTCCCTCGTCTGTAATTATCAAAGTCTAATTACAACACATTTACTGTTCTGGGATGATTTTCACAGTTCATAAGAATTAACACAGATTAGAGGATTTGGTGTCCTTCATTGTTTTCAGCTGTTTGGCTTTTGTTGCATGGTGAGGCTGGAAGAAAGGCAGCTAGTTAAAGGCAAAAGACAGACAAACAAAAACGCATGCTGGGAAATTATGGACACTGGTTGAGATGCAAACATATAAAAGGTGAAACAGGAAATGACAGGGAAGCAGTCAGAAATCTTGTTAAAAAATATTAAAATTGTTTTTTTTACAGCACCATTGAAAACAAGGTTATGTGACACTTTAACTAGGAATATGAAGCAATAATAAAACATTAAAAACTATAACAAAGGATAAAATTATAATAGGATTAGAAAGATCATGAAACATAAAATCTAAACATGTGATCATTTCAGGTAGTTTTAGAGTAATTTAAGTTAAGTGAAATGATAATTATTTGTAGAGCCTGATTTCACATATCTCTAAGGACTTCATGGGCAAGCATGTGCAAATGTTTCTGGCTCAGCCAAACTACTTTAAAAAGACAAAGAAAAACCTTCTTTTGCACTGCTCACAATTATACTGTGAATAGTGCTGAAGAAAATGTTTTACTTTGAAAACATGCAAAAAGATGCTGAGGTAGGGGAAGTACCAGTTATCTACTCCAGGACTCAAAATGCATAAACCTAAAAATGCATGCACTAGTGCTTCTTCTAAAACAATAACTTGTTAAGTCCTCTGTCATTTGCCTGTAAATGAAACTACTGGCTTTTCCTTACTTTGTGGGACTGTAACGCTGTGGGAATCAGACCAACACATAAGAGGAGAGGCCCCTGCCTCTCAAGATCTAATAGACGCTATAAGCATTTGGGGCTTCAGATACAAACCTGCTCACACAGACAGGAGGACAGACAAACAGACGAACACACACACAAGCACACACACTTACACTTTTCCCCTCCCTCCCGTTGTGTCACTGTTCCGGTGCTTTCCCATCCAGTTATTAACATTTCAGCCATATCAATTATAGATAGGTGAATTTCCCCACACAGATGTACCAAAATCATTCAGACATTTCTTTGTTGGAATTGAAGCATCAATATTTCACTGGCTGGCTTTTTGTTGAAAGGCTGAAAGGCTGAAAGGGCCTGCAGCGCTGTGCTCTGTTTTCCTTTACTTTTGCCCTGTGCTGTAGAAATAAACGCACTTCTCTGCCTGTCTCCCTGCCCCATAATTTTTTTAACTTTTACGCTACATTTCTTATCCTTGGTTCAGTTTGATGCATGAGATGCTCTCTCTCCTGTCTTCATCGTTCTCTCTTTCTTGTACATGCTCTGTTTTTACCTCTCCCTCAACCTTTCCTCTCCCTATTTTTCTTTGAATTTTTTAAATACATTTTAAGTCCAGTAAGTTCCCAAGGGCAGTTATTCTGGTCAAACCTCTAAAAACAACACACTCTGATTTATTAATCATACACATACAGTATTTTTATATTTGTGGTGTGGTTTGGTGTTCTGTATTATAATACTTGGTCCGTGTCAAAACATTTTCTTATTTGTTTTACAGTTTTTTCTCCAGTAATGAGAATTTCCATTTTAGAAAGGTAATTCTCTAAGCCACACCAGTAAAAATGAGATATTTGCAGTGTTGGTGGTAACTTGTTATTTACAAGTGTCCTACTGCGCAGAGCTATTTAGGTCAACAGGCGCCCAATACCCGGAGTATGTGAGTGTGTGTGTGTGTGTGTGTGTGTGTGTGTGTGTGTGTGTGTGTGTATGTCTGTGTCTGTGTCTCTGTGTAGGGGTAGGCTGAAATTGAGCTGTTAGGTTCAGAGGGCAAAGAGGCCAAAGACAAGAAGCTGAAGGTGTGTGTGTGTGTGTGTGTGTGTGTGTGTGGGGGGCAGACATTCTGTGATAACCCAGTGATTCTCAGCAACAACCCTGACATACACACACATACCAGCGTCTCCGTCTCTATATCTGTGTCTGGCAGTCAAATATTGTATCTTTCTGATGCACACTTCCACACACAACTCTCTCTCTTCCTGTCTCTTACTGTTAACAGTCTTCTTGAATCATGGATGTATGTAATATGGTCATAAGAATATTGTCCATATATCCCATTTCTCAAGACAGTAGATTGAAGCTTTAGGGAAACAGGAAACAGAAAACTTAACTTTCAGATTATGGATAGGAGAATATACATAGAAACACACACACACACACACACACACACACACAGACACATCTTTTAGGACAAAGGAGTCATCTTTTTTTCCAGACAAAGACTACATTGTGAACAGGCAATATGGTTCATCACTGTCTCTCTTTACCACAAAAAAACGATGACGCATGGTACACAAAAACAAGAATTAAGGCACACACTCGTTCAAATAGCTCTGTTATAAATCGCTCCACCCTGGTCAGACGAGGGGTGGTTTATTAGGTCACTATGGTGGAGCGATCTAATCTATTATGGTACTGATTGCAATTTAAGATGGTAACCTGTGATCTATAATGCATCACATTTTGTCAAGCACTCCTCTGGCTCTGCTGGTTGAATCGATGGAGGGGTGGTCAGACAGAGAGAGGCAGATGTTTTCATTAAGATGCATACAGTTGCTATTTAAGTGCAGGGAGACAGCTGGAGAGAGACCAACAGTAAGACTGATAAAAAAGCTTTGCCCCTGCTAAAATATTACCAGAATATTGGCATTGTTAATCAATAAAGATGTGTGGCTGTGTATTGTTTTGTAGTTTACAACCATAATCTTTTTTTTTTTCATCCACCTTAATTTGCAGTCAGAGTTGATGAAAGTTATTTTATATAACTGTTTAAGAAATATCCTCTTTATTTTATCTGAGAGAGTTTTGTGTCACTTTTATTTAGCCCACCTAAGCCTAGAGCTACAGCCACAATTCAGAGATACAAAAAGAGGGAAATTTATAATAAATAGACCTTAACTTTTAAGAGTAATAGAGTCAATTTTGCTTAGTGGGACCATTGAAACATCATCTGAGCCTCAGCCATTGTTTCATAGTTTGTTGAGTAAATGTAGCTTTTCGAGGTAGCGGTTGGTTTTGTACTCCATTTATTCCTCTTAGCTCAATATGCATGAACTCTATTTGGAGTGTCCGGAAAGAACGTGTGTGCACGCTCACACACACACACACACACACACACACACACACACACACACACACACACACACACACACACACAAACACACACATGGCTGCCTAGGGAAAAGTGCAGCGTCAGGGTCCGTTGAGGGCAGGCTCAAATCATCCTGACAGCTACCTCCTCTCTCTAGCCTCTCCTCTTTCCTACCGGCTCTCTCCCTCTCCTCACCCTCTCTCCCTTCATTCATCTCACCCTTCCTCACACCTCCAGCCCCTCACTACTGCCCAATGGATCCCACCTATCATCTTTCATCCGCTCTCTCACCTTCCTCTGCCCAACCCTCCGTTCCCTCCTACTCCCTGCACGCCTCCTTCTTCATCACCTCTCCTCTCTCTGTCCTCCTCTTATTCAATCTCCTTTCTCTGCTTCCGTCTGATTTCTCTGCCTCTTTCCTTCTCACCCTCTCACTTCTGCAGGGTGCCAATCTCTTATAGGCCAAATCCTTATTCAGCATTGCACATGAGAAATTACCAGCAGCTAGGCAAATGCCGAACTCTCCCTCCTTTCCCTCTCTCCTTTTTTCTTTTCTCATCTCCCTCTGCTCCCTCCCTTTTAGAATACATCTTTTCTTCTCTCTTTACCATTTATAGACTTTCCCTCTGCCTATATCCATCTTCATCCGCTTTTATCACTCAGTCTGTCAATCTATCACCCAAATTCTTTTTTTTTAATATATCTATGTCACTTTTTCTCATCCTCTCTTCATTCTCCACCCTCTCCAGTCCTCCTGTTCCTCAGTTTAAACCCAAGTCAGATGCTATCTTTAATAGCAATATGAAAAACACCAACATCCAGACCAGCAAAACGCTCACATAGAGTACAAGACTTAAACTTAAGCTTGCATAAACGAAACGTAGAAATGCACACATAGAATTTCAAACAATTTCAAAATAAAGTCCTATTCAGTGTAAACACAAGAGGCAGGCAGATACATAGGCAGTTTCACAGTTAACTCAGTGGCTTAAACAATAAGTGTGGAGTAAAGCAGTGAGTTAAGAAGAGATTTATATGACAGGGAAGCCGCATTCAACGATAATGGTTTCGCTAATGATTTAGACCTTGTCAATGTACTCTGCCTCAGTCAATCACTTAACTTTATGCTTGGTCTGTTTTCTCTCCTCTCCTCCCCTCTCCTCTCTTCTCATCCTCTCTTCTCGGAGCAACCCACATTAGCACGAATGTAACTTGAAACACATGTTTTAATATGAACTTTGTAAAAAACATACTGTCTCTGGAATCTAGATTATAGTGGAAGTTTAGGTATATTCGATCATTCCAAAACAGTTGACATGCCCCAGGGACATGGCCAAGAGAAGAGCAACAGGGAAAGTGATGTGATGTGACACTGGCTTCAGGGCAGAAAGGAAAAATAAAAGATGGAGGTAGAGATGCAGAGACTATATCACAGAGGGAGGAACAGCATGTAGAGTGACAGTGAACATTCAGTTACCAGCTGTGGGCATTTATCAGCTGCCTGCATGTCTGAATTAATATCACATTGACGCTACCAGCATGAGAGTCATGTGTCCAGACAAGCGTCCATTAATTCTATTAAAAAGCTACAGAGAGCAGCTTTACAGTTCGAGTTGAAGTTGAAGTTCGAGTTGGGGTCTATTTACCTGCTTTTGACAAACCATGCTTTTACCCCCTACAGCTTCTGGGATCACAATTGCTTTGCCATTTTTTTTGTTTGTTTTTTTTTTTGTTGGGAAGTACATAATCAGTTTTTTATAAATTCTATGTCAGCAACCAACACAAATAACCATCAACAGTACTATTATATTCAGGCAATCAGAAAAACTAATAGATTAAAAGCTCACCTAAAACTACAAGCTTAAGGCCCCCAACTTTTAATTTTTTTGTTCTGAAGTGGATAAATTGTATGTAAAAAGATCCAACTAGATTTAAAAAAGAAAAGAAAAAGCTGTAGAGATGTCAAGTGTTAGGCTGCTCAGAGTCTTGCTTTGCATGACTTTGGTTATAGATTGTTCTTCTACAAATGTTAGAAAAGGCCTTGATTGCATAAACAGAGCAAGACACTTCACCCAATTGGAAGGTTATACTACCCTAAGCTGATTGAGAGACCTGAGTTTACTGAACAAGTCTGAAATGTGAACATTTGTTAAATCCCAAGGTGGTGACTTTAAGAAAATACACTTTCATAAACACTCAGGTAATGCAGGTAATGATGATTATATCAATGTTCCGATTAAAGACACTCCCTGAGGTCCTGAAGGTCTACCTGTTCAATGTTTGTTACTATAAGGACTGTGTGTGTGTGTGTGTGTGTGTGTGTGTGTGTGTGTGTGTGTGTGTGTGTGTGTGTGTGTGTGTGTGTGTGCGTGTGTCTGTCTGTGTGTCTTTGTGTCTGTGTTTGTGTGTATGCTTGTAGGATGGTGAGATGGCTGGTTGTGTGTGTCTGTGAAGGTCTGACCCTGATCAATAATGAGGAATCGATTGGTTGTCAAGGAGACTACTGCTCCACCACACATACATACACACACACACACACACACACACACACACACACACACACACGCGCACACAAATACACACACACACACAGCTTCAACAAGTTTTGCATAATGAGACAAATCATACAAATCATGCAAATCATACAAATCATACAAGGGGCCATGGAATTGAGGCCTTGTATGATTGAACGAAAATGAAAAAGACTTTCTTAGCTTTAATTAGGTGGTATAGCACTCTAAGTGAACATAAAGAACATCCTCTCAAGTACTATTTATCTTTAACTGTAAAATGGTAGCTTATAAATTTGTATTATTTGAAATTCATTTTAATGATACACGCTCACACAAACGCACACACAATCTCCAGGGATGTACATAGATATGAAAAAGAAGTAGGAGTAAGTAAGAAAGATTGGTGCAGCTCCTGAACTGCTTGTCATGTCTTACAGGAATTATTAGTGCTGCTAAAAGGATCTTTTTAGTCAGAAGGCTTGAATCCACCTCCTCTAAAATTGTTCTTTTCCTTACAGTCCAATTTTACTTCCCTAGAAACCACTGTAAATATCTCCAATAGGAGATTAGCATGAATCACCTTGTGTCATCCACATGACTTTAGCAGGAAAGGGTCTACTTGCATGTATTTATGAATCTCTTCATAGTCAACTGTTTCAGTTCCTTTAAAATGTTTGTGTGGGGCCACCCATGATTTCACTTCCCTCTCAACAAATTGTGTATGACAAGTTAGCAAAGTGGGAATACAATGCACAATAAAAGTAAATAGAGGGACTGTATTTCCTATATGTTAGAAGGAATAACTTATGAATCCCAAATCCAAGTGCTTTGACCTGTAGTTAGTGGGAAGTGATTCCCAAAATCCTTAAGTATGAAATCAATTCAGTTTAAATTTAGTTTAGTTATGATTGGACTTGCCCCATATTTGCCAAAAAAATATGATCATAAATTAAGAAAACAAGAACAAGACAATTAAATTTGGGCAAATTAACAATATGTGACATAGTGATGTTTTAATGGACTTTCATTCTTTCACTCTATCTTAACATCATGAAAACTCTGTGACACATTAGTGCAATTCTCACCTGCTTTCAGACATTTTTAGAGTGTGTGTGCATGTGTGTGTGTGTGTGTGTGTGTGTGTGTGTGTGTGTGTGTGTGTGTGTGTGTGTGTGTGTTTGTGTGTGTGTGTGTGTGTTTTCACATTTGTGTCTGCAGTGCAGACTCCCCGTCTACAGCCAAGGGGACCCCTGATGTTTGAAAGAAATGTACAGGTGTAAGAAGACAACTCCAGACCTAAAGAGAGAGAGAAAATGTGTGAAAGGCAGTAAAGACCTAGGCAGAGGGAAGGAGCAGGAGGAAGGAGGGGTGGAGATGTGGAAGTGCGTCTGTATCGAAACCTTTTCCTTGGCTCACATCAGGAAAGCTTTGGAGAGCTTTCTCGCTTGTGAGACACACCTACCCCCAAAAAACACCAACAAAAATCTCCCATAATATCAGATATTCTAGTCAGTTAACCTCCAGAAGTCTACTTGTCTACAAGTCTAATTCCACAACTCAACACAATCAGCAATCCATCATGAATGCTTGTCTTCCTTTGTATCTGTAACCTCCCATGTTACTTTTTTTGGAACAATTTATTTTGTGATCATTGCCTACCTCTAAGCATGGAAAAAAAATTCCTGTATACAGCTTGTTAACTAGCGAGTTTTAGGGAAAAGAGTGGGAGAAACAATTTCAGGATTATTGTGCTTGCCTATGACAAGCTCCAGCAAATCACTGATTGGCTTCAGTGAAATATATTTGGTGTGGGGAGAGAGAGAAGGGGAGAGAGAGACAGATGATGGGATTAAACAGTTTGTCAGAAGCTGTGTTCCTCCTACACAGAGACAGATTGCAAACCACATACCCTTCTTTAGATCCATCTGAGTCCATGGCCACACACTCTGTGTGTGCTTCAGTGTGTTCATGTGTGAGAAAGAAAGTGTGTGTTTGTGCAGGTGTCTTATGTATGTCTGTGTGCTGACTTAGAAGTAGCTGCGTATTTCTTTCTGCTTTCTACTAAAGGCACAGAGCTGTAGGGAGGGATGGAGGGACACCTGTCTCTGTCTGTCTGAGGGGAGCTGTTGGCAGAGTGAATGCAGTGTCATGTTCTCTCTCTGACTACCTTGGCACTGTGCTGGCCAAATTTAAAATCTTCTTCTTTTTAGCCTCATTTTGGCACCGTGTCTACACGTTTCCTAAATGGTCTACAAAGTGGATAACCCTTAACAATGCAAGGTACAGGCATTTAGTGTTGACATGGAAAATGATTACTCAGGCTGCTCAGACATTGTCACGGCCTACGTGTGTGTCTAGTTAAGCAGCCATTATTCTTTCAGCGCTAGCCCATGCTATGGTCGGTTACTTTTCATAGCCAAGATAGCCAATCACACTCTACAGCTGTTAATTTTACCTAATCTTTCTGTCTGTTTGGTCAGATGGTTTTGTGATTATCACATAATGACTCGATTGATGTTTTGGAGCAGCAGCACATGAATTGCTGCTCATGTGGTCTACAGGTTTGAGAACAACTAAACTATGAGTTTGACTCTATGAAAATACAGTGAACACGATGATGGAGAGCAGGAAGTGTTTTTCAGTGAAACTGATTAGTGTTGAAATTCTCTCTTTCTCTCTGTCTTTATCTATTTATCTGCTTACCCCCTCTTATCCTTGTCAGCACTGTTAAGAAAGCAGAATTCTAAATTAAAATATTCAAGAATTCTAATATTCCCACTACCTCTGCCTCCTGTGTCTCTCCCACACACTGGCTCTTGGCCACTGGTCAGGTGCCTGACAGCACATTAGAGAAAGCTACAGATGGAAACAGGACAAAGAGAAAATGAGTAAGACAAAGAATGATAGGAAAAAAGAGCGTTGGTTGAAAAGTGAAACACTAAGAAATAACTAGAGGAGTACTGAGGCATGAAGAGAAAGAAAAAGAGATCCTCTCCACATATGAAAGCCAGTAAACAAAGTTTCATTTCAGAAAACAGGAGGAGGAATCTGTCGCTGGGATGAGATTTTCTCTTGGGAAAATATGACAGGAACTGAGACACGTATACACGTGCATACACATGCACTCAAACACAAATGCACGTACACATGCTCACAGGGCTGTGACAGCTTGGGTCATAACTGAGGTGATAGTTCTACGCACGGCAGACAGAAAACATGATGGGAGAGCTGGTGGTGTATAGCCCCCATTATGTCCAGGCCTCTCTCACCTGTCAGAATACACAAAAGCTCACAGATGTGAAGGCACTAACAGACACAAACTCAGAGACGACTGCTAGATGTGCAAACAGGGAAAGCCAGAGCAAAAACACTCATTTGTGTGTCTATACACACATTCCAATGTGGATACGCACAATAGAGTTCTCATCTGTCCACTTGACAGCAATTTGTAAAGCTACTGGGTTCCGTAGTCTTGAATTCACTCCTGTTGTCTATGGTTTCCTCGTGTCTTATTTTTAAAAGACAAGAGATATAAGAGAAATACACACACATAAACAACAATTTTGAAACTGTCACTCTGATGGCAAGAGTAAGACCTGATTCCAATGCAGCATCATAACATATCGAGCACTTATTTGATCTTTTCCATGTCAGCCCATGTCAAATCCCATGGGAACCAGTTCTGGTTATATAGCCATATTTAAGGTGTTCACCATTCCAGAACAAATAAATGGTTCCCTCAAATCAAACCTCCAATTCTCTAGGGATGAGACTTGGTTGTTTGTTATTAGGTTAGGTCTAAGTCTCCATGGTATGAATATAAGCCAATGCAATTTCTTCATATATGACAAAACCAGTGTATAAAATATTTGTGTGTGTATTGGCGTCTAGGTTCGGCATAACTGTAAATGCATGCTAAAAGACAGTGAGAAGATTAACATCCCTTTTATGTTCATGTATCTCTAATGTCCCTGTACTGTAGTAACAATATGTGCTTTATGTCTATCACCTCATGGCACATGATACCGTGATTTGTTGAGGCGCTGGGAATTCTTCTGTCATGGGCTCATGGTATTTTTTAAAAATAAATTAATGTCACATTTGAAGCACATCTCTGTATTGAAAAGGAAAACTACTTCTTTTTTTTTGAGAATGATGCATGTTCATTTGATCAATTTTGAAGAATGTCGAAAGCTCAATGTTAGAGCAATTAAAAGCTTCGTGCTCAGAAGTAATCAATATAATGGATGAAGATGAGCAAATAGAGACCATCCATAGTTTTGCTTTTTTGTAAGAAAGTCCCTAATTGAAATTGAGCTCAACTTTATGTCGTCCTTCATGACAAGTTGCTCGAGGAATTTCTTTCCAGGGAGCTATTTTAGAGGCAGGCAGGTGTGTCTTTGGTATTCAGACACAGAGGCAACACTCCTGCTGTGACTCTAGAGAAAGGTCCCAACATTTGGGGCCAGAAATCATGAAAGAAACAGGAATAAAAATAGATGAGGTCAGTACGTTCCTTTTAAGGAGGAATATAGTCTCTGGCACCAGTAAAGCTGATGTGTAATGTTCAGCAACAATAAATACATGTGTGATATGATGAGAAAATAGTCCCTTTAAAGTCATTTTTGGATATTCCTATACTCTTGTGATTAGTCTTTTTGTACTGAGGAATCCTGGTTAATTGAGACTATTGTCCCACGTAAACCACACCTCATAGTTTATCTGTAATAAGCTTTGACAAGCTTATTACAACCAATGGCAAGGTTTTGTTTTTAAGGTGACTTTTAGTGGTTGTAGCAATTATGAAAGGAGCAAAAGATCAAGTCAGGTGACGTAGTATCTAGAGTGACAAAGTCCACATTGGAAGGATGTAAGGGTAGATGGATGGGTTGACAAAAGACCGGACTGCCACATGGGAGACCACTGACTGTTTTCCTTTCAAAATGATAGTCAGTGTTTCTATCCATGACTGTTCCACAACCTGTTTTTATTATTAGGATAATAAAAAACTGACCATGACGAAGGTCCACTAACCTTAAGGAAAGACATATTTCAACCCAAATCACAATCTTTTCCTGAACCTAATCAAATAGTTTTTCTGCCAAAATGTAACCAAACCAAGACTGCTCCATAATCTGAAATTCATGCTTATTATTGTGACCATGAACACAGTTTCAAGAACAAGTATGCCTGCTATTGTTATGTTCCCATGGGTCATATTCAAGGGTAGGGACAAGCAACCTATGTGGTCATTTAGGACCACATACAATATACCATATACCATATTCCTTCATTTAATACCACATGATCACCTATGGTTTAACAGAGTCCCTAGTTGACATAAAGAGTAAGAGGTCTCTACGGGGAACCAGGAAACTGCTGAACCATCCTAAATCTATTCTAAAATGTGTAACATCTGAATTTCCTTGTGGATTGAAGAATCCCAAGCTGAGTTACAAACATTATTAAATTAGAGCAACGATGCTAATTTGAGTTATTTGTTCCACATTGATCCTTTTTCTAACATTAAAGGCTGTAGAGTTCATCCCTGGTTCATACAGCTTGACCACTAATTAAATTAAATTTAATTCAGTTTTATTTATATAGTGCCAAATCATACCAGAGGTTATCTCAGGGCACTTTTCATACAGAGCAGGTCCAGACATACCCTTTATCGTTATAGTTACAGAGACCAAACATTCCCCCATGAGCAAGAACTTGGCGAACAGATCAAGCTAATGCTGAGCTAATGCTGAGCCAGTTCTAACCATAACCTTTATCAAAAAGGAAGGTTTTAAGCCTGGTCTTAAACCTGGAGAGGGTGTCTGCCTCCCGTAAGATGGTTCCACACTAAAGGGGCCTGATAACTGAAAACTCTACTTCCCTTTCTACTTTTGAAGATTCTGGGAACCACAAGTAGTTTTGCATTCGAGGACTGAAGTTTCTGGTTGGGTAATGTGGTACTATGAGTGCTTTTGAGGTGGAGCGTTTTAAATTCTAATTCAGACTTTACAGGGAACCAATGCAGAGAAGCTAACAGAGGAGAAATTTGATCTCTTTTGCTAGTTCCTGTTGGAACAGTGTTCACACAGCAGCATTCTGGATCAGCTGGAGAGTATTTAAAGATTTGTTAGGACGTCCAAGTCTTTATGTCCTTAAGCATGCTTGAAGTTTAACTAACTGATACAGTGGGTTATCGTCTACATAACATTGGAATTTTATAGTGTGTTTCCTAATAATAACTGAAGGAAGCATACGTAAATTAATTGGGACTGGTCCAAGCACTGTTGAGTATATGGAGGATTTATCGTGAATGTGTACACACTGAAATTGATCTGATAAATAGGACTTAAACCAGTGTAAAGTGGTTCTTTTAATGCAAATTAAATGTTCCAGTCTCTGTAATAGGATGTGACCGTCAATAGCGTCAAATATAAAATTATGATTTATCAAGACAAGTACAGAGACAAGTGTTTTGATTGTTTACTAATACAGCTTTAGATGAGAGTAATCTACTGCTTGAGTCCACGTTTAATTGTCCTATTTTGTTGTATTTTTTGCAGTGGTGGTCTTAGTTTTTATTAGGTTTTTGTTTACAACTCCTCCTCTGAGAAGTGTATAAGACTGCAGCTCTGCCTCCTGGTCTCAACTCTGGGATGTCGTGACTCACATACACTTTTTTGTAGGTTTTCTTGCTTCTACATCTATTTTCTCAAACAAGACTTGTTTAGCAGTACATTCCGTTGCTTTAAAAATATCAAATTTGCAGTTTTCTCTGAGAATAAGAAGTGGATAATAAGGTATATTAAGTGATTGAGTTTGAGAATCAGTTTCTTTAGAATTTTTACTGCTCAACATCTGTACATTGTGACACCAGTGTTTCCTTATGCAAGCTGAGAGGGAGTACGTCATCTTACATTCTTACACACCTTTTGTTTGTATTAGTAGTAAATCAAAGAAATGCCTGTCAGTTCAAAAAATTTATATAGAATAAAAGAATAACATCAGAATGAAAGCAGCTTGTGAGGATTTAAGTGTTTGCTCTAACTCAAATAATTATCTCCTCTATTTTCTTTGACAAGGCATTTCATTAGTTCATTCATTAACTGTCTACTCATTATGTATGTACAGTTGTAGATACTTGGGACTGTAGGTTAAGATGTAAAATTTGCTTTAACTTTTGACTTTCCTAAAACTGCAAAACTCGGGATAGTTATAAAATGGTATTGAATTTCAGTTAACTGTAGCTAATCACTCTAAATATGTAGCTAAGGTTGAAAGCATTTATAAATTTTTGTTTTTCCTCCGCAGGTATGACTATGTAGAGATCCACGATGGAAACTCGGAGTCAGCTGACTTACTGGGGAAGCACTGCAGCAACATCGCCCCTGCACCAATCATATCGTCAGGCCCCTCGCTCCACATCAAGTTCGTATCAGACTACGCCCACCAAGGGGCGGGCTTCTCGCTGCGCTATGAAATCTTCAAAACTGGTAAGTTCTCACTCTCACTTAAGAAATTATATCACGTTTGACCCCAGTAGTCAGATAAGGTGATATTAGCAGGGTCTAAATCACATGTTGCAGAGCCAGGCAATGTTAAATAATAAAATAATAAAAACACAATAAATACTGTCTTGTATATCTCACTGAAAGAAAATTTGTGTTTTTACTCATAGTGATACCACACTCAAAGTCTTTATTTTCCAGCACTATCTCTGTACATAACCTTATTACATGGACAGATATAAAAGTGAGCAGGATTTTAGAAGGCTTGCACCTTTACAAATGGGCTATTAGTAGCTGTATTACAAGCTACTCATAGACAGCTCAGCATGCTTCATTAGGTGACCAAGGCTCATTTATCTCTTTGGTGTCATGGGATACAGAGAGTTAGCGACACGAGACACAGGCAAAGGACCCTTGAGAGCCCTTTATACTGTCCAAGCGAGACATCTCTCCTCTTCATGGCACTTTGTGTGTGTGTATATATATATATATTTATATATATATATATATATATATGTGTGTGTGTGTGTGTGTCTGACATGGTTCCCCTTCACGCTGCCATGGGTCAGCCAAAGCGAGACCAATTGAGATCAAGGGCAAGTGAGACAGAGGGGCGTATAGTGTTGGCCCCACAGCCATCTTGTCCCGTTCCCCCTGAAAGCATTCCACACATGCCTGGTTAATTGAGTCCTGAGCCCTGTTCCCCTGTGACACACACACACACACACACTCACACACACTGGGGGCTGAGGTTACTAACACAACACGTGCGGTTGTCGGTGTTTCTTCCTTGCTGGCACTAGCCTGTGTGTGTGTGTGTGTGTGTGTGTTAGTATGTGTGTATGTTAGTGTGTGTGTTAGTGTGTCTTCTGTGCTTGACAGAGTCCACCCGGTGGACTTTAAAATAACAAGGGTGTCAGTGTTCACACCCTAGTACCCCAGGGGGAGACAAAAAGAAAGAGAGAGAGAGAGAGATTTGTAAACTGATTAATTAATTTGGGATTTATGATGTTTTAAAACCTACCTAACATTATTTCAGTAGGTTCATGGAGAGTATTAAGATGCCCACTGTTTTATTTGTTTGCATGCTTACAGTTGGTATTATAGGAACATTATAGGTTATTATAGGTTTTTCCATTTCATTGTGAACATGCAGTACATTTAGTTTACAATTTCAGTACACTACTGTTGATTGTAAAAAGGGTTTTCAAAAAAGCTATGTCCCATGTAATATTTTTAAGAACAAAGTAAAACCTTTTTCACAATTTCAAATTTCTAAATATTTTAATAAGGTTTTGTAAATCCAAGACCGGTACAATTTTCTCTCAGTCCTTCAACTGAAAACTACCATTGTTGAAATTATGATGATGATTTCACTTGACCACAATACAATACTTGTTGAATTTTTTGGAGGCCAAATATGATTGAGATGCAGTCCCATTTCAGCTGTTAGCGAGAGCTAAGAAAGCACATGTGTGCATGTGTGGTGTGTAGTGCCTGGAAGTATCAACTCACATTACACATATTCATTCTGTCTTGATATGGGAGAAAACATAACATAACATAATGTTTTATATTTCATTATTATTTATGCACATTAATATACAAACTACTCATATAAATATTTTCCAGGGTATCCTTCAGTTTAGCATTAACCTTTGACAGGGAAGATTTCTTTTAGTGCAGCTACCTCTGAAAAAATCCATAGATTACACAATAGCCTCTACAGAACTTCCTCTGGTTTGTATCTGTCTGTGTAACTTTTTGTGTGCGTTTCTGTCTAGCCCTCTCTGGTAGTAATGATGGAGCCATTCAGAACATTCAAGCTGTTTCCATATTGTTAACAAGATTTTGTCATCCTGCAAAATTTAACTGAATGTCTGGTTACTTGTGTGAGGGTCTGTGGGTGGATGGGGGGTTGGGGGGGGTGTTTTGGGGTGTATGTGTGTGCTACCCTTGCATATTCTATTCTGTTCAACAGAAAAGGAAGAGGAAAAGGAAAAACAAAGTTACTGTTCTCCTCTCATGTATTTCCATAGCCTCCATTTGCTGGTAAATATAGTGAAAAAAGAAAAAAAAGGAAAGAAATAAAACTAGTGAGAACTTCCAAAAATGTGTTCTTTTTGTGATACTGTCTTTCATTTTTTTATTTCTTACAATATATATATATAAATGTTATATAGCTCTTTATTTTAATATACATTTTCAGAAAACTGGAATTTTCCTTTTTTGAATATTAAATAAAAAGAAAACAAAAACAACAAAAAAAAAAACCATTTGAGTTCCAAACAGTAAGCAGTTTAGCCATTTATTCATGTGTATGATCATTTTGTTTAGCAGCACTTCACTTGTTTTATTCTCTTGATTTTACTTCATGCTCTGTTACTGAAAGTTTGAGCTGAGTTTTGGCAGGGAGACCTTGTTTGTTGGGGTGAGAGCATTTTCACGGAACAGGGAACAAACTTTTTTATGCTTGGGGTCATGAAATCTGCATGGAAATGAATTTAAATCACTCTGGTCATTTTTTTTTAACAATTCTCTTTATTTTTTCTTTAAAAATGCTTAAAACCTGATAGTGATAGTAAGGTAGATAAGTTATTCAGTCAGTTTCAGGGTCCAGTGTTGATGGGGTTTTAATGTTAATAATGGTTTAGCTTTTCTCCTGTCATTTCCTTCATTCCCATGACTGAATATTTTAGGGGATGTGTTTTCAAGAAATGAGAAGTGTGTGTTTGGGTGTAGCAGGAGATTGTCCCCCACTCTCTGGGTGTCCTAATTACTGAACCCCTCAAAGATTAACATCCTAATCAGTCTGGAAAACAAGTACGCACCCAAATACTTAAGCAATAGCTCATGACAGGCTGTGATATATTGTGATTATATCACAGCTAAGGGGGGTCGACATGTGGCCACTCACGCCATAATAACGCTTTTTTCAAGACTGGCATCTGTTAGTTTCTGATTCATGATGCTACAGAGGCAGTAGTTATTGTATTCTCTCTGCAGTCCTACTCTGACAACAGTTCCCCATTCACAATTCACAAACTAATTCACTGTTACTTAATTGTTTAAAGGAATTAAATATCATCCCCATTGTATATGGTTATTATGTCATTGCTGACAACCAGTCAGATTGCTTAAATTAGATTGCTTGAATTGAGCTACCTTTTTTATAAAGAAACACATATTTACTTTTTTTTATTCTATTTTTGAGGCACCCAAAACATAGCAGCATGCATGTATTTCCTCTACATTTTAGACTCACATTTGCAGATTAGGTAGAACACATATGCAGCTTTTAATTATATGGATGCAAAATACACTGATGCCTATATATGAACTAAGACACATGCATGTATAGCAACAGCCATCAAAATTTGTGACTTGGAGAAATAAAAAACAGATAAAAAAACTAGTTCAACACAAAAACACAGGTTCCAAACTTGTTTTTGTTTACATCTCTGTTACTTTGGATACTGTGCAACTCCAGCCAATACAAAAACTGCCACCAGAATGCAGTGGCCAATCAAATTTTATTGTCTAGGCAAGGTGCCACCAGCTGTTATTGTGGCCCAGAACTCACCAGACAGACACATATACACCAAAAACAAATCTTAAATCTAAATTTTCTACTTTTGAGGACTAGCTTTTGATCTAAATGTTAAGTGAGTATCATAGTGAAAATCTGTGAACAGATTATTGTCAGTAATACAAGAATTCACAGACTCAGACACACTTTCCTCAGGCCGTGTAATATGGAAGCTCTTATGACAGTTCTTCTAGTAATTGGTGTTGTCTACATTCTACCTGGTGCTTTTAGGTGATTCCTCTCTGCCCTGTGTTTGAAAACACATCAGCTTACTTTGTTACATTATCTAACCAATCCCAGTGCTCCTTCCTCCCTCCTCTGGCTTTCATAGAGGAAAGTGGATTCAGGTCTGCCCTAGTGATGAGTGAAAGGTGTTCTGTGGTAGAGGCAATGTAACAAATAGTGGAGGTGTGATTTCTTTCAAAATGCACAGCAAACCTGATACAGAAATGTAATTGATTCCATGGTCTACAATGAAGCATATTTTGCCCTCTAGAAACATCCTAAATCAAATTGTGGTTTTTGCTTACATTATGGTTATTAGAAGTGAAAGTTCTTTTCACTCTGACACCTATTAATGGAAATTTTTATGACAGGCATGATGTGAAAAATGACTGTAGTTTTGTGACAAATTACTTTTTACTGGTGAAAGAGATTTGGTCACAATGATTTGTTTGTAAATATTTGAATAAAAAAGACAGTGTCTTGGCTTACAGCAGTCAGAGAAGGCTCAAAACTGATCTAATCATCAAACTCAAAAGAGGAATTCGAAAATATTTTCTTGAATCACATCATCACAGCAATGCAGGGTTGGGGCTTTTAGCAAATTTCATTTGGGGTAGCGAAAGGGTTGATTGTCTTGTGACATCTTAAATTCAAATATCAGCAGTAATTTTGTTGAATAGGGGGTTTATTATCAAGAGAAATCCCTTTTGTGTTTCACTGACCAAGGCTGAAATATAATGTCAGAGGATTTTCAGTACCATGAGCCTCCAGCTTGTCTGACACTGAACTGGAATCCAACAAACTTATGGAAAAACCAACCTGTGGTTTTGCAGGGGCTGTTCAGCTTTGAGTTAGGTCCTCTTGTGTGTGTGTGTCTGTCATTAAGTGTATGTTTAGTGTCCTCTGCCCATCTTCTAAAGTGTGTGTATGCATTAGAGATTGATGGTGTGTGTATGTGTGTGTTTTTTTGGGGGGTGGGGGTATACCTGATCCAACAAATAGCCCACTGGCATGAAAAGATGGGTTGAATAAAAGTAGATGTCTGCTTGACAGCTTATCCGACATGCACAACATAAACATCTCATAAACACACACATATTCATAACACATATTCATTCATTTAGATGAATGAAAGTGTTTGCATGCCAGCTTGCTACAAACACACTCTGATAGACCCTGTCCTGTCTTCCAGATCACTGCCCACATGCTAGATCTACCCAGCCACACACACACACACACACACACACACACACACACACACACACACACACACACTTGCCCTAACCTTACCCCACAGTGAAACACGTGTTTCTTTCACACTTACCAATTTCAAACAGATGGGAAGTTAGTAGAAAAGAATAGGAAATGAGAAGGGGATAATGGAGCTATGGCGGATGAAAAGATGCATGGAAGGATGGTAAAGAAAGAACAGCAGGAGAGAAGAGTGTAAGACCAGCGCTGAGAAGAGATAAGTGAGGGATACAAAATCTTGAATAAGGAAGAAGGAATGAAAGGAGAGACTAGATGAAAGGTGCAAAAGAGAAATCAACAGAGATAGAAAAGAGACAGCTGTACATACAGTCTATGAATGTGGAACACACTGCAAGGAGTTCCAAATATTTCTAATAAATTTCAAATGTGGGTCAGATTGGATGTTAGTACACTTGAAAAATAGAGACAAGGTAGAGACAGATATTACACTGTGAGAGGAGACAGAAGAGGAGGTACAGAGGAGGAGAAAGGAGGGCAAAAGTGTTTGTGCAATGTTCATGAACATGAAGTAATGAGAATGGAATAAAATTTCTGCTGGCAACAGAACTGGTCAGGCATTCACTCTATGTGCAGTACTCTCTCAAACAGACACAACCACACACACACACACACACACACACACACACATGCATGCACGTGCGTTCATTCAAATGCACACACATGCTCATAGTCACACAGACCCACACTATCCAGGAACAGACTCTGCAGGGGGGAGCAGATGCAAGGGGAACTCCATGAAAGTGTGTGTTTGCGTGTGGCTGAGGTCAATGCATGAGGGGGAAAGTCATGATAACAAGTAAATCAGACTGGAAAGTGGGACAGAAAAACAAACAGGGAGGCACCAAGAAAGACTGACAATCTATATCACACTGAAAGTAGATATTGCAGTGGGAAATGGATGATCACATCACATAGACATAACGTTGGCAATCATGTAGATTTAAAATATATATATAATTTGGAAAGAGTGTGAAAATGTATCTAAACTCTTTTGTAATATAGTAGATAAATATCAATCAAATGAGCAGACAGATTCAGACGTGTATTTGCCACAACTACTGCTGTGTGGGATCGCTGAAATTCCAAAGTAATAGAAGAGCAAGGGCCGGAGTCAGCATCAATATTTCCAGTTACACCTTGAAAAGTTTATTTGATTCTGAATATCAGACTCGGCAGAAATACGGAAATGGCAGACAGATCCATATGCTTGCCTCTTATAGCATCTGTCAGTTGGCAAACTGACTGACTGAGTCCATACTGTACCCATTCAGTGTAAAAAGCTAGTTTCCATGGAGACTTCCAATGAAAGTAACCATTTTAAATTCCTTTTTTTTTAAGTTTGGAGCGTTTCTCTGTCTGACTTACACAGTGTTTATACCTGCCACAAAGTGACAGCAGCACACTAGTAGCAGCTGCAGTCTTCCATTAGTGTCTACACTGGATCCGTTATCCACAGCACTGCTGTGCACGTCAAAGTGCACAATACACAAAGCATATACTTACAATTTTAAAAATCAGTATGAAATACTTAAAACCTCTAACCAATCCTTGGGTCACAGTTATAAGCTTAAAGTGTAAGCTGGTCAGTTGCCAATGTAGATAGCTGTATTGATTAAAACTGATGTGTGTCTGTGTGTCAGATATACATGTGAGAGATGACTGAAAAACACAGCTGAAACACACCCAGTGTTGACAAGTTGTTTACCAACACACAGGACTGTATGTGGACACATCCATATACTTACTTTCTCTTCATTTGGTCATGGAGGCACGTAGGCACAATGCCAGACACAGTCTGGAGAGAAATGTGTAACCATAAGAGGCTTAGACAATATGTGTGTTTCTGTCTTTTTGTGTGAGAATGTGTGTGCATCTGGATGTTTGGTCATACATAGCTCATTGACCAGATTCATTGACTGTTGGTGCAACCACATTCACTCCATAATGGGTATGTGCGTGTGTGTGTGTGTGTGTGTGTGTGTGTGTGTGTGTGTGTGTGTGTGTGTGTGTGTGTGAGTGTGCATGTAGTATTAGAGAGGGTATTACAGTAATTTAGAAATGAGGATCCCCAGATTAGCCCCAGATCACTGTGGTGAATATATGTGTTTTCACAAGTGTGTGTGCACGTGTTTGTGCAAGTGTCTGTGCACATGTGTGTGCGCTAGAGTGTGAGTGTGTGTGTCTCTGTCTGTGTGCCTGGGCACATATGATGATATCTAAGGCTTGTCATAACAGCTAGACCACCAAACCATAATAGTATCAACAGATACTACCCTCCTGTTTGTCTGTTTCTCTCAAACCATCTCTGGCTCATGTATGTCTGTTAATTTTTCCTAAAGACGCAGGGGTTTGAGGCTGTCTCTTCATTGTCCAAGGAGATGGTGGTGATAGAGTTTCTTGTTTAAGTTCACTTTAGACAAACAAGCAGATGCATTTTTTTCTGTTATAAGCACTCATACTTTGGCTTTCAGTCCCTGTCCCCCATATATATATATATATAAATATATCAGTTTGAAGTATAATGGCAGACCCAAATGGCTACACCCATTCCTACATAAATGTTGTGCTTACATTTTTCAAGATAAGGTCATAAACTGCTATTTATAGAAAATTTCTATTAAGCTAATGTAACTTGAAATGTGTTGTGTTTCATCTTAGGTTCAGACTGTTCCCGTAACTTTACCAGTCCCTCGGGTCTCATTGAGTCTCCGGGCTTCCCTGACAAATACCCCCACAACCTGGAGTGCTCCTTCATCATCATCGTCCCTCCCAACATGGATGTCACCCTCACCTTCCTTACTTTTGACCTGGAGAACGACCCCCTGCCGGGCGGAGAGGGGGACTGCAAGTATGACTGGCTGGAAGTGTGGGACGGACTCCCAGGAGGTGAGACAATGATTGACTCTCTTTGGTTTTTCAATTTTGGTGTTCATCTGAGAAGGAATTTTGTTGGTGAGAATTTTAATAACACTGTTAATAAGGAAGCTCTTGATGGAGAAGTTGAACAATATTTCAGCCATTTCAGGAGTCAATACACAGAACAAAGTGAAAATGGTGTGTATCGTGACCTGCCTACATCATTATTGACTGAGGTGGAGTAGCAACTATTTTGGTAGCTATGCGTTGGTAGATAAAAGCTAAGCTTACAGGCAGCATTTTGGCACCTACTCTGGAGAAACAAAATAACTGTACAAGTTGTTAAGAGGAGGGAGAAAAGAGGGGAGGTGAGAGGAGGAATGTTAGAGAGCTATGATATTTCTGATCTAGCTGCTAGAAGGACTGAAAGGGTTTAGAAGGACACATCTAAGGCGCAAAGACCTTGGATCCAGTTTCATGAAATGGGAGAGGTAGAGAGAAAGGGAAGAGGAGTGGAAGGGCAGTGGAAAGTCCTCAGCTGCAGGGAAGACTGGAACAAAAAAAGGCAATGTTGAGATGAATAGATGAAGACCAGAAAACTTATGGTCTGTCTTCAAGAAGAGGACTGCTAAAAAAAAGAAGCAGGACAGGAGTTCAGCAAGTGATGCAGGAAAAGGCGGAAAGTTATTTTGGAAGAAGAAATATAATACGATTTTATTTTACTTTTCATCATTTTAATTGTAGTTTGTTGATTGTTACTGTTTTCATGCCATCATTAATAAATGCCATCTGTTGTTTTTAGTTTTAGAATATTAACAATTTTGGTAACATTTTTATATCTTAATTCTTAAATCTTCTGAGGTACTTGGAATTCACCTGGCAAAGGCTGAAGAGCATTAGCAGCAAAGAAAAGCAAAAAGTGATACTTTCCTCTCTGTGAATACTGTAAATATGAATTAAGCCTGAGGGGGGAACAAAAGTCAGAGAGACAGTAAAAGGAAAAGAGGATGGTTAAAACAGAGCATCCCACAGCATCTTATTCCTTCTTTTTCAGAGGATTTAACAGAAGACAAGAGAGGTTAAGCAAAGTTTAAAGAAGAAAATGAAGATGACCAGAAAGGCAAAAAAAGAGAAGTGGAAGAGAAATAGAGGATGAAAGGCTTCTGCTCCGAGTAACGGAGAGAGACTACAAGAAGGATAGTGGGATGAAAGGAAAGGAAGGAAAGAGAAATGAAATGGGAGGAAGTTGAAAGGGAAGAAAATATACGTAATGAGATTCTGAGGTGAAGGACTTAGCTTCACCTTTTGCTGGTGTGCAGGGACCTATGCGGGAAGAGAAGACAAGAAAAAGAAAAGCAGGAAAAAGAACATCCATGTGTATTTCTTATAAGGTTCAGGGTGTGGGAGGAAGGGAGGAGATGTTGAGAGGAGAGCTGGCCTAAAGATGATCTTTGACCAAAGGAAAAGGAGAAGACGATCCGATGATAAAAAGCTTTTACTTAATTAGAGAGGGAAAAAAAATGAGAATATGAAGCACCTGTGGTTGTTTTGTGTGGGTCTGTGCATTTACATTTACTTCAATGTGTATGTGTATGTGTATATTTGTGTTTTGTGTCAGGGCTTAAATTTTTATATCCCAACCTATTTTTTTTACCTCCTCCGAAAACTTAATTCTCTCGTCCAAATACCAAATCATAAAACTGTTAGGGGGCAGTGGTATTGATATAATTATGATTGTTTGTGTGTGTGTGTGTGTGTGTGTGTGTGTGTGTGTGTGTGTGTGAAGCCAAATTTGTTTGCAGAGGTCAGACAAGAGGCAAATATGCCTTCTGTCAGTTTTATACGCTGCGGATATTGAATTCATAAATACAACTGGAAACAGAAAAATTGAAACATTTTGGTCCATAAGCTAAACATATTAAAGATCGAATCCTAGAAAGTAATTAATTTTTTGACCATAATTTTATGCAAACATCTGTAATTTTGTATAGAAATCATTCCTGTGGATTTTGCATTCTCTTCTGTTCTCATCTCTTCTATTTTCTTCTCTACTTTTCCCTTCTCTCCTTTCCTGCCTGTTTTCTTCACCACCATCAGGAAAAGAGTTATCACCATTATTTGCTCAATAGCCCTATTTCAAATATCCACCCATTCCAAAATGGAAGAAAAAATCAATACCACTGATCAATTGCCGGCTGCTTTCTCGTCTGCAATCCCGTTCCTCCTCCTTTGCAAGCCCTCTCATGTTTATATCTGTGTGTGTACGTGTGAAAGAGGAGTCGGGAGTAGCAGGATGAATGTACTATCTGTGCTTCCACCCTTTCACACACACGCAAACATTCGCCCCAGGGCTCCAAATTACAACCATCTGTTTGTGTTGACATATACAAGTTGCAGTATTAGAGAAGAAGACAGTAGAGGAATCACTTAGATCCTTGGATTTACACACACACATATACAAGACATTTTAAAACCATGTCCAGTCCAGAGATAGAGTTGATTGATGAAGGGAAGAGGGTTCTGACATTAGAGGGTGGAGCAATGAGCAAATGTTAGTGAATCGAGGGAGTGACAGAGGTACTGGAAGGGAGAGAAAACAATGCAAGTAGTAAAGAGTATAGACAAATGTGAGGATTGGGGGATGAAGGAATTGATAAAAGAATAAAAGATGAATAATCCATCTTGACCTCTGGTTGAGTGAGACACTTATAACACAGATACATCATTCTTTCTTGAGTCAAATAAATAAACTAACAAATGATGTTTAGAATTTGAACAGAATTTGAAAAGACCGATGGTTAATCAAATAATTCTTGTTTGATTGACAGTGGGCCCTCTGATTGGCCGTTACTGTGGAACCAGGGTGCCTCCCGAGATCCAGTCATCTACTGGGATTCTTTCTCTTTCTTTCCACACTGACATGGCTGTGGCTAAAGATGGCTTCTCAGCTCGATACAATATGACACACAAGGAAGTCAGTGAGAGTAAGTATAAGTAAAGCTCGCAGTTTGAGTGGCTCTTTGTGAAGAAAAAAAAGGAAACAATGGGAGAGTAATCATCTAAATCTCCTCTCCTCTACCTTTAGCTTTCCACTGTAGTAATGCATTCGGTATGGAGTCAGGAAAGATTACAGATGACCAGATCACAGCCTCCTCAACTTTTTTTGATGACCGCTGGCTGCCAAGACAGGCCCGACTCAATTACAATGACAATGGATGGACGCCCAATGAAGACAACAACAGGGAGTACATACAGGTATGTTTTTGGTCTCAACTGTATTTTGGAAAGATGGAGCTGCTGTGGAGTAGAATACAGTTGTACCTCCACTCCTCTTCAAATGATATTTCAATAATGACTTAATCACAGTACAGTCGCATAGTTCCAGTCATAAACCACAATTAAGGCTTTTTAGACTTGAATCAACAACTCTTGCAAGTGTTCACATGCTATTGAAACTCTTCACCGCATTAAAAGATAAAGTCTGGTCAGGTAGATACCTTCCTATGACTAACTGGATAAACACTGGAGCTTTAGTTCTATTCCTTTATGATTTTTAAATGGAATAAAACATGACAGCTGTTTTATAACTTTGTAAAATGTTTGGTTAATCACTGACCAATGTGGTAAATACATATGAGTTTTGAAAGTCAGTTTTGACAGCTAGAAATTAGTTTGTCGTAGCCTAAAGCTTTATTATATGTGAGACACCTTCAAACAGAACAATGTCTAGTTCCCAGCTCTCAACATAGGTTGCATACATTAACCAATTGAATACATGAATGATTATTCCCCCCTAGAAAGTTTTTTTTGTTAAATTCGTTTTAGGAGATAACATTAACAGTAATCTGTAAATTAAAAGTAATAATTCATACATGTTCTGGAAAAATAACATAGTTTTCTGTAAGAGAAATATTCCTTCATCTTCTTTCCCTTCCTATAAATCTTATTGTGACCTCTTCCATTTAGCTTGGCACCCCTTTGTAGGGTCCCTCACCCTAATCTGAGACCCACTGGTCTAAACTGTTAGTAGTTCACTGACTGGTCTGGCTGCCAGCTGCAAGGCCCAGTTGATTCTCAAAAAGCCGCCGGATTCAGGCTGGTGGGCTTTGTGTGGGGTTTTCCATCCTCTTTAGAGGCTTAGATAGCCCATGATACCTGTAAGATGTACATAAAAATATTGAAACATTCAGGTCTAAGGTTCAATTAACAGAGAAGGAGCCACCAAGGTAGCTGTGTTTTGCCAAAAAAAGAAGAACAAGGCGAATGGCTTTTGTGACTGGCTGCAGAGATGTAACCTACCTTTCTTCATGGAGGAAGCTTCTCTTAGTTTAATCTGTTCACAGATCAGAGGAAATATGTCACAATCACAGATAGTCAAAGACAGATGTCAAATAAAAGCAGTGGCCCTGATTGTCAGAGCTCCACTGTAGCCATATACTGGGACAGAAAAAGACAGAAAGGGACTGTGGCCAAGAGGTCACACAAGGCCAAGGTCTCATCAGTCTCACACTTCCTTCCTTTCTTACTTCCACTGCAGCCAAAGACTCTCCCTCTATAACTCTCAAAATTAGCTGACATTGCAGAATCTGTAAACATGAATCAGTTGCTAAGAGACTCTCTCTACATTTTTCATGATTTGTTTTTTTAACAATTAGATGGCCTATAAAATCTACTCAATCCATGGAATTTTCCCTGATTTGGATTTTTCTGTTTTGTGACAAATGAGATGTTTTTTTTTCTTCATAAAATTGGTGTAACAGTCGGTTGGAAATGCAGCTTCTATCTCTCTCTAAAACTGTCTTTTGGTGTCTCTGTAGTCACCAGTGTTGTGGTCAGGTTGCTGCGTTCCACACAGGCTCTCAGCTGTTACTCAGCGTTAACACGTAGCAGAGACCAAAGCAGTGTGTGTGTGTGTGTGTGTGTGTGTGTGTGTACGCATACATGTGTGTGTGCAACAACTCCGTTTTGACAGCAGCTGTCATAAATGCCAATGTGCCTCTCCTTCTTGCATCTTGCACCCCATGGTCTCTTATAACTGAGTGTGTGTGCGTTTGTGGATATGTTTTTCCATGCAGCTCAGGCATGTGTGTGTTGCCACGTTGCTCAAGAGCCATGTGTGTGGTTTAAATCTCTCTCCACAGAACTTTCTCTGATGAGGCTTGTGTTGTTCTCCTGTTCTATTCTATTCTATTCTATTCTATTCTATTCTATTCTATTCTATTCTATTCTAGCCTGGTCAAGGGAGGTGTGGTGCAGATTGATGATGTGTGCACTGGTGGCTCCATTATTCCAACAGCTCTGTGATTAATGAGCCATCTTACCTGGGAAGCCTCACTTTGCATCCCTTTTACTCTCTCTCTTTCTTTCTCTCATTTGTTTTTCACCTCCCTCTCTTCTTCCTTTCTCCCTCCCCTCCTTCTCTACTCATCTGTTTCTCTCCTTGGTTCTGGAATATCGATTAGTTGTCTTGGTGGATCTCTGTCTGGCCCTGAGCATGCAGGCATGTGTGTGTGTGTGTGTGTGTGTGTGTGTGTGTGTGTGTGTGTGTGTGTGTGTGTGGGAAGTAATCTAAAACACCTGTCTCTCTGACAGATAACAAACGCAGCATTTTACCTTCCCTGCTGTCTTGTACTATACCCCAGCAGGACACACAGCACACACACTTACTTACACGCACACACAGTGCATACACAACAAGTTCTGATTAATCTACAGGTTTCAGCAATGGAGGCGAATAAATCTTGTAACCTAAAGTAGAACCTTTCTCATCTTCTGCTCTTCATTTGTCTGTGGCCTGGCTCTTTCAGTATTCCCTATTTTTAATCTTAAAATCTTTTTTTAAGTGCAGGCCAGAATCTCTATTCGCAGCCCCAACATGTAGGGAACATAAGTCAGTTTAATGGAGAGCTTAAAAAAGTGAAATACAGATATGAAACAGTTGCAGGTGTGCTATTTCCCTGGTACGGAACTGTTGTAACAACTATAACCATCAACGAAATAATGTTAAATCACAGAGAAAAGCAATGTACAGGTTTTAAGAGATGTAGAGTTCAGTGAGTAGTGAAAAAAATATTTTACAGCAATGAGAGGTTACAGAAAACAAATATCCTGTCATGGATTCCAGCAGCAACAACGCAATCCTAACATTTGACTTTAAGTGTTTTCAAACCAGGCTCTTTTTGTTGGTAGTTGTGCCTCATTAATATATATATTTAGATTGTGATTAAAAGACCTATATTGTTCCACTTGATCCACTCATTTTGGGCACTAGGCAAAACCAACCAATGTCTCTACTTGAGGGACCTTGAAATAATGAAATTGGAAGTCCACATCCAGCACACAATGATGCTGTCCATGTATAATGCAACACACCTAGCAGCATGCCAGACACGTAGCATAGCATCCACAATAAGGGTGGGGAGGTGATTATAGCTATTGTATGAAAGGAAATTAAAATGAGCCCCAGGTCATTATTATCGATTTGCCGGGAGAAAGACACAGATAGGAGAGAAACAGAAAAGGAGATGAAGAGGGGAGGAAAAGAGAATGGTGAAGGTGAGAGATGGATGCTGATGAGTTCATATGTATGTTTGGGAGTTTATATCTGTATTTAACCCAATGTTTTAGGGGTTTCATCATGAGGACATTTTGAAGAGTGCATGACTGGGGCTTAGGATAAGATTAAAAATATAGTTACATTTAAAAAAGTAATGGTAAGAGAATTTGGTTGTGATTGAAGTAGTATTTTTCTTTCCATTTTTTCTTTTAGGTTTTTATGTTGATTTGTTTTTTTGGGAAAACATTATCAATAGTGCTGCCACTGTGTATTTCAGCTTTTTTACACTAGGTTCACCTTCAGAACAGTTCTGGGGGCTTGTTTGCATTCTTTAATGCTGGGTTGATGCTTTTTTTTTCTTAATTATTAAAACATCTTCACTCTTCGTGGCCAACAGGTGGATCTCCATACTTTGAAGGTGCTGACAGGAATCGCCACACAGGGCGCCATTTCGAAGGAAACTGAGAAGTCTTACCATGTCACCACCTTTAAGCTTGAGGTCAGCACCAATGGAGAGGACTGGATGGTCTACAGACATGGCAAGAATCATAAGGTAGGCTTTGGCACATGCACAAACCCACACTGCCTTTGGAGGGCCTGCAAAGTAGTCAGGGCAATTAAAGAAGGTCTGGATTCTCTTAGGTGACACACATGCCTCGACACGTACCCACGTTGAAGGGGTAGAGAGAAATATGAGATGGAATATATGCAGCAAGAGTTAACCACACGCCCAATATTCAACCAGTGTCTGCAATTACAGCCGTTTAGTTGGCTTCATTTAAAGGTTTACGACCAAGCCAGAATCAGCACACGTCTCCAAGCTCCAAGTGATCCCTTACATCATTGTATGCAACTACATTCACACTGCTGTCTGCTTTTCACATCCCATCTGGTTTCTGTTTCTCACTGGCCAGAGTTGTGCCTAATGCTGACCTGGTTGGACAGGCTTCTAAGCTGCTTCTCTCAAAGGTGTTGGGCATGATATGCCATCAGTGAGTGTGCTTTAGTCTAGGATGACGGGTAGAAATAAAGCAGACTGTTCTGAGGGTCTTTAAAATGATTGCGACTGCAATTAAAGTAGAGGAGAATTCCAGTGGTTTTGGTGGGGTTTTTTTCCATCACAGCCGTTCTCCTCCTGCTGTAGTGGTCACATAAGTTTGTCCTGCGGTCAGTGCCTCATCTAGCTTTGTGCTATAAACTCTTATTCCTTCATGAACGCTAACGCATGCATACACCCACAGATGCATACTGTACAATCAAATACTTCTTTTGCTGCAAGAGGGAAACAGCAGATCCAGATTAACCATCTGGGGTTCCTCTGTGGGCTGCAGATCCCATAAGGCTTACAGCTGAAACTAGCTCCCACAGAAATGATTGATGGATAAAACGCCAGGAACTGAGGAGAAAGGTAGTCAGGATAATTAAATGGAGGTATGATAGAAGAAACAGGACAAAGAAGTTAATCTAAGGCAGGTTTCTTTGTTCAGGTTTGCAGCTATTAAGCTTAGTTGATGGTTAAATTGAATGGGGAAATAATAATTTTGGTCATTAAATTGGTGCATTATGGAGTAAACTGGTATTTTTGTACAATGATTGGAAAACCTAGGAATTATGATTTAAAGAAGGTCAAATCAATTGATCAGTCAATCATTTTACCATCCAATCAGTTGTGGTGTCAGTCTAATAGCAATATTCTGCTGACACCAGGCTACAAAACAATGAAAATCCAATATGCAAAATGGATAAATGATGATGTTTTGAGGCTAGTTGTTGGTGTCACCACCCATAATCCCCCTTGATTCTCCTATAACCCTCAAAAGCTGCTTCAGAGGTGAATGACCAGAGCGACATACAGGGATGTATGTGTGTGCATGTGCATTTGAATGTGTGTCTTTGAAGACAAGAGGGTTAAAATAAATCAGCTGCAGCTTCTGGTAGAATATTCCTCCCTTGTCTTGCAAAGACATACACAAAGTGTATGCATGCACAATCTCAAAGCAACTAGCAAGGGTCTTTTGAGCCATCTGGCCCCATTGTGAATAAGGCTGTGAAGGAATCTGATGGTTCAGCACAGGACCTTCAGTCGTTTCTTTCTTCCATTGCTGTATATCATCGTCTGCTGGTACATTATGGATATTACTCAGATACATAAATATACTATATTCAGTCTTAAAGATCAGTCTTTATAATCGGGTGTTTCCTCTGTTGCAAGAGGGAGCGATTAAAGGGGAGGCAGAGTAGAGTTAGAGAGAGCTGAAGAGAGTGATGGTCATTTATCTGATGATGAAATGATGGTGTCAGCATCTCGGTGCCTAATGTCCCTCCTCAGCTGACACACTTCAGACGGCCAGTCAGCATCAGCCTTGCCACCCCGACTGTCTCTATCGTCTTTCGGGGTGTAAGTGAGAGTGTGTGTTTTATGTTAGACAGACACATAAATCACTCAGCAGCACTGGCCAAGAACATCTTTTGGCAGAGTGTTTTATAGATCGGGTGTGTAAAATGCTGTGTCTGCATTCACAAGATAATTCAAGGAAATAGTTTTTATAATTGGGAGCAGATCCTGGATCACTTCATGCTGGGACCACTTGTAAGAAAAAGAGTATAAATGTAAGCTTTGTTTTCCTAAACTGAACTTAAATCTGTATGACAGCCATATATCAAAATTGCTAATTTACTACTTTTGAGAAAGCATAGCTCTTACTGATTCCAGATATGTATTGAGGTGCCCCAACTCCTTCATGTTGAACTTGTTGAACCTGCTCTGAACTGCCCATCTCTCCATTCATCTCCTCCTTGGCATTTTCATTTACTCACCCTTTCGCTACTAGTTTTCTCAAAATCTCTTCATCCATCAATTCCTCTCTCCTTGTCTACTCATTCTCTCCCATCACATCTCCATTCACCTTATCCCTCCAGTCTGGCACACTTTTCCACCTCTCCTCTTTTCTTTCCCTTGACACTCCATCATTTGTTTTCCCTCCCTCCATATGTTGCTGAGAAAGTCATAATGAAGTAGACAGGCAGGTTTATATTGCTTGACCGAATGACTTTTTTGAGATTGGTTACAGTGATGGTTTGTTGTGTGAGTGCTGGTGCGTGTTAATGGGAAAGAATTATTGTATTAGTGTTTTATGCACAAGAGGTATTAAAAGAGGACAAAAATGATTTGGGAGGCACAAGTACAGAAAGAAAAGAATAGTATGAGCACAGCATACTGCCTGTGCTCAAGGCAAAGACACTCACAATACAAGCATGTTTGTTGACAAATGTACATTTACAACCTTGTTCCTGTTGTGTGTTAACATTTGTCTTAATAAAGTCGCCACTGTGCACACACACACACACACACACACACACATACACACACACACACATACACACACAAACACAGTAAAACACACACACACACACACACACACACACACAGTGTTTTTAACAACTGGCAGTCAGCCCATAGGGGAGGCACCACTGTCACACAACATCTTGATGATTTGTGTGATCTGTAACATATTTGAAAATGTCATTAAAGGCCTGTTTGGAAACCAGATGGGACACATGGAATACATGTTAACTTACAGAAACTTTCTGGAGAAGGAGAAAACAATATTCTTACAGCAGTTTTAGCCTACATTGTAATGCCAGGCTCACAGATGACGGATACGAACTCAAGACACATGCAGCAGAGTAAGTGGTTAATTCCTAGCTAAATTGTCCATAAATAATTCTGTATTTCTTTATCAGCATCTCCTTTTTTAGTGTACAGAAGCCATTTTTTCATATCTTCTCTTAATGATCAGGTCGTGTCAGATCATTTCACTGTGTATGTGGGCCTGTATTATACAAGAATGGAGAAATAATGACTATCCGTATATCTCAAACTGTTATGTGAGCAAATTTAGTGGTGGGCCCGGTTATGGGAGGTTACTCATACGACAAGAGAAAAGCTGTGATTTTCAGTGACCTGAGGTCTCAGGCTAAGAAATGATGTTGTTTCAATTTTGTTTTCTCAGTTTGACTCTTTGTCCGGAGGAGTTTGAGACCTTCTGTTAGTTGAGGTACATTTAAGCTTGATGTGGTACAAATGTCATTGTGTAGCCCTCCTGAATTGCTGCAGGCAGAGCTGTCTGTGGCCATTACAACAATGGACCTCGGCCAAGACCAAAACCTCCTATTCCCATCTTAATCTGTAGGAGGGAGGATGGATGGAGAGAGAAGGACAGAGGAGGGAGACGTGGGTGGAATGAGAGGAAGGAAGAGGGATCGTGATGAGAGGAAAGTGTAGGAAAGTTGAAAAAAATTATTAAGGAAAGAAAGACAGAAAAACACAATCAAAAGATCATCCAGTTGAGCATTGATGGAGAGAAGAGGAACTGAGTGGTGCAAAGGGAGGAAGGGAGGTGGAAACCAGAGGGAGAAAAATGAGGTTCATAGGGGAACAAGTGAGTGAAGGAAAGAGGCAGAAGCGGGAGAAGAATTGTTCACAAGGGAACCATGAAGCAAAAGAAAGAGGGATGGACGGATGAACAGAGTCAAGGAGGGGAGGAGGAATAATGAGAAAAGCAGACAAGGGTTTTGACCAGAAGTCCCTCTGGATACATCAGAGGTCTCAGCAACACAGGCTGAGAACGATGTCAGGAGAGAGGAAAGAAAATAAGATGACAGAGTAGAGGGAGAAAGGCTGCGAGGTGAGGGAAAGGCAGGAGGGAGGGTGAGGTCAAAAGAGTTTGTGACAAATGAAGAAAGAAAAACTGAGAGTAAAAGAGCAGAAAGGGACAAAAGGGGATATTATAAGGTTAGCATGTGCCATTTGGTTTGCAAGATTTGTGCACTGTACTAAAACAAAAACACACACACACACACACACACACACACACACACACATGCCAAGAAACCCTCAAATTCTGCTGTCAGCGACTGGATACTTCCCCAAAGTCTATGTTTGTATATGTGTGTATTTGTCCTCGTGTGATGAAATGAGAAGAGGTGGGGTTTGTTTTATTATTTTATAACTCTATCTACACACATGCACACAAGCACATAACAACGACATTTGAATAATTCAGCGTGTCTGTGCTGCGCAGTCAGTCAGACAGCTTTCTAGCTGTCTGACTGTGGCCTTGCAGGCTCATGACACATACACACACACACACACACACACACACACACACACACACACACACACACGCACACACACACACCTGTTCTTTTCTTTCCCTTGAGATGAATATATTCAACTCGTGCTCTTTTTCTCTTTTCCTTACTTACACGCTAGAACTAGTTAGTTGCCTTTTGACTACTGCACACCGTTGTTATTCAGTAGAATAGGTATGTGTGATTAAAGTACCATATAAATAGGTAAGGCTCTCTTGCCTGGAAATGTACCTGTTGTATTGGTGCTAAACAGCATTTCTTTTTTAGTTTTTTGTGTGGGTTTGTGTATGTATGCACATGTGTATCTGCACCTGCATGTATTTGTGTGAGACAGACAAAGGGGACAGAAAGAGAAGGAGGTGTAAAGTCAAGCATCTGTTCACCCTGGTGTCAGCTTCCCATGTCACTTAACACAGGTGGAAACATTGGACCATTAACAAACCTGCTCAAAACACACACGGACAGACACACACATGATAACCTGAGTGGGGTCTCAGGTGTAGTCCATTAGCTGATTGTTATTAAAGTCATTTAGACAGGGACTGTTAATAGTGAATTTAGGAGTTTAAGACCTCAGGGTTGCTATATATCACGTTACACTTCCTCACAGTGGATTTTCAAAACAGTACCAGAACCTGGGGGGGAAAGCCTCTGTATAATCTCCTGTAAGAGAAAAATAAATGTTAATAAATGTGCACAAACCCTCGGTAATGTCCTAATTTGGTTGATAATGACTAATGTTGGTGTTAAAGACATTTTTAATTAGTTTATCCATTCAATTCATTATTATCCATTTTAACTCAGAGATTGACATTATTGTGACACCACTCCCTATGATGCAATTAAAAGAAGGCAAATCTCTAGATTGCAGTTTATGACACATAAACAAATGATAAGTTAAACAAATTACACTTACTGTGAGTGATCACAGCTACACATTCTGGAAGGTGAAAACTCCAATTAAAGTCACAGCAGTGTAAAATGAGCCCTGTGCACTATGTAGAGAAAATATATTTAAATTTTGTCAGTGATGCCTGCTTAACATAGATAGTTAATTTCTTGACAGTATTTATAAAAATGATCTTTGTGTATGGCAGCAAGGGAGAGCTAAAGGGAATTCAGTTTGCTAAAGAGATTATAGAACAGCAGTTATAACAGGAAAGTCTAACAGTGCATCAGGCAGTAAGAGAAATAGAGTTGCAAGTCTGTTTGGTGACATTAAAAAAAATGATAATAGAGGAAACAAATGTGTATGTATACAATTCTCAGAAGTCCTGGCTACTCATTCACAGAAATAAACACATGCACAGAAACACTCCAATGTGAGATTGAAAACCATTGAAGGACAGCAACAAGGTTAGACTTTCAAACAAACACACATGCGCACTTCAAAAGACTCATACAGTATGTACACTCCTATATACACATGCACTACATAAAAGCAGATATATCATAGTGTGTATGTATGTGTGTGTGTGTGTGTGTGTGTGTGTGTGTGTGTGTGTGTGTGTGTATGCAGGCAAAGGTTGAAGAAAGGTTTTGGTGAGCACCAAGGGAAATCAGAAAGCACCCACAAGCCCCCAAATCCTAAGAGTGAGACCTCATAATTACACTTCACACAATGTTGTACACACACGCGCACACACAAACATTCACACGTTTGTAATTACAGTCGGGGTCCCAATCCCATTAAGTCTTTTGAGGCCTTTGAGCATTTTTACATCATTTAACTAGTCACAGTTTCTGGTATTAAGGCTGTTGTGAGGGCATAAGTTCACTGTGCCTGACTTTGTATTGTTCACCCAGTGGGTCCCGGGTTCAGTTCCCTACTGATCAAGTAGCCTGTTCTTGTTTCTGCAAGTTAGAAACCTCCCTCATCCATATTTTTTCACCCCTTAGAGATCTTGCAGTTTAATGGATTGAAAAGAGGAAGAAAATACACACACACACTTAAAACAAAGCTGATATCTATAAATGAGTACCCAAGCAAGTAATTGTGAGGCCTTCAGCTCTGTTGAATGAGTTTTAAGGAGCTCTGTAATAAACACGCCCTGTTGGGCTATCAGCACTGATGTGACATAATAGAAGAGTGTTTGAGACACAGAAGCAGCCTTTGAGGTTCTGTAATGAAACAATAGGATGGATTTTTTTTCCTTACTTTTATAGCAGTATGTCATCATGGCAGCCAGAGAGAGAAAGAGTTGTTGAGAAACAAAGACAGAAAGGAGGGTAGTGTATAATGACAGGGGAAAGAGCAGAGGCCAAGCTGTGTAGTTGTCGACGGAGAGAGATGAAACTCTGATAGACACAGATATAAATCCTTGGTGACATGAGACAAAAAAGAATTCTTTTGGTCATATGTGCTAGCTTTCAATTTTCTTTCATCTGTATTTATGTGTATATTCAGAGGAAATGATCGTGTGTGTGTGTGTGTGCGTGCTGTGTGTGTGTGTGTGTGTGTGTGTGTGGGTTGGTTGTGTTTGAGCTCAGAGGGCACTGTGTAAGACAGAGTGAGTGTGTGTGTGTGTGTGTGGGGGGGGGGGGGTGTCTGTGAGAGTGTGTGTGCGTGAGTGGATAAGTCAAAGGGACATGAGAAGAGGATGCTTTTCCACATACTTACACCCTTGATTTATTACACACTGCATGCCCTTAGACTGCCTGTGACCGTGTGCATGTATAATTGTGTAAGAAAACCTTTGAACTCCTTCCTTCCTTTGTGAATGGACAGTATATTCACTGTATTTTTATGTACAAAGAAGAGAAAAATGAGTAAAGTGATAGTTTTAACTCAGTTTAACCATTGAACCGTAAATAAGTGTAGCTGTGGATACCAGTTGTTTAATAGTCTGTATCCTTAGCACTGATTTAGGATGTCTAAACTGTTGACTGTAGTTATGTTTGAGTTGTTCATGTCACTCCTCCTAAAATTACAAATGGTTGATTTTACATTTCTGCATATACCTGTTTTAAACAACCAAGGTAAACTGTGTGAGTGAGTCAGCTTTAGACTTCTTTAACTGTGGGCAGTTACTACTACTACTACTATGGTAGCTGTGTCATGTCTTTATGCTAAGCTAAGTTAAACATAGTCTGACTCCAGCTCCATATTTAAACCATAGACATGAGATTGATATCCCAGTGAAACAAAACGATTATGATATATGACCCAGTGATATCCTTTAGATTTATTTCCAACCTCCTTTGTTGCCATCAACTGCCCCTAAGATAACCATGAATTGGAGCTCACGCTTCCTCTGTCCTTCCTGCTCAGGATAACAGTGCTGAAGTGTCTCATTTTTTCCGTTTCTCTATTTCATAGGTTTTCCACGCCAATGCTGATGCCACAGAGGTGGTCCTCAATCGGATCCCACAGCCAGTACTGACCCGCTTCGTACGAATCAGACCTCAGACATGGAAGAATGGCATTGCACTGCGGTTTGAGCTTTACGGCTGTCAGATCACGGGTAAGAAAGACGGAGCATGTTTTTCTGTAAAGTTTCTTCGACTTTTTTTTTGTCAGTCTTCTCGTGGGACTCACTCTTGTGAAAACACAGTACTTGTCTTACCAAGTTTTATTCCAGTGATTTACTGGCTTTTACAACAGGTCAGAAGGTGGGTCAACACAAAAATAACTCCCTTAGAAAACACTTCCTGGAATAGAACAGGCAAAAATGACAGGTTCTTTTTTCTCCTCTTTTAAATAATCTAACGATAAATAATTCAGTAATTTGTCCATCCATCATTCCATCCAATGCTCCTCTTCATACTATTCTTTCCTTTCTCCCGTCTATGTATCTGCTTTCACATGCACACGTCACACCCACTCTCATGTGCACTCACACTCTTGCCCTTGCGCTTTCATATCCATATCCTGCCTCTCTTTCTCCCACTCAAACATTGCACACTAAAAGACACACACACAAAAAGAAACACTCTCAGTCCTAATAGAATAATACTAGAGTGTGATGTGTGGGTGATAACATCAGAGAGTAACAGGCTCTCAGCTTTCATCTGCAGCCCTGGCAAACAAACACGATTTCAACCAGCGTAATCAGCTCAATACTATAAATAGATAAAACTTAATTAGACTGTGTGTGTGTGTGCATGAGTGTGTGTGCGTGCATGCGTGCGTTTTCTAGAAATGGTAAAAGATAGAGGTTTCAATCCATTTGAGTGTGTTTGTGTGTGTGCACATGTGTTTGTGTGTCCCAGTGCCACTGTATCATTATTAAGTTAGGCCCTCTCTGCAGCCATCGCAGTGGCCATTGAGAGGGACAGATATGCTCTTATCTGGGAGGGCTATTTCAGCACCCACACAAATCACAATCACACCGAAACAATATGCTACTGCGTGTGTGTGTGTGTGTGTGTGTGTGTGTGTGTGTGTGTGTGTGTGGTTGTCGACGTGTAAAAGAGAGAGAGAGACAGAGACAGAGATCAGATATTTTTGCTTGTGTTCTCTTCTAAAAAAAAAAAAGTTTTTTTTGCCCCATTTTAACACCTGAAATTGAATTATATATCCCCCTTCTTTTCTCAGGCTTGAGAACCCATTCAACGTATCTTTTGGCCATTTCAGTTTCCCTGGATATTGCCCATTTCTGCAAACCTGTAATGTCAGCAATCCATCACGAGCCAGAGGAAAATGCTGACTTTTTTATGCAGAACCTTGACAGTTTCTGACTAGTTTGTCCTTTGTTGAAAGAGATGACAGTGTTTGTTACTTTAGAGCAAAACAAACTGTTCTGCAGTAGTTTCAGTAAAATATGTCTATAACCTGCGGAAAAAGACTTTATAACCAAACATACAGTACCTGCTAATAGCCATGCAGTATCTTTTCTTTTCCTTTCCCTGGGCATAGACATATTGACAAGTGCACACAAGAACAGACTGCCAGGGGGATGTGATAATGCCCCACACAAGCCTATAAAGGCAGACATAAAGCAGTCAGTCAGTGACATGTCATTAACTTAAATCACACTTTTATGTCTTCTGCTCTACTTTTTCTCACTTTCTACCAATCCCTCTTCGCTCTGTTTTTCTGTCTTCTTCTTCTGCTTTTTCCTCTGTCCTTCAATTGCCTTTGTTGCCAGCTTCCATTCCCACTTTTTTCTTGCTCTCTCTCTCATTCTCTCTTCTCCATCCCTTCCCCTAAATCTTCCCTGTCCCTGCCTCATTCAACTCTTCCTTCCTCTATCCCTCTCTCTTTCCTACCTTAATCTCGTTTTATTTCAGCCCTACAGCACATATCAATCATTTATTTTTAGCACCTTTATCATTTTTCTCACCAGGCTTGTGTAGTGTGTGCATTTGTAAAACTGTGTATGCGTATGTGTATTTGTTGTGTATGTGTATTGGCCGGGCAGAGCATCAGTGGTGTACTTTACAGCTACAGCACAGTGGGAATTTGTGTGTGGCCCTGTGTGGGCTGAACATCAGAGTGTGTGTGAGGAACAGTGTGCAACTGCTATGTCATGGTTCATGTAGCGCTTTGTGTAAGGGTTTGTGTGTCTATGTACAGTATATATGTGTGTGTTAGCTTCAAGGGCTCTCCTGCTTGTGTGTGATTTCTGGCTATTTCTGTCACTGTGATAAAACTCCTGTATTAAAATGCCTGCTGGAGTTCAATAGCTGCTGAAAGAGACTGATGCTACAATAAGGAACATTGAACAAACAATATAATGGTAGAATTCTCCTCTGGCTAACCAGTGATCACGTCTGTTATGAGGCTTGAGAGAGCTCATCCAGCATGACGGTAGCTTTTGTTGTTCACTGTTGCTTCATTATTTACCATCGTGAGGCACAGTTGCAAACGTCACAACATTAAACTTTCATCTCCACGAAGGCATGTAGAATGTCACCATCAATCACCGTCACCCTTCACTGTCAATCCGCTCTTCCTCTTTCTCTGTTCACTAGCACCTCTCCCAGTCTTTCACATTCTTTCTATTCATATGCATTCTTTTCAGCCCATCTTTCCATTTGACCTTTTGTCTGTCTCTTTATCTCCTCCTTGTCCTTTAACTCCTTGTCCACACCTTTTGTCATGCTTCTTCCTCTTCCTTTTATTCCTCCTTTTTTCTTTCTCTCTTACATCTTTATTTTGTCTAATTATTTGTCTGTAATTATTCATGGAAATACCATATTTTGATGCTTGTTAGACTAAAGCAGATTTGCCAGTGTAGTAAACAGTATCCCTTTGATCTGCAACATGCTTTCATTTAGTTTCTCTGTTTGTGAGTTATCTGGCTCAGTTCCCTATGAAGAATCCCCTTTGGTTGCTCGGTTAAAGTTATGCATCAACTGTGCAGCAGCAGGAAGGAAAAATAATGAAATAGGTTCATGGAAAGCAACTCAGAAGGGCTGTGGAGCCTAACATACCAGTTTTTGTTTTAACGACAAAAGTCTTGCTCCAAGATGAAATCAAACAGTGACACCAAATTATTCCTGACCTTATAGTCACATTCATTTGTGAGGAACTTTTAGAAATGCATCAACCTCATCTAACCAGACTGGATGTAGCAAAATCCAACAGCCTTTAAAGAAAAATGATAATAGTATGTATTGGCCTATAATCTTCAAATTAATTTAGATTTTCACCAATCCTTACCATTTCCAAGCAGTTATTCAACTAAATATCTGGCAGCCTTTAATTTCACCTTACATTTTCTTTTCACAAACTAAAGATATGAAATCCATCACAGTGAACTTTTGGTTAACTTTTTGTCAGTTTTATATTATTAGTCTTGCAGTTGCATGCAGAGTCCATTAACAGAAGTCTTGGTTAATTCATTAAAGATCTAACATGAACCTTTTTAATGCAAGAATTGACCAAATTTAAACTTTTTCATATCCACCAGGCTTTCATGTCATTTGTCCTCTGTGTTTGATTTTTGCACAAGAGTCTCTGCTTGAAATTATATTCCTATGCAATGATACTTTTAATTAAGAATATGCATCAACATTCTTTCTTATTACAGACCTAGAAAATTAACAGATTTTACACTACTACATAAAACTTAAGATTACAATCAAAAAGTTTATGTAAGGATTTAGAAGATACCCAGCAGCAATATAAGATATTCTTGTTCCTTTTTCTCCTGTTCAGATGCTCCCTGCTCAGAACTGCAAGGCATGTTGTCTGGGTTGCTACCTGACTCCCAGATCTCTGCATCCTCCATGAGGGACATCCATGGCTCCATGGGGGCAGCCAGGCTCGTGGCCAGTCGATCAGGCTGGTTTCCAAACCCAACACAACCCATAGTTGGAGAAGAGTGGCTACAGGTATATCGATGTAACTTTATGAGCGGTATTGTTTTTAACATAACAGTACAGTATATGTTCTGCAGAACTTGTCCCTTGTTCCCAATTACAAAAGAGACTTGTCAATGAAGTTGAGGGCTATAGGTGAGGTTCAGTTTACTTCATCAGAAAGAAAATGTGGGAGTGAGGATGCGAGATTAGGATTACAATTCATCCAACAAATTGCGTAACAGAAAAGTGAGTAAGACTCTTGTACTCTCTTACGCACTACCATAGACAACTTCCAAACTTCTGAAGCCTCACAACTTCTTGAGAGTTTCCCAGCATTTCCATTGATCTTATGCTAAGATAAGTCACAGCAGACAGGCTATCTGGAAAGTGTTTGGATTCTATGGTGCGGAGAATGTGCTGACAATGATTTATTCTGTTTGTCCGTGTTGTAGGTGGACCTTGGAGTGCCCAAGATAGTGCGTGGCATTATTACTCAAGGTGCAAGAGGTCTGGAGGGCAGCACCAGCGCTGAGAATAGAGCATTTGTCAGGAAGTACAAACTGGCACACAGCCTGACAGGCAAAGACTGGACCTACATCACTGACAGCAAGACTGGGTTTGCTAAGGTAAAAGAGGGAAACAAACACACACACACACACACACACACACACACACACACACACACACACACACACACACACACACACACACACACACACAATCTCTCCCTCTCTCTCTCTCTGACACATATATATATATGTACTCTCATCTCTCTGATTGTCACTCATTTCTGCCCCATTTGTAGTTTATTTATAGCTGTCTTTCAACTAAATCCCTCCTTATTCTCCTTCTCTTTTCCTCCCTCTTTATGTCTGTCTCGTTCTCTCTCTTCCTCGTCATTTTTAGCAAAAAAAAGCCATTTTATTACAGCCTCAGCTCTGATAATAATTCAATTTAATCACCTCACCCCTCATTCTTCCTGCCTCTGTCTTTGCTTCTCTCTAAGTCTTCTGTACTCTCACTCCCTGCTTTTCTCTGTCTCTCTATCCTCTCGTTCACTCATCCTCTATTTGTCTCTCATGGGTGTTAATTAAAAAATGTCTTTCCTGCATCACCAACCAACACTGCTGGCAGTCTAACACACTGTGAAACAGGGCACTTTAAACTCTGTTCTCCTTTCTGAGACTTAGTCTTAAAACCCTTTAATAGCACTACTGAGTGTCTGGCTTTTCTCCTGATGCTAAAATCCTGTTCTCTCTCATCTGCCTGTCTTTTTAAATGAGCATCCTGGGAAATTCATCACACGTTTTAAAAATTCCAAGAATGGGGAAGACAGAAGATAGAGTTCAATTAAAGACACCAATATTACAAGTTTTACAGCCAACATTTTTTTGAAAGGACTGGTACAGTCTAGTCAGTTTCAGCTTGTAATAAATCTTTTTGCCAGAGGCAGCTCCAAGCTGGGTAAAAAAAAAAAAAATCGAAAATCAAAGGAAACACACACTCCGTTGTTGTTTTTATGAAACATGTCATTCTGTACTGGGAAACAATTTTGATTAGGAGTGTTATAGGATGCCTGAAAGAAAAGCTCATAATTTTCCTATTGTTTTAAAATGAGACTTAAATGGTAGAGAAATGAAATAACCAAATTTCATTACCTCTGCCAATTACATGTTTCTCCATTGCTTTAGAAAAATCAGCCACAGTGCTGTCTCTACCACCATATGATGTACCAGTGCACACACTCTGACAAATATCACATAACCTGAAGTCATTGTTCCGTATCTTACCTCATAAAACCCCATACTTAAAAAAGCAGCTGTCATTCAGTGTAGCAGTCGACAGAAACTTGTTAGTTTCATGTGGAAAACATGAACTGAACTAAGGGACATATTGATGTTCCAGCCCATGTATAATCAGTACCCACACCCATCTCTGAACTCTTCTTGATCTCAACTACACACCTGTAAAGTTTCATGAATGCATCTTGCAGAGTTGTGATGCTATCACATGGACAAATTTCTCGAAAGAAAGACAGAAAGATATATAAGCACCTCCTGAAATACTCAAACCCGCCTCTGTGTTAGATCCACTACAGCAGGTGTCTCTAGGACCATATTTTGCCATGATGACAAACACACACAGACTCACACAGTATAAAACAATACCAGCCACACTGTGGCAGCTTGTAATATCTCTCTGAACACTAATAACACTCCTATAACCATACCTTTTCTTCCCACCTATTAGATTTTCGAAGGGAACAGCCACTACGATACTCCTGAGGTGCGGAGGTTCGATGAGATTGTGGCCCAGTACATTAGGGTCTTTCCAGAGAGGTGGTCACCTGCTGGTATTGGTATGAGGATAGAGGTCCTCGGCTGTGACCTCCCCGGTAAGAACTCTTGCACATCTAGGGTAAAAGAATCCTACACACACTTCTAGGTAGAACTATACACCAGTATCATAGAAATTGTCATGCACATAGATGTACTTATGAATGTACACTGTATGTATCCTGATTGTACACATAGAAATGCACAATAGATAAACAGATGAATAGACTAATTCAGATGTTTGGTTGTAAGTTTGTGAGCAAATTAAAAATGTATGTGTTTATGTTTGTGTGTGTGTGTGGGGGGGGGCATATACTTATATATACTATACTCATATGCATTGTGTGGGTGAAGCTGTGGGTGCAGTTAATCATCTGGCTCTATATAAGAATCCATGTCTGGACAGGGATTAACATGTCTAGGTCATGGGACTTTTACGAATGGTGGCCAGCTGTGTAGTTGTTCTATATTGTGCTCACAGCCTATTGTGTTAAAAGCACATAGCTAGTGTGCAGTCATGAAAGATTATGTGCAGTAAATGGTTTCCTTAATCTTGGTTTCACAATCAATCAATGATGAATATTCAGTTGAAGCTGAAAAAATATCAGCCCTTTATTTTCAGCTTTTTCATTTGATATATTTTTCTACTTCAGGCTTGTTTACTCTTTATAAAGAGTGATAATTCAGTGTAAATGGTGACGAATGCTAATTATTATAATCTATATGTGTATTTATTTAGTTGTAAAAGCACAATTTAGTACAATATGTTACTGATGTATGCAGCCTCTTTGTTGTGGCAAGCAATAACTTCAATAATAGAGCAGGCCTTTGTAGAAAGGTCTATATGTATTTGTGTATTACTTTACTTAAGTAATAATGATATGCCACACAAATTCACTTGGAAGTGATGAATAGACAGTAGACCCCTTTTCACTGAGTTTGTAATATTAATAATTCATATCCTATGAAATAATCAGAGTCCAAATATAGTCTCAATAACAGTTAGTATGTATTTTTGAACTTGTGTCTGTGTGTGTATGTGTGTGAAAGGAAAGAGAGAGAGTAGCCAAAGGGAAAGGTGATGCTGGGAAGAGAAGGGACATCTTCTCCTGTCAACAAAGGTTTTAACAGGCTATCATCGATATATTAGATATAAAATTCAGGCATAACACATATTTACATAAGATTTTACTTTGAAGAACAAGTGAATACTTGTGAGATAATATGGTGGATTATCTAATCACCTAATCACCTAATCAAAAGTTACTGCAATCAGTGAAATTGTTAGTGACAACTTTTAAAGGAGAATATAACTACTGCATTATATGCAATTATAGCCCATTTACTTTTATATACATCTATTTTACAGTTTTTCCCATTAAACTTTGTGGATTCAAACTTAGCTTTAATTTAACCTCTCTCAGTTAACAGTGTCCTTAATGAGAGGAAATGAAAGGTTGCGTGTTTAAAGGATATTTTCCTCAGTGGAAACTTGCTTTTTTCATTTAGGGTTTCAGGTAGTTGGCAGTTAGAAGAATCTATAATATTAATTCACTGATGTAAAATCCGCAGGCACAAAAAAGTAAGCATGAAACATTGACCTTGACTGTTTCACACAAAGACTGTCAACAAATTAGTTCCTCCTAATGGAGACAGATTTTTTCACAATACATCCAGTCTCGCCAATGGTAACCCATGTGATTGCACTGATGGGGTTTTATTCTGTTCATACACATTGCTTGTTATTGCAGTTAATAACATCATGCACATCATATCTGTAGCCATCATCTCCATGATCACAGTACAGATCAACCTCTTGGCTACTGGAGTTACACTGATTGTCTGCTACTCTGGCTGCATATGTCTGCATGCCAGATGTTTGCCCTCTGGATGTAATCCGCGCATTAGACAGTTCGTTCCCACTTCACATGATCACCACAGCAACTGCCCCTGCTACCACACTAAATACCTAGATACCACAAACAACCGCACACAAAGATAATTCTACATCTGAGTAAATTTCACTTTGTCTTGTTTTTAATTGTCTTCACTTCAGGATAATAACACTGAAAAACATATGATCTCACCAGCTATGCAGTCACAGTAATTTCGCAAGTGCAATTGAAAACAATAAAAAAGAAAAGCACACCTAACCAAAAACAAAATAAACTCTGTTTCTCCTCTCGCTTCTGTGCATATTTCTGTGAATCTGTGTGAGTGTGTGTGTGTGTGTGTGTGCGTGTGTGTGTGTGTATGTGTGTGTGTGTGTGTGCACGCTAGCGAGTGTTGAGTTGTATCAGATGATAGATAAAATATTCAGTGTGCATCAGCTTTAGTTCACTGAACACGTTTGTTTACACATAAGTCACAAGCACACAAAAAAGCACACATATTTAACTCTAGTGGGTCTCTCCTATAAATTCAGACACACAAATGCATAGACACTCAGAGATGGGAAGAAAGATACAAAGTCAAACAGGAAAAGACTTAACAGCATTTCTCCATCTCCATTCAAATTAAATCCTATGAAGTTGTTTTCCTTTCTCTATCTAATACTTTTTTTCATTCTTCTCAAAAAGCAGCATTAAAAACAGTTCCAGCCCATAATTTTTCACCAGCAGAATATCCATAAGGCTACCCAACACGAAAAGGGGCATCCTTGATCTCTCATAATATTTGAACTGTGGAACTTCCATTTTTCTCAGTGCTTCAGTGTAAACAGTTGAGCCACAATCCCACCTGTCTAAACCCTGCCTGGCAACCAATGGAGTGAACTAATGAACTGATGAATAAATAAGAAAAGAGACATCAGCAGGCAATCACATGCTCACTGACAGATTCACAAACATAAAAACACACAAACACACACACACACACACATAATAACACACAAACACAAACAAACGAACAGACTGGTCTGCAGCAATCAGAGTGGTCCTTGTATTATTCAGTGGATGCTTTCAGACCTGTATTCTCTCTCTTCGCTCATGTTCTGTGGACCCTGGAAAGAACATGCACCTCTACTGGTGACAGCCCTGATCACATTTAGGCCACTGTTGCATTTCATTGGGCCTTTGACTACTAGAATTACATGTTGAGGGAACCAGCTTTTACCTAAGTTTATTTCCTGACAGCTGTTGTCATAAATAACAAACATGGAAGATTTGAAATGTTTAAGATAATGCAAAGCGATATAATACAATTCACATCAATATTTAAGCTTTCAAATTATTGATTAAAAATCACAACTTATTTACTGGGGATTATAACTTAAGCATCCTTTTCCCCTCATTCATAGTCTCCAAAACAGTGTTACTGTATTTATATGTAGGCAGCAAGTTGTGTCACTTACCACTTATATATTCCTCATTCAAAAGTAGACAAAAAGACAATAGGATGTGATTTCAGTCATAAACGTCATATCCTCCAAACATCGGTTTTAACAAACTCAAAAAGACATTGCTTTTCCATTAATGCCCCGGTATGGTCACATTTTACAATGAAGCTTACTGACCTGGCCTCAGGGCGGTTCAACAATTTCCTCACATTGGAGAGACAATCTCAGCACCAAATTACAATGGAGAAATCTGAAATCATGGCTAAAAGGTTCTTAGGGGGCACACAATAATACAGTTTAGCATCTCATTACTGCACCAAACCCTCTGTGTGAAAGCAGAAACAAAGCCAGAACATTATTGCAGGACTCATTCTAATAATTCACGCTAGATATGGAGGCAGTATATAATTTAGGTCTTCTAAACCAGACTACTGGATGTGGACAGAGAACTACAAAGCTGCCAGATTTGTTCATGTTTTAAAGGACTGCGATATCCAAACATCTGCTATGCAGGCACATATGTAAACACACATACACACTGGCATTAAGATGAGAGTTTGTAGTTAGTTTTGTAAATACACATTTAGTTTCTCATCTCCATTGAAAGTGTTACGGTGGGGTACCTAAGGAAAATGACAGAGAGACACTGACAAACACAGACAGAGAGAGCAGCTTTGTTTCCAGAGTCACAGAGAGGCTAAGACACAGCTTTGTTTTCATTCAACTGCTAATGCTCTAGAATCAGGGATCTTCAGACCAGAGTCTGACAGATGTTATATTTCTTTATGATGTCTTCCATTAAGGCCACAATGATTAAATCACTATATTCAAAAAGTATTTAGCCTAATATTTAAGATTTATGTATTTTAAGATCTCCTAACAAACTAACTAGCTAACAAAGCTACTGTGATGCATAATTGTCAAACATAAATGGAACAAGTAAGAATGACATTTATGTAATATTTCAAACACTGTGTGTGTGTGTCAGTCTGAATCCGTTGACCGACTGGGGAAATGCTCCAGCAGGTACTATCAAGGAATCTTTGAGCAAAAAAAGACAGTTTCCAGTCCGAGAAAAGACGTAGTTGTATGTGACAGATCCCAGTGCAGATGTAGATTTTTATGAATGTGAAGTTGTTGCAAAAGGATACTGGTGTCAAATTTTCATGTAGGAAGTTTAAAAAAGGTTAAAAATAACAATAGGTTTATGTCTTATAATGTATGTGTAGTAGCAAGGGATAGCCAGGAACCTTCACTGTTTTTTACATTCAAATGATGATGATACTGGACAAGGAAAACACACTCAAACATCTTCGTAGTTCCCTCCCTGAAGGCAATGTTGTTTAAGTTCTTGTTCAAGCAACATTCTAGAGGTGTTCTGCTGTTCCAGGTTTCCATGCAATCATTCAGGTTTAGCCAAGTGTGTGTGTGTGTGTGCGTGTGTGTGTGTGTGTGTGTGTGTGTGTGTGTGTGTGTGTGTGTGTGTGTGTGTGTGTGTCTGTGTGTGTGTGTGTGTTTGTCTGTGTGTGTGTGTCTGTGCGTGTCTGTTTGTGTTTGTATTTGTTTCCAACATAGCTGATCACTTTCACATGTGAGCCATGGACCCAGTCCAGACACCTTTGTGTGATTGGTGGGATATGTCTCAGTTACACCCATTCATCTTTCTCCTCTTCTCCTCCTTCTCCTTTCTTTTCTCCCTCCTCCGCAGAGATAAATTTGATTATGTAAACACAGTGTTTATCAACAATGACAACAGCCAGTTTGCCAAATATTTTTATGATGTAATTAATACATTTATTACATGCAATGTAAATGTATATTAGCATTTTACTTTTGCAATTATATATTCAAGCATTCTGACAAATAGTTTTATTATTAATAGTTTTAATAGTATTCAAAGAGCAAGCAATGAGTAGACCTACAGTACAATAAAATCATTTTTAACAAATATTGTTTAACTTCACTTTAGATCAATATTGTCAGTTTAAAACTACAACCAAAAGAAACCACAATAAAGAGCTGGGTAGCAATTGATTGGCCGTCTTTATTAAAAAGAAATAAGACTTAAGCATACAAATGGCTAACTGCTGCTTAATTCATTTTTTCATTGAATAAAATTACAGACCCGACCCTGCTCTTTTATACAACAGGTATAATCATATCAGAGAGAATGGAAAACAAAGACAGAGAGGTAGAGTGTTCAAATGTTGGTCGCTTCAGCATGTATCCACGCAGTCTTCGCTCCTTTGACGCTCCTCCCATTAGGAGAATGTAATCACTCCTGCCTCCTTGCCAAGGCTACCGTAGCAACCCTCCCCCGATGGAACTGTTTCAAACTCTTCTAAAATCTTGGTTCCTGGAAGGATGATGGCTCACAGTTTTTACAGGACACCAGCAGTATGTTCCCATGTGGCTGATGAGCCAGAGCCCTGAGGCCTGAGTAACAAAAAATGGCCCACATGCCACTGAAGAGGGGTTGAGTCCTCAGTTGCACTGCTCCTGGCTCTGCTGAACATTTCAACAAACATATCAGGCCTGAAAATCAAGCATATACAGTCCTGTCCATTTCACTTCAGAAAGACAGTTGGGTTTATCTTTCCTTCTCCCCCTCCTTGAGATATCACACACTGAAACACTTAGGACTGGGCACGGGTTCATTGTGGGTGCCTGTGTGTTTACATGAGTCTATGTGCAAAAAAGCTTGTTTTTTTCCAATATAAATATTTAGGTTTGGCTGGCCTTGTCTTTGCAGTGTTTTCCAGATATGTCTGCCTCTGTTTTTCTCTCTTTCCTCCTATATCTATTTCCCCATCTATCCAGCCATCCCTTTGATGGCTTATGAAAAAATAAAATAACTGTGGGGTCATAGATCCACTGTGGTTTCTTCCTCCTCTCACTGACCTTTTTGTTAAAAATTGACCTGCCATATACATGATAATCAAATTCAAAACATAGATTAAGAACCCGCTGTCATTGTCAAGTTGAGTCTCTTACTGTAGTAAATAGACCAACAGAAGACAATACCTTTCGAAGTTATTAGTATTTTCTGATGCTTATTAATGTCTGTGATGTCTGAACTCACAGGCCTATATTTTCAGTGATAATCAGAAAAACACAAAAATATGTACATTTTCATCCATGACCTAAATTTTAGGGACAGTCCGTCAGTGTACCTTCAATTTATTATTGCCAAAAAAGTACTGATTGGACCTTGGAAGTTGTTAACACCATATCCTTGTTAACGTATTACTGCTTGATGATCTAGAAAGCTGTCCCTCTGTTCTCCAGAGAATTTAATGGCATACTTAGCTTAATGGCTTTTTTTCCTTTGTAGCTGACTATGGTTCACTGATGTAGTTAGCCATTTATTTCCAGCAGCTTCTTTTTATCATCTCAGTTGTTGTTGTTCTTAGCTTGACACTTAAGGCTATAATTACGATCACATACCTTGTGGTGTTTTGTTACACAGTGGGCTAATGAGCAATTGACTGTAGTTCCCTGACACATAGAGTGTCTTTACTTCTAGTGTTTCATTTTTTTAGCTCATGGCTCTGCCTTTTAGCTTTGCTCTCTCCACTTTTTAACCACTGTCGTGTTCTCAGTCTTATGCCACCAATACATTTTACTGGGTTGCAGAAACTTTCCTTCCCCATCTACTAGACATCAACCAGTGCGGGACTTACCGTAAACCAGGAAATTATTGGTAGCTTGCTGTACAATGGGCTTATTAGGCATTCAGTCTTGAAAGTTTCCTGCTGTAAAGAGCTCATTTTCACAACCACTCATCTTCCAAAGATAGAGTCCTAATTAGTCTAGCTTTTTAAGCTAGATTCTAATCGAACCTGCACATTTGGTTTTTATGTAGAGTTGCCTGATTCGCCATTCAGATCACTGGCATGATTTTCATCCAAAAACACTCATGTTTTCCACCATTACTTCTCATTTGATGTCATACTTTAACATATAACTGCCCCACTCTTGGTATTGCAAAGACTAAAATCGTTCTTACTGAAATGGTTTCCAGGTTTCCTTCCACAAAGAACTTTGTTCCTCTTAGTCAGTCTACTGAAGGAAAGCATACAGTTTCAGCAATGTGCAAACATGTACTATTTGTTATTTCCCTAATTTGGAAACAGTTTATAGCAAGTGTTTCTTGATATTTACAGTGTTGTACTGTAAATAATCACTTAATGCAGTTTTAGGCACAACTAAGGAGCTTTTAAGTTAATTGAATATATTTAAAAAATGCATTTTTAGGAAATCTTACTTACAGTGAATAGATTGCTGCAGCATACTGGTTAGTCAGTGGTAACATGGCCAATAATAACTGAATGTCAGTGTGGGTCCCTGTTATAGTATACTGTAAAGAGGACATTTTCCAAGCTACACACACATGCATAGTCTTCCATTCAGTCTGTCAGTCAATCATACAGTCATTAAGTGAAGGACGACCCTACTCACCCACCCCCTCCTCTCTCCACCCCACACACACGCACATGCACATAATGTCACCATTAATTTGAGTAGGGATGACTTTCGCTCTCTTTCCCAGGCATACACATACACACAAACTCACAAACTGTGTCAGTAGTCATTATTTAGGCTGACAGAGGTGGATTTATACCCAGAGCTCTTTCCATAATTGAACAGTTTTCGTCTCTCTGTTTCTACCTCACCCTGCTCAGTCAGCATATTTCCAATGAGTACTTTCGCCTATGACAGTGTGTGTGTATGTGTGTGTGTGTGTGTGTGTGTGTGTGTGTGTGTGTGTGTGTGTGTGTGTGTATTAGTAAAAAAAAAGGGCCAGAGAATCATGGGAAGTTGCTGTAACTCACTGGTGATCAGGATGACCCATCTGCAGTATACAGATGTAAATACTGTTACTTCCTTTATATTCCCATTTGAATCCTTATGTTTAAAACATGACTGACTGTGTTATCTTTCTCAGTTTTTCCAAACAAGTGACAAAACACAGTGCTGCCTTGCACCAGTCTCTCAATCAAATGCAGTTCAGCAATGGCAAGAACTATTGCCAGCAAAAGCAAACTGGAACTACATAAGTTTTATACAATAACAAATGTAAAATTAACAACCATTTAAGTAATTTATTTAAACCTTTACAGTTGAGAGGAACCCTGTGGATGTAAATAGGAGGGGGAAGGAGAATGAAGAGGATGATGATGACGAGGATGAGAAAGGGAGAAAGATAAAGAGAGGGGTGGACAGACAGAAAGCAAAATTGGATTAGACAAGTGAAGAGGAGATGGAATTAGACATGGGAGACTGACAGGAGCTGTGTGTGGTCACTAATTAGGAAAATGGTGCTGAGAGGTGGAAAGGGTAATGTTCCCTGCTTCATCGTGCTCCCTCTCTCCCCTTCCCTCTCTACCTCTCTCTCCTCCATATGGGGGGCTAATTACAGTGGTAAAGGGCACCAAATGAAAACAGCTTAATGTCAGCAGCTGGGAGCTACTTATCCAATGTTAATATCTAATTCCGTGTGTGAACGTGTGTCTGTGTGAATGTGTTGTATGCATCTGTTGGGACAGCAATATGAGGCTTTTCTGTTTGGGCTTACAAAATAATCCTGCACACTTTCACTGTGAGCAGACTGTGTACACAACTCAATAAAGTTATGTACACACACAATTCACATTAGAGCAAATGCATGAACTGAGACACAGCAATGAATTCAAAGGTATTTGTGAAGGCTAGCAAAGGTTAAGAGTTCACACTCAGAATTACACACATGTACAGAGAGAGAGAGAGAGAGAGAGAGTGGGAGGGGGACCAGAGGAACAGAGGGAGAGAGAGAGATCACCACACGAGTCATGGAAACATCTAAAAGAACCAAGCAAGCACTAAATCAATGGTGGTCTCATATCTACTGAGCTGGTGGTTAGAACCGACATAAAATAACACCAGACAGAGTTATGGCACAGAGAGAAGCATGAAAGGTTGTGAGATTGAGAGATTGTAGGAAAAGAGCACAAGAAAGCAACATAATCATAGCAAAGAGAAAGAGCTGGGGGCAGACAAGAGCAAAGGACGAGTGGAAATCAAAATACACCTCCGGGATAGATGATAGAAAGAAAATGAGAGAAAGACTTATGGAGAAAAAAATTGCAGTTGTGGTAAAATAGAAACAACACTAGATCGAGTTTTATGCCAGAGAAGCAGAGGAAAAGAGAGACCGACTTTGTGTGTGTACGCGTGTGTGTTTGTGTGTAGAATGAGCTTTTTGTGGTGTTGATGGTGGTTTTGCATAGCAGAGCTGAAATTGGTCAGAATTGGGACAAATGCAGGGAGAAGATAGAAAGATGTAGTGAATTTGCCGAACTGAAGGACAGATGATGGAGGGAAAAGAAAAAAGAAAGACAGACCATGAAATGAATGGCAGAATATAAGAGAGAAAGAAGCAGCTTCTGAGAGTAATTTGATGCGAGGTTTGTGGTGTCAGTCTTGCCATGCAAGCCAATCTTCTATTCCCTTACGTCAATATACAGACACACATTCACACCACATACCACTTACTTTCACCAGAGTCTGGGTGTGTGTGTGTGTGTGTGTGTGTGTGTGTGTGTGTGTCAGGTATTACTCATGTTGTGGGGACCTAAATCTGTTTACACAGTCACATTATAGCAACCTATCTTTCTCATGAGGACAAAAAGCAAGTCCTTATAACGTAAATCATTCAGTTTTAAGATGAAGATATGCTTTAAGGTTATGGAAAAGTTGGGTTTGTGTTTAGGTTGAGTCCTGGTTAAGATTAGAAATTCTCCGGAGAATGAGTGTAAGTTACTGTAATGTCCTCTGAATCATGGAGAAATGATTGTGTGTGTGTGTGTGTGTGTGTGTGTGTGTGTGGGTTTGTGTGTGTGTGTCTGAGTGAGAGAGAGAGAGAGAGAGAGAGAGAGCGAGAGATGCTAAGGCATTCAGGGAGATTGTTAGACAACAGTCGAAAACTTTTTATTGAGACCAGAGGTTATACTGACATATTCCAATGCTGACGTTTGTGTGTATGTGTGTGTTTGCGTGTGTGTGTGTGTGTGTGTGTGTGTGTGTTTCTGCTCTGTTTGATCTATCATACACCAGGTATATTCTGCTGTGCACCAAGGTCAGCTTGAGTGCAGCATCCATCATCATAGTGTTGTGTGTGTGAATGCATGTGGGTTGTGCCAACCTACAGTGGATAAAATGAGTGGTGAGGCACAGTCTTAAGCTCAGTGCCAGCTCACAGCCTCAGCTCACTCTGTCACTGCCTGGGTCATGAGAAGCTTCAGCCTTAATACAAAGTCCTGGAAAACATAAGTGTGTAGAAACATCAGTGGTTAACATATAATATTGAAATTTTGCTTTGCTATAAGCTGCACTGTTAAAATATTGGCAATTTTTCAGTGTGCCGTGAAGCAGTTGTAAAACACAATGTGAGAATTTAAATGAGAGAGCTCAGATTTGGTTAGTAGAAGTTCAATATTGTGTCTGCTCATCAGACAGTTTGACTGTGATGGAAAATAAATATAATTAAGATTAACTCATGCAAATGTTTTTGCTAAATGTAGTGTAATGTAATAAATGCATTAAACTTTCCAACCCTTTCATATCATTCTATTCATTCTATTGTATTCTAACCTGTTGGGGTTTTTTTGTTGTTCTTTGTTTAGTTTGTTCTTTTTTTCTGTTGACAGAAACCACAACTGTACCTGACACAGCGACCCCCACCATGCCCAGAGTGGAACAGACAACTGCTGAAATGAGACCCGGTAAACACACACACACACACACACACACACACACACACACACACACACACACACACACACACAAACACACGCAGCCAGACAGGCACACAAACACTTAGTTCAAGCACTCTCAGAGACAGTGGCTTCACAACCACTCATGCAGATTTCTTCCAAGCACACATGCATTTATTTTCTCCCTGTCACTTGTCCACACACACTCAGCCTCTTAAGGTCAAATTCATGATGTCATCATGCACCACAGGGCCTATGGGCTTTGAAGTCTGTTAGATTCAAGAGCCCCACAGGCAGCTCTGTCTGAGTGAAAATAAGCTCTCACAGCCAGGGGATCGTGCCTCCTCACACACACACATGCACACACACACGCTGGGAATATCATTTCACAGCTATTGCGAGTGACAGGCAAGTAGCCTCGCTAGAGTTTATGTCTAGTGAAGTACAGTAGTTTAAGGAGGTTCTTGTCGATCTTTTTCCATGCAGTGACTTAAAGTGAACACAGCCTCAGGAATATCAGGTTCATTTGATAATGCTCTATGCTTTTTTATATATTTTTTTCTTCTTCTTCTTTGTAACTACACCTTACACCCCATTTACTGTACTGCTTTTCATTTTTTGTCTATGTTTACTTTCTTTTATTCTCTCCACTGATTCCTCTGTCTGACCCATTCTTTCTCAATATAATCGCTCCTTTACTCTAAAATTTGAATTCTTATTATTCTTGGAATGTCATAGTACATGAACACTATTGCCAAAACATCTAAACACAATGGGAATAACTCTTAAAGCACTTTTGAAATAAAAAGGATCCAGAAATTATGGCAACAAGTCTTATAAAAGGATTATAAGAAGCTGAGAAAAAAAGGTTTGAATTTGACATGCTGCTATAAACGCTCTTAAAATGATAAAAATTGAACTAGCAATTCGGTTATCTGTTCTATTAACAGAAAGTCAAAAGTCTCTTTATTTACAGTCTGTATCTGTCTCTCTCGTCCCTCAGCCACCACCCCATCCCTGTCAGCTGTATGTGACTTTGAGCAGAGCTTGTGCGGCTGGTCGGCTGATCCCCAGTCAGGTGTGAGCTGGTCCCTGCACACAGCCAGCAGTAGTTCAACCGGACACGGCACACATGAAACGAGGCAGGATCTGGCACTGGGATCAGACAGTGAGTACTGATTCGTCTGTAATCACTTGGAGTATAGAATCAGAATTACATACATGCATGCACACACATAACACGCAGTCGCACACAATAACATTTCATTCTGTGATTCTTTCGACATAATATAATATATCATGAGAAATATTTGATTTCTTCTTTTTAAACTACGTGACTAGAGTCCTGAGTCAGTCAATAAGCTGCTCCTTTACTAAACTCACACACTATATTAGTGCACTAGCAACATCAAGCAGTTTACTGTATTAAATTGACAGTTATTACATACACATCATGTCTGCTTCACTCTCCAAAATATGTGTCATCATTACCACAAATGTAGCATGGAAGACGGTATCTGTACTGAAAGCATGCGTGTGAAGATTCTCATGTCATATTTGAGTGATTGCCTCCGCTCTTTCCAGCAATCCTATTCAAGTAACTTTACCAGAAAGACATGTAAATGTTTGTTGTTGTTGGAGCTGTCTTACTCACATGCTATTATACGGATAATTTCCCATATCAGTTTACTAATCCTGGGAAGAATAACACAGGCTGTGAAGGACTTTATATTTTAGTGCAAAGTCTGTGTTACAAACGGATGATGTAAGGTTTGAAAATGTGGGTATTTCGGAGGCAGGGGGTCTAATAAAAGATGCTCTTGGGTTGCATTATGGGAAAAGTTGGATCCAACTTTTTCAGAGCTTGACTCATACCTTGACTAAATATCCAGTTGTATTGTTATTTCATTTTTATATAAAAATTTGCAATCTGTCTCTTGTAAGACAGATTTAAAAAAATTATGAAAGTGCAACGCTAAAAGTCTGAGGTATTGATTTTAGGGGGGATCTAATCATATTGATCTCTAATATTGATCTTAAATTGAATACTTACTGTACATGTATCTGATCAAACACCATCAAGCTTTCTCATAAAGACACACTGTACAAACTTCCCAAAATCTGTCTCTAACCCACAAACCTTACTTTGGATCATTTCAAATGTGCTCATCTCCACTGTGTGAAAACCCATGCAAGGTTTTCTGGGTTTCAGGTCTTCTCTAATGAAACATTCAAATTTTTGCGTGCCCATTAGAAACAGATTCAGCTCTCATCATTCTGAGCACTCGTCCTTTCAGGACATTTCTCATTTTTTAGACACGGCAAAGAAAGCATAGTCATGTCGCGCAATTTTAACCTTCCACAACACAAAGCCTCTTCGAGCTAATTAAGAGCAAAGCAGTTGTCCTGTGGTAGAATATTACATATCCCAGTGCTGGGAGGAACCACTGACAGCAACCAGGATGCAAGGATTTCACTCCGATCTGCTAAAAGTGTGTACGACAACTTAATTGGAGTTTTTAAAAAATGTTAGGTTTAATCTTTCTAACCTAGTTTGTTCTTTCTTTTCCTTTTATTTTTGGTCAACTTCTTCTAGAGTCTTTTCGTCTCTTCTTGGAGTTTCACTTCTCATCATCTCTTCAGTTTATCTCTTCCCTTCTTTAGTATTCAGCACTGGAGTCACTTCACTTAAGCCTCCTTGTCTGCTGTCTAACTGTTGTCTTTTCCTTTACTTTGTATCTTAAATGTTATTTGCCTCTCAAGTCACTACTGAAGTCTTACTGCTCTCAGTCTCCATCATCTTATTTGTTCTTGTTGAGAAAGAAGCTTGGTGAGGATTTATCAAACACCTCAATGTGATAATCTTCTCTCCTCGCTGACCTCCCACCTGTTTCCTTTGGTGGTACTTGCCTTTTTCCACATCTGTCTCACTTTAATAAGACAACAGGAGGATAACCAGCACCATTTTATCCATTGCATACACATTCACACCCATTTACAGTCTCACTTTCCTCTTCACGTCACTATCTCTCTCTTACACACACACACAAACACACACACACATACTTACTGTACTTACACACCCATAAGACGCATACACATAGCCCAGAGCGGACAGATATGTCAGATGATGGCTTTGACAGAAGTGCTGCCTTAGCTTTCTAGCTCTCCCCCAGGCTCCACACAACCACACACATACACACACTTATACACATCACTCAAGGTGGGACTGTCCGTGTATTAAATACTCGGCATATGGGTTTGTCTACCATACACACACACACACACACACACACACTCAGACACGCACACAAACACACACACACCTGACCTTGCCATCCAGCAAGGTTTTCACTGTATCTGTTGAGGCCTTCCAGTTTATGGTTGACTGAGCAGCTCCTTCATAAACAGACAGGGCTGTGACATAAGGCATGGCTCTACATCACACGGCTGCATGAGTGTTCGATGTGCATGTGCCTACAAACATGTTCATGTAAGCAGGTTTATGTGTGTTTCTCTGTGCCTGTTTGAGTGTGTGTAATTGACTTAGCAGCGTCCCTGTCTCAGTGTTAGACAGCAACATGACATTAAGTCTTGTTCTACAGCAACATCAGTGCGGCACCCTGTCTGGAAGCTGTCTCGAAATGCAAATGAAATCCCCAGCCCTCGTTATTGAAAGCCCTTTTAGGCTTTTAAAAGAGAAAATCCGACCCACACAGAGCTCATAATTTATTCTTTTGATCTCAGATAGGGCAAGACTGATATTCTTTGCCCCATGGAGATTTTCATCGAAGGAAAGTCTTCACACTAGTCATTGTTGTAATTTGTTTAGTTATTGATAAAGACGGGAAGGGAGGAGGGATTCAAAGAATTTAAAAAAGAAGCTAAAATTGGCAGCATTAGATAAAGTTCTTAACATCTGATTATATTGCTTTCAACATGGGATCCATATGGTGTCACGGAGATACAAAATATGAACCAATCAGATTTCTCTAGGATCATATTTTACAATCGTTTTGCTCCTTTTCACAACTGAACCAAGCTTTTGCCAATTTTTATACTGGATTACAAAATAGAAAACTTCAAAAGTTAACATTTTTATTTATGCAAACTGTGTTAATTCTGAATACTAGCAGGTTCAAATGTACTCTGGTGCCTGGCCTGTTTGGGTCACTGTAGTTGGCTGGTTTAGATGCTGTCACTGACCATGTTCAGACCTCTTGAAAAGGTGTGTCTCAGCCTACTTCCACGCCAACTTTGGGGTGTGAAGAAAAATTGGTCCAGGACAAATATCAGGATAATGTGCTAGTAATTATATGATTTTAGCATGAATTCAAAAGCTAAACTTCTGTTACATTTTCTCAGTCCAGGGGCTGTTGGTGAGAGCTGTCCCTGTAGCAATCTTTAAAGCGATCTACATATGGCCATTTGGTAGCCAGGCCAACATGTGTGTGTGTGAGTGCAGGTATATTCACTACTTCACTCCCCAGAGAGTAGGTAGCTTAGAGGTGTATTGATAATTTGGGACACAGGATTACAAGAAATTTAACTTTTTGTTTTTTACCAGAAATTACCACCTTTGTCTCCTAGAGATTATATGTATATACTACTGATATTTTGAGAAAAAAAACCCTCATAACATTTTTATCAAGATTTTGAAGGAATATTATCAATGATCATATCTGAAAAGTTACAAAATTTTCATGCTGAACATACAATATCTGCAAAAATGATGTTTTACCAAAATGTTTGCTTTACCTGCAATATATACTCATAGCAACTAAAGAATGATTTGTGTGTTTATGATTATCAAAGCGTTCAGTTTTAGAGAGGGAAAAATCATGCTTTTCCCATTTTATATACAAACCATGATCTGTCCCTAAAGTGTTTTAGAAGCCTTAACCAAACCACTCACAGTGCAAACCACAGACTCTGAAGCCAAAGTCTTGTGCAGTAAACATAATAATCCAGGCGGCAAATATATTTCCTTTGAAATATATTTAGCAAAAGAATATTACTTGTACACAAGCATAGTTTCAAGGGGATGGAGCTGAGGCACGGTTTGGAGGCAGGATGCATTTTCAAAATGTAATTAAAAGAAGGCAACATAACCATGAAGGCAGGTCAATTCAAGATAACTTCATTGAAACCATGGGACCATGGGTGATGATTAAAAACAAATGATACCAGGAATAATCATTATAAATAACAGAACAACTGTGTTGAATGTATTACTTGCCCCTTTTTGTCCATGCTCACTTTTGCCACGCAAGCCAGTATGAAAACTAAAGATGTACAGAAACACAGATAGACATGCAGTTTACCTGTTTACACAAACTCAGAAAGGATGCACACACAGACGAAGAAACCCTTCTACACAAATGCAAAATGATGAACTCATAAATACACAAAAGGCACTTACACACACACACAGAATGACTGACAGATGAACTCACACACACATACACACACATACACACACACACATACACCGACACAGATATAAACATAAACAAAGATGCCTACAAATGAATTTACACTCATGCCAACAGACACTAACACACACACACTCATACATATACAAATTTCCCTCCCTCCCTCAGAGCCAATTTTATATCCCTGCCTATCCCTCCCATGGAGAGTTGTTAATTAATTCCCTCCCTTTGTACGTTCGCCAAGATCAAACGCAGAGAGACAGAAAAACACTGCAACTTTCTCTAACTGTACTTAATGAGCAACAGTAATTTAGGTCCCCATTATCATTGCCTCCAAGTGAAGAAACAGTTACCTCAACCCAAATCCATTATTCATTAAGTGTGATGTGCTGCAAAATCTGTTGAATGTTCGGTTTTTCCGTCTTAGCTAAGGGAGGAGGAAGAGACATGAAGAGATAGATAGATAGACAGATAGATAGATAGATAGATAGACAGATAGACAGATAGATATTTTATTCTCTACTGCTTTTTCTTGATTCTTAAACCTACACTCCATATTTGCTTTGTTTCCCCCCTTTTCACCCCTCAATCTTTTTTCCGTCCTTCTCTCTCCCTCCTTATGAGATGTCACATGCAGTGTCAGTCCGTCGATAAAAAGACCATTTGCAGCTCCAGCAAAGCTTTTACTCTCCAGTCATATTATATAAAAAGTAGACAAACAGCCAAACACAGCAGCAAGCTAATGATCATTGCCCTGTTTGGGGTGGGGGAACCCTATACTAGCACCCTTCATTCTCACTCTTTCTTGCTCTTTCTTGTTCTGTTATATATCATGTTTGCTCACACCCCCTCTCTCTCACCCCTTCTTTCTCTTTACCTCCTTTGCCGTCTGTCCATCTTTCCATCCATTCTTTGAGCTGAGAGGAAAGAAAGGAAGGGCCTATGATAAATAATGATAAAGCAAGCGTGTTTAGAGTAAGCATGTAAACACACACAAACAGAAATGCACCACACATGCACAAGCGTTGTGACTTTATTGGTTTGTTGGCTGTGCTGACTCAGTCACGAAAACGGGGAGAGCAACAGAACAAGGTGTCAGCTTTCAGAATGATTAGGGCTGTTGCAGTGGAGTTGGGCGTGTATGTGTATGTGTGTTTGTGTTTGTATATATGTGTTCATTTGTATCCATAGCCATTAGCAGCCATGATGAAATGGTAGTCTCATTTGCAGTTAAGCCTCATACCATGGAGTGATGGAGGAAATGCCTTAAACTCTAAACAACCAAATCCCTTTGCATTACTATATCATACCGCGCACTGGGCCTGTTTCACCTGCAAGGGATGAATCTAATCTCCACAGCAGCAAAGTCCCAACTTGCACTATTCATCAAAATGGAATCCATTAAATAAATAAAAACTATATATGTTGCTCTATATTTAGCTCTTTATGCTATTGGTTGGTATGCTTTATGCGACTGGTGATAAATCAGATATAAGGCCAGTTATTTATCATTTGTCATAACTCATCTTTTTGAAATATATCACTGATCTTACATTAACATTACAATACTATAACACCACCCCCTTTCTCTTCCTCTTTGCCAGATTTCTCCGGGAACTACCTCCACCTGGATGCAGGCGCTCACACCCAGCGCAAGCGAGCCCGGCTGCTGAGCCCTGAGGTGGGCCCAGAGCAAGGCCCACTCTGCCTCCTCTTCTACTACCAACTCCAAGGGGAGGCGCAGGGGAGCCTGAGGGTTCTGCTGAGGGACAGCGACCAGGAGGAGACACTGCTTTGGGTGCTTAAAGGAGAACAGGGGCCCCACTGGAGGGAGGGCCGGACCATCCTGCCCCAAAGCCCCAAAGAGTATCAGGTAAGTGGTGTTTTTGGAGGGACTGCAGGTAAACAGTCATTTATGGGACTCATTCTTAAATCTTTGAGAAATACATTGTGTCATTCAGATACTGTAGTTAAAAGCAATAAGTGCAAAGTATATATTTTAGATGTTAAAATCATTTCTGAACACTCCTATTAAAATGGTGGTTGAAATAGCTGTGTGCTTTAAATACAGAAGCTAATGTAATATGTCTATGTGTCTCTCTTCTTTGGTTCAGGTGGTGTTTGAAGGTTTCTTTGATCACCCAACCAGAGGACACATCAGAATAGACAACATCCACATGAGCAACAGCATCGAGCTGGAGCAGTGTACACGTAAGTCCCACAACCTGTGTGTCACCTGTCCGACCATTTATCACAGTGACGTGTTAGCCAGTCTTTCCTTCCCTCTGATTCTCTCACTCCCTCACAACTATTTATGCTATGTTTTCACCAGAGACCGGATGAGAGAGAGAAAAGTAGGGAAAAAATGTTTCTCGTTTACACACACAAAAAAAATAAAAAAAAGAAAAGAGAAAAAAAATATATATAAAAAAAGAAAGTAGGCCACAAATGGCCTTTGGGCATGGATTCTAATATATCTTTCATTATATCTTCATCTCTCTATCTCCCTCAGTCTTTTACTTTACCAACCAACCCACCCTACAGTTACTTGATTCTTTATATTTTCTCTCTCTCTCTCTCTCTTTCTCTCACTCTCTCACTTACTCTCTCTTCCATCCCTAGTATTGTCTTCCATTAAGCCTTAAGTCAGAGACATGCTGACAAGCAAGAGTACTGTTAGTAACTACTGGCTTCCCACTTGAAACCATTATGATTTGTTTTTGTTGTTTACATAAAAATGCAGACTTACTGTACATGTATTTGAAACACACAGACTAAACACAGGGATTAAGTTTGAAATCCTTCACATTTCCTTGGTCATCAAAATTCATTCTGACTCTGTTCAAATAGATACAACTGATAACTGTATTTTATAGAATATTACAAATTATCACTCAATATTATTGATATTTTACGTTTGACGCAACACTATCTTTGTGTACACCTACACATGATGTCTCAGATACCACAATTTCTTCTCCAAATTTTGTCAAGGTTGCTTCTCTCTGTTGCATAATGCTTTGTTAGATATTACACTGATCATCCATTACCAGAGGGGCTGCAGTCACAGGTCAGAGCTCGACTCACACTTACTGACTGACAATGAGGGTTTTTATCCGTGACATGTTTACTCCTCTGCAACTTTGTTACTTGTGCTTCCATTCTCTCTTGATTTCCCTGTTTTTTCTTTTTCTCCTCTCACTTTCATTCGAGATGTCACATCCTCAGCAGTAAATTTCAATTCCTGTTCCCATGACCTTTATCTTACCTCTGCACTTCCTTTTCATTCCAATGTTTTCATGCTATTTACCCTGTCCCTCATTCTTTCCACCCCGTCTTCCATCCGTCCTCCTCTTCCCTCCTCTACCCAACCTGTCTGCTGCTATCAACACCTTGTGTCTAACCTTGGGTGAAGAGAGAAAAGCTATGAGGATATAGAGACAATAAAATAGAGAGCAATAACATGAAAGAGAGCAAAACACAATGACAACGCAAGAAGGCAAAACAGACACGGAGAGAGACATTCAGGAACAACACACATCCTCTCATCAAAACCTGTCAGGTTTATTTAACCTTTATTTTCACTCCATTTTGTGAACATAACTGTCGTCCAAGAAGCTTTTTGCGCCGTTAGACTCCCATGCAATCTCAGAACTCAACAAATCTTTATCAATTTTCCCAAAAATGACAAACAAGTGCCTTTCTAAAAAGTGCAGTGTGCTACAATTTACTGGTATAGGTATTTCTGTTAATCATCATTACAAATATAGTTGTAACATGGCAATTGCAGTACACTGAGACTGAGCAAATACCAATTCTATATTTAGCACTGTATTTTATATTAAAAAAGGCTACATTGGGATTGAATAAATAGATTTAGTGATTAAAAAAAAAAAAAAACAAGGTCCATCGAAATAGATATCACTCATGCTCACATCTGACCCCTCTGGTTTAGTACAGGAGAGACTGTGGCCAACTGGAACTCATTATTTGAGACTGAATCCTCTAAAGGTGTTATAGTTGTTCTAGCAGTGCTCCGATAAGAGCAGCCCTTACCCCTACAAATCCACCCTACAAACAGAGATAACCTGATATCACAAGCTGCTGATTAGTCATTGCTTTATATTACATACATTACCAGTTACTAATCACTGATAACATTTCCTATTTTCTCTCTTTTCCAGAGCCTTTCCCTGCCTTAACTCCTGGCATAACCAGTAAGTTCTACTTCCTGTTCTATTTGTATTTCCTGTGCCAAATGTCTGTGCTTCCTGCTTGTTGCTAAGCTCAGCTCGCGGCACTGCACTGGCCCCTTGTTAGTGCATAACATGTTACCAAAAACTCCTAAATAATACAGACAGGAACTACATTTAATCTGTCTGAAAATTCTATTCATTTGTTGTTACATCATGTCCAAACGAATCTAAATAAGGTTTCTTATACGTATACATAACTATACATTTTTGAATTTGCAAACAGCGTGGTGGACTTTCTTCAGATATATATTTTATTCAATAGATTTTGATATGTGGAAGAAAAATTACGGTTACAGCATTACAATTTGGTGGAATGGATCCTTTGCATTGTTCCGGCATGTCTCCCTGCATGCTGGGCTGATAGTCTTGGTTTCTAGTTTGGTCCTGTATATTTCTTAGTGATGAATTCCATTTTTCACTATATAAACAAGTAGTAACATGAGATTATTTACTACAATAGCCACTACAGCAGACCACAATTGCAGAGTATTTTTGCACATTCCACAGACATGGATATGCTTTAAGTCTGTGATGTTTGCACCAGGTTTTGTTTTAACTTTCACCATTACGCATTCATTAATTCTCAGGGTATGACTGTGCACTTGTATGAGTGAGTGAGACCCACAGCCATTACTGAAACAGTGTTCATTTCCAATTGTTTGTATGGTAAACAAGTTAGGAGATGACTAAGGAATAAACGTAAAAACATGGGGTCAGGGTGAGTAGGCTCAAAGTGAAACAGTCTCTGCCTGGTCTTTTTCTCTGGTCCTCAGTGAAATAAAAGAAATAAGCAGAACTTGCTTCACCAGTCCGACCCTCACTACTATCTAGAGAGTAGGACACACACTCCTCATCCATTTCTCCATCCTGATTTGTTGTCAGCATGTCAGCTCTTGCTTTCTGTATTCAACACCATATAAGGATCCTCTTTTCTTCTGTCTCTTTACTTTTTCTTGTTCTCTTATTCTGCCCTTTTCTAAGCTTTGCTCCTCTTTTCTCTTTCCATTTTGACTATTCTTTTCGTCTGCACTCCTTTTCTTTCCGTAGTTTTTCTTACTTTTTTCTCTCCTCTCCTCTTCTCCCCTCTCATTCTCTTCCATTTCTTGCTCTATTAGTCAACCCAGTGAGTTGCTGATCCCACCTGAATGAAATGCAGAACTGATCACAATCCAACTATCCTTCGCTCTTTTTCTTTTTCCTTTTTTTCTCCGTCTTCTTCAAATAGGCCAGTCTGAATATGGATACAATATGGTACTGAATCTCTTGTCTTGAAAGTTTTGGTTGGGACCTAAAGCTCTGGTTGCAAGACTGCTTCTGTTTAGAGACCCAAGAAATACAAATACCAATATTTTTAAGGAAACTGTTCTTCGCTATGACATTGAAATTCTTTAAAATTGGTGATCCTTTCAAAATATGTACACAGCGTACAGTATACTCTATCTCACAGCACTGAGTAGTGTATAGGAGTAGAATCTCAACATTTTATGATTTGCAGTTTGTTTTTTGTTTTTTGTGGGGTTTTTTGCGGTAATGTTTTACCATGCTGATGTTCGTCACATTTAATTGATGTTTGAGGTTCAAGCCAAACCACACAGCTTTTTAAAAGTTATTGCATTTTTCTTCAGTTCCATAGCAACCAAACCAAGCAGTTGTGGTGGTAGGTTATGAGACATTATATAAAGGTTTACCTAAATATGTCTCTGTGTGTAGGTCTGTGTGTGTGTGTGTGTGTGTGTGTGTGTGTGTGTGTGTGTGTGTGTGTGTGTGTGTGTATCTACATGTTCATATGTGTTCCTAGTATGTTAATGGATCAAAAGCATTCTTTGAGTATTGGCAGATACCAGAGCAGCACTTTGTTTTGTTCCCCAAGGTTCAAACATAAAATGCCATTCCCAAAAATAGTAAAAGCTAAGAGCACAGCTCAAACCTGAAGTCTCCTGACTCATACTTATATTTATTTAAGCAGTGCTTGTTCATTTCTCAGACTGTTGGATCTTAGATAGGTATCATATGACTCTCCAGCATGTTTTCATGAGACTGAAAGGCAAAGGATTAAATTGTTGTTTTGGGACACCTGTTGGAAAGTGACCTTGTTTGCAATGAGCAGGATTTCCTTAAAATATTTTAAATCACTATAATCTTTACCATTGTCATAGGTCAGTTAACTGTGAAATCTGCAAACAGTGTGCGGGTAAAAATAAGGCTTGAGCTGGGTTTTGAGTTATTAGGCATAAACACTAAATTAATCAGAAGAGAAATGAAATACATTTTAAATTTTAAAAATTAACCAAACGTGAAGAGGGATACTGGCTGACATAGCAACTGATTGGGGAATAGTTGTATTCTACCTATAACCCTCTTCTATCATAAAATGAGAAGTGACCAGTTGAGAAAAAATATATATTAAAAAATAAAATTAAGTGACCAAAAAAATCTCACAGTTTAGGAGAAACTCCAGGAGACCCGGAGATCAGATTTGAAATGTTTCTCCTTAATCATAGCCTGATAACATGATCATTAGTTAGCGGCACAAGGGCAGCTTTACTGTGATGTGGTTTGAACCAGTGTGCCACATTTTTGGGTTTTTGTATCCATGGAAACTAAGGATGCATTTTACTTCTGGCAAAAAAGGGCTGGCTGTAGACTGACCGATGGTGCTACACACACGTACAGAGGAGAGGCAAATTCTTGCTTCCGTTTGATCATAGACAGAACTCGCACTTTTAACTCTATTTTTTGTTCACATATCTTAAGAAGACTGTGGATTTGCGAAGTGAGAGACCTGGAATGGGAAAGATCAGTGATTCAGTGATTTAGAAACTTAAGTAACTAGACTTTCTTGAAAGCGAGTCTTTTTAGCTCACTTTAGGAATGGTGTTCTCAATAACACTGACAGCCCCCCCCCAACAAAAAAAAAGTAAGTGGCCAATATTTGTAGCCCTGGAAATCATCTGTGTTTTAATCCATTGGCAGGCTTTCCGTACTTATAGTGCAGCTTTACAATCAAAGCCATTTTTAAACCCTAAAAGAGTCAAACCTAAAAAAGAAGACAAAATTAAGCTCTCTGGTTTCCTTGAGGTTCTGTATCTCTTTGCACCTCTCCTTCCTGTCCTTTCATGATTCCCCTCCTCTTTCTCATCTCCATCTAATTATTGCTTGCCCTGGCTCTATTTCCTCTTTCTTTCTACATGCCTTTCTTGCTCACATTCTTTCTTTTTTCATTCTCTCTCTTTCTTTTTTTATGTCTTTCCTTCTTCCTCAACCTTTCTCTCAGCGGGTTTCTTTCAGTGAGTTGACAGAGTATTGAAGTTTCAGACAAACCCTTTAATGCAGGATTAAAGATATCATGGCAGGATTAGCTCTCTCCCTTCACTTCCCCTCCCTCCTACTCTCTATCCTCTCACTTTCTACCACCCCTCTTTAATTCACTCGATACTTCCTTCCAATAATGCCTTCTCTCTTATCCTTTCCCTGCTCCTGTAATTTCTCTCTCTCCCCCTCCACCTCTTTTTCCCGCCACTTGATTCCCTTCAATGCAATCTTACCCTGATTAAACATAACTCTGTTCTACCAAATACAGCCACTTTACACTCCCCAACCTTTGTTGAAAATCAGCCAGTCACTGCATAGTCAAGGCTTTGCATTATCTAATCGAATGTGAACGCATGCCATGAGCCTTTGCGTGTTAATGTGCAGCTAATGCTTGTAACTTTTGCATCAACCCTTAAGTACTATGAGAAAAGTATGAGTGACTTAGAATAGGCATTGTTTGTTTAAATATTGAGACAGTGAGGTCAATAAGTAAGCTGTTTTTTTGCCTGCTATTAATCTTATATGTTATGTGTAGTTGTAGGATAGGCCTGCCAGCAAGGCAATGATTGCAAATCGCTGTTCCAACAACGGACTATCCCTTAGTTACTTTTGCTGGGCCTGTCAAGCTTTCCATTCTTGCACAGCATTTATGAAGTTTACAGTGATAATGGTGTCAGATTTATCTGAGAGGTGTGAGAGGTCCATTGTTTTAAAAAACAATGGACCTCTCATTTTTAGATGGATGTAAACATAACCAGGCTTATCATTTAAGGCCTAATGACCATCAGTTTTGTTCCCTGAAAAGCCAACTGTTGCTGGATGATTTTTTAATTACGTTAACATTAGCTACTGTGTCCAGCTGATTTTCCTTAATTGAGAATCTTTTAAAATGGGTTTTATACACAGTATATGATCTATTATATTTTCTCTAATAATAGAAAATGTAATACACTATGTTAAACTAAAAACTTAAGACAACTGTATGTCCCAGGCAATAAGTCAGTATCCTCACTAGTTGATGATCTTTGTAGATAACATGTAAATAACAAATAGCCTTGTTCTTGTATTGCACTATGGGGACAGTTAGTATTAGTATTATGGGTTCAAGCATACTGTGAAAATATGGAGTTGTAGTAAAAAAGTTCAATAAAGTTGTGTGTACCTTGGCCTTCAATGTAACATTCCTTACTTTGTTTGGTACTACGCTGGTCAGACAACTTAGCCAGATATGCTAAAAGTTGCAGTTTAATTTCAAGCAGATAAACAAACAGTATACTGCATTTCTCTTTGGTTTTGGAAAAGCTAAAAAATTTAACTACACCCTCCACACTCTTAAAATGCTTAATGTCAGTCTTATTACAGCCCCACACACACAAGAGCATGTGGAGTAATCCAAAGCTTGACAGACCTGCTGTTCCTAATTACGCTTATGGTTTGACAACTGCTGTCCAGGGTAGCGGTTTCGAAAGCTGAATTAGACAATCAACAGCTCCAATGCAGTCTGCATGCCTACCTCGCTCATCCAATGAGCCAAACAGTAATGTGTCCTCCTGCCCTCCAGGGGGTGCCATGTCTGGGATGGAGCCCACAGTAGACACAGTGGTCGCACAGCCTGTCCCTGCCTACTGGTACTATGTGTTGGCAGGAGTCGGTGCCACCTTGCTGTTGATCACTGTAACTGTGGTGGTGATTCTTTGCTGCCATCGATACCACTGGGCAAACAAGAAGACCAGCGTTAGCCATCACCATTCAGTCATGTATCACAACAGCCAACATCAAAATCAGCAAGCTCAACAAAACTGCTACCTGAACCAAAACCTCAGCTATAATCTGATCCACAGCCCCAACCAGAACCACCTGTACCCAGGTACCGGGCCAACCGAACCCATGCTCACCATCAGACTGGAGAAAGATGACGGCTATGATTCCCAGTGCTGAATCAACAGTGGGACAATGCAGATGATAAGCTTTTATCAGAATGCTTTGTCAAATAAAATGATCTAGGGGTGGGAAAACTCCCTGAAATGAATGGTCAACAGCAGTACTCTTCACTGATGAGAATCTACATTGAGGACACACTACAACACCAGTTCCTGTTACCTATTACTGATCCAACTGACAGACCAGGATGGACTTTTGCTAAACTTCCTTGTTTGCTGGAACTGGTAGAATGATGAGAGAAGTATAACTCCTGACGTTGAACTTTATGAATAACTCTCACTGGGGAGAGCATATGAAAAAACTCTGATTCTGATGACTGATGAGGGTCTGATAACTACATCACAGTGCAAATTTTTTGGTGTTCGTAAGAGCCTACTAATTTAGACAGCTGCACCACAGCCTGAAAATGAGATGGAATATGAACAAAATAACAACTAAATCACTGGTAGACTGAAAAATAGACTGCGGAGAAGACATATGTACATGTCAGTGTACAATGTCAGCATTGTAACAGCTTATTTTCCTCTTCTGTAATGTCAGAGCAAGATGTGCCTGTATGCCCTGTTCTGGTCTTGGAGACTTGCCTGCCTCTAAATACCCTGTCTGACAGTGAAGGGATTTACACCTAGGTACAGGGAGAGAGAAGAAACAACATGTGCTGCATGAAAAGAAAATGCTATTCCTTCAGGACTGAATGAAGCTGTGGTTTATTTGTCCATGAGAAGAGAAAAGGGAGAGGTAAAGGAAGAATTACAGCTGCTCGTCCAGCTGTGACTGATAGACAGCTACCCATCCACTGTATGTTGCTCCTTTGATCTTTGAACAAGGAATCAGTGTGATGTTCTCTACCTGGTTTACACAACAGAAAGATAGGAAGGGACAACTTACATTGCAAACCTAGAAACAAATACACAAACTGCATTAACGCTTCAAATTTGCAAACAAATGCACACATATGCACGGACACCTTAAGACTTGTCAAGTCCAAAATGTTACCTTTAGTGCATTTTTCATTACATCCTGATATGCCTTTTTTAAAATGTGCTTTAAAACTGTTACCTCTTCACCTCCAGAATGACATTGCACCTTAGTGTCAACTAAGATTACGAATGGAGTCTATACAGTTTGTTGCCTTGATCTCATGGATAATCCAATGCCTGTGTCTATTATGTTTAAAATGAACATCTTAGTGTGTCCTGCATACATTAGACTGGGTGAATGAAACAAAACAGAAAACCACAGTCATGTTTAGTCACTGAAGGTGCAGGTATGTTTTCCTTCTTCTCTGTGCAGGTGAAAAAAAACTTAAGTCTTTTATTTTGTGGACATGATCCATTATATCATGTGTGTTATCCTGGATTAAAACATCCGGGATTTTGACATATTGGCCTGGTAACCTGAAAGAAAATCATGCATTGGTCTACCGAGTTGCCAGTTTGCTTCTATTCAACAGGTGAGACCAAACATGGGTTGACATAGAACTTTGAACTTATGTAGGTTGTTAGAAGATAACTGATTCAAACTCACTAGTCAGTTCCTTTAGATCGTTTCACTCACCATGATCTGTTAAGTAAGAGCAATTCCAGTGCAGCACTACTGAGAGGCTACTCAAATTTTTTGGCGTTTTATTTTTTTAAATCACCTGTTCAAATATAAAGTATATATATATGTTGACATCTACCACTTCATATTCCTCATTGTTGATAGAGGACACATTTTAAGTTTGCGCATAAAAATGTACTCAAATGCAACATGACGCACTTCTGATAAATTGTGTTACACATTATTCTGCAATGTTTAGAGTAATGTTCGCACTTTTCTTCTTAATCTTTATTTATTGAGGGTTGATTGGTTGATGATTTCTTACATTTACTGTGAATCTTTAAAAAAATAAGTTGAGTAATGCTCTGGAGGTGAATTAAATAATATTTTTCTTTGTAATCTCATGTTAGAGTAGGCCTACATTTGCTTCTGATGTATTGTAGTTATACAGTGTTTATTTTTATACTTACTGACTAATGTAAGGCACCAATTATGTTGATTTTGTTCACTGAGATGATCTTAAAAAGTTTCTTGACTTTCATTTTGTATCAGATCTTCCAGCTGAAGCCATTTTGCAATAGCAAATGTGTGTCCATCATTTAAAGCATTCAGTTTATTACAGATAGGGACACAAAACTGAAGCAAATCAATATGCTCTATGTAAAGTCAACAGAGTGAAAACAAGAATATTATTTTGATTGTTTTTGGATTGAAAACTGCATTATCAGTTTTTAATCATTTCACACCTGTGGAACTGGGCGAACCTCTGTGGTACTTATTTCCTGAACTTCTCAGGAGCTCACCGTCTTGTGTTAGGTGCTCTCCTCCTATATCATTTTGTTCATGCCCAAATCCCTCAGCCTTCTACCTTTTTTGTCAAAACCTGCTTGTTCCTATTCTATTCCTTCCCTTCATCACAAATCCTCCCAGCACAGAAACACAAGAGTGAAAATGAGAGGCAGAAATGATGGAGTGAAAAATCTCTCAGAGGAGAAGGGCCCATTAAGCAAGCCCCCTTTCCCTCCAAAGAATGTGCCCAGAATGGTGTGAGATGAAAGAAGTTTAAAAAAAAAAAATCTGCTCTCTATACTTTCTAAAGATAGATTTTTTTCTTTACTCCAAGAGGAACACTAACAGGGAGGCAGATTGGGGTTTGGATTTGAGGAGGGAGAGAATTGAAGGAGGAGGGCAGGTTGTTTCAAACACAAAAGCAGATGAAAGAAGTCTTTTGGCAGAAGAGACTGTGCGATGGAGATTAACATTATATGCACTGCACACACACTTGCATACACCATCTAACAAACACAAACCTCTATTAGCAAAGATTCTAGATTTCCACAGTAATTTAAATCACTGTCTCACTCATTTCCCACACCGCAGATATTCCCTATATTGATTTATTTCATTATATCGTGTCTCATAAAATTCTGTTTTCTGCTTTAGTCAACAAGCACTCTGGGATTTTTGTACTTGCATATCCATTTTCTGCCCCCCTAGCCCTCTCACTACTATTTCGATTGACCCGTATATGATATACACGTTATATGACTCATTCTAGCCACCCTGTGCTGTAACCCAATCAATGTTGGCTCAAAATTCAAATAGAAGAATGATATATGACTGTATTTATGTTGTGTGACCCATGCACTTTTCTTTTTCTTTCTTTCTTTCTCTATCAAACATTTTGCAAGATCCGGAAAATGTGCTGGCATCTTTGCACGCAACACTTTTAAATCAACCTTCCCTCACTTCCCCCTACCTTCTCCATCATAGATGACTTTGGAGCCCTTTAATATTTCTTATTAGTTAATGGAGCTGATTGCGTTCATAAAACCCTGCAGTAAGCATTTCTAGCCCTGTCTAGCCCTCTGTTTTTTCCCTTTCCTCCTCCTCCTCCTCCTCTGTTTCCTTGTGAAATATTAAGTGAAAGCCCTCTAACAGGTCCTTGGGCCCCCACTAGAACCTCATGTTGGTGCCAAAGAGCCATCCATGTCTTTGCCTAAGTAAAAAGGGCCCCCTTTTTTTATTCTTCTCTATACTAATTGGAGAATGGAGATAAAATGGGACTACAGGGAGTTTTAATCTCTTTTCAGATCTGTGTGATAATTCTTCTCAGGATACTAGCCTTAGGGCTTTTAGACCGGATCATTAGAAAGTGTTCAACAGTCATCCAAAGAGTGTCCAAGCATCTCTCTTCTTTTATATCCTGCGTCTTTGCTATCTCCCCGTTAGTGATTTAATGTTTTGTCGGGGTCTGCAGTGATTTCAGTTGACTGTGAGAAAGGAGAATTTAAAGCCTGTTGGGCCTGTTGTGAGATTGTAAATTTACACAATCAGCAGACAGAAGAGAAGATGAATTACATACCCTAATGTTTATGCCATAAGTGCAGTCTTAAATGAAGTGCACATCTAAATATTAAGATTTACAGTGTGACTATTGGGATCAACCATATTTTGCGTTGCAGGTTTCGTTTTAGTTACGGGGCTAAGTGCTGGTTCTGCATTTTATTCTCATTGAACGCCAAGTTTGCATGCTTTAAGATCTCAGTCCGTCTGCCTCTGATTGCTTGTACTTCACTCCTTTGTTTTCATTTTTCGCTTCTCATCCTCAGCTTTGGTGATGTGAAACCATAGATTTTAGGGTTAAGATACAGCTACAGATTGAGTTTTTGGAAAATTTACATTGATCATATCATTTTTATCGAACTGATGATGTTGCTATTGTTTTTTGATGTCCTGTTCTAATAATTTAGGGTTGTTGGGTTTTTTTTTTAAGTCAGAGAGATTTTTCCTGATGTAAACCTGTGAGAAACCAAGAAAGACTGATCATTCTGAAATGTGGCCTCAGCAAAGGAATATTTGAATTAGCTATAATTCAAACTGTGCCTAGTTTAGATTCATGTAAACTGAAGAAAAACCAGCCTTTAGGTGGTAAACTGCTTAAGCATTCATCCTTGGCTTCAGCCGCATCACTGTTATATTTGATCTTGTGCACTTTCTCTGCCAATGAAAAGGAAAAGCCTGGACTTAATGATTGTTTTTTTGACCTAGAGCTAATTAAATACTGAACTACAAAGAAACATAAAAAAAACAATAGAGGGATTATACTCAATATACATTTAGATTTAAATTTAAGTAATTTTTCAACAACCCAACACTTGAGATTAGATACACTCCAATTAGATTAGGGGTGGTTCCTGTAATATCTGAATTTAAATTAAATTGAGATTGTTTCTTTTGTTGATTCTCTAATTGGTTTTGGTTAAGGCTCAGTTTTAAACAGAGGTTGATTCAGTCACTTGTTGATTTCAAGGAAATTACCTCATATTTAATGCATGTGCAGATATTTTCCTTTCACAGATAGCAGGTGGCAACTAAAAAAATATTAATCTATTATATTATTTAACAACTGAAGAGTATTGGAAGTTTTTAAAGGCTGTTTATAGATGTTATAACATTGAGATGCCAGATGTTAAAATTATCTAATAGAAAAAAAAAAACTAATTGAGGAAATAAGGCTTTGTATCTTTTTTCATGTATACTAAATTAGATTTTCACCTCTTATCTTTTGAATATCTATTACAGTTTCACTTCCTAATATGTTTTTGGTTCCTTTGTCCCTGAAATAAATGCTTATCCGCTCCCCAGATATTGCTTTCTTTTTCCCGGGACTGTAATAGCAATTTCCTTGAATAAAACCGAATTGAGGCCGAATTGAGCCTCCAAACCTTCCAAAGCCTTGCACTGTGGCCTGCCTCAGAAATATTAAGTGGTATTTTAGCTTGTTGAATTTCATGGTCTTGGAATAAAATGAAAATGTATTGTGGGGAATGTGAAGGTAATAAAAGTGATATTTTTCTATGAACCAGTTTGAGAGTCTTTTTTCTGAAGTTCAGTCTGCCATTCTCTCTCTATTCCCTCTCTTTCAATTCATTCTCTCAGTCTTTTGACTCAGTTTTCATTTCCAAGCAACCGAAAAAAAGAGATCCGATGCTTATCACATAATCGAACTTGGTGGCTTTGCGCAGGTAGTATGGGTAAAATGTTAAGTTATTTTTCTCTTGAACAAAACTGCTTATAGGAAATCTCCTGTCTGATCTCTTTAGAAATTATAAACAAGATCACTCCCTCTCCAAGTTATTTGTGTAGTTTGATTTCCATCTATAAATGTAGCTTGTTTGCTCACGACATAAAACTCTAGAGAAGCTCCAGCTTGACTGGATGGTTCGGATTAATACTGTTATTCTTCTGCCTTTTTAACAGATCCCAGGCCGATGGATTTCGGAAAAGATCCTGTTTTCAACAACAAGCACCAAATCAATGGAGGTAAGTTTCTCTTCTCTTCTCTTCTCTTCTCTTCTCTTCTCTTCTCTTCTCTTCTCTTCTCTTCTCTTCTCTTCTCTTCTCTTCTCTTCTCTTCTCTTCTCTTCTCTTCTCTTCTCTTCTCTTCTCTTCTCTTCCCTTCTCTTCTCTTCTCATCCTGTCTCTTCTCTTCTCTTTCCTTCTCTTCTCTTCCCGTCTCTTCTCTTCTCTTCTCTTCTCTTCTCTTCTCTTCTCTTCTCTTCTCTTCTCTTCTCTTCTCTTCCCTTCCCTTCTCTTCTCTTCTTGTCTCGTCTCTTCTCTTCTCTTCTCTTCTTGTCTCTTCTCTTCTCTTCTCTTCTCTTCTCTTCTCTTCTCTTCTCTTCTCTTCTCTTCTCTTCTCTTCCCTTCTCTTCTCTTCTCTTCTCTTCTCTTCTCTGCCTAAGGCTGTACTGGCTGTTTTACAAGTCTCACCCAAAGAATAGTGAAATCATTCTTTAAGCTGAGGCATGCCTATGGCTCTTCTTTCTACTTCCGATTCCACAGGGAAAAAAGCCTGTGGCGACAGTAACAATATCTGGTGTGTGTGTGCGTGTGTGTGTGTGTGAGACAGCCAGTGTCCATTGAGAGGGGAAGAGTATGAGAGAATATTCAAAAGTGTGTGTCTGTGTGTGCATGTGGGCGTGTAAGTGTGTTTCCTCTTCTCTTTCATATTCCATGGCAGACAAAGTGAGACAGACATTTTCCTCCTGGGCACCTAGAAAAACATCTGTCTATAACAATCACAGTTTGCTTCCTGGGTTTTTGTGTGTCTGTAGGTGTGTGTAACCATATGCCTGCGTGCCCACATATGTGGGGCAGCCTCTTGACAGATACAAGAAGAGCAATCAGCCCTTACCTCACTAAACAAGAATGTTTACAGTCTGTTTACTGCTTCTCTCTGTGTGTCTTTGTGCGTGTGCGTGTGTGTGTGTGTGTGTGTGTGTGTGTGTGTGTGTGTGCGCACCCATGTGTCTTCCAGTGTGTTCCTCCATAAAGCCCTCTAAATGTAGTAGTTAATTTTGAATTGGCTTGTCTGTGTGTATACATTCATTAACTGGAATAGCATGATTGCTTATACTAAATAGATGTGCACACTTCAACACTCTCAGCACACATCAGAATCCCTAGAAAGCACCTTTAGAGTTAATTAATGTCATTATGACAGTAACAATTGGGGTTGTGGCTTACAGAATTAGCTTTTTTTGAATATATTAGTCATGTCAGACACTTACCTCAAATATGGTAACATAAAGTTCTTTAAGGTGCAACTATGCAACTTTTAGAAGCAGAAAGACCACAGTCCTTCTTACGAATGAAATGTTAAATGTATAAGCAATACGTGTTCACTTGTTGGCTTAAACACCCCGAGGGGTTTTGCTGCTACAGCCGACCTGGTCTGGTATGATCAGTAGCTTATGGTAGCTAATGTTAGCTATTTTCATATAGATATTGCTGCATTAATGACATTTCAGAGTTATAAGTAAACACATCTCAGCTTATATTACCATTACACTACATTTCTGCATTAATCATTGCATTGTAATTGCCACTTGTTTCCACAGCGGAATTGATAAACAAAAGTTACAGAGTCTCGCTATAAAGGATTATAATCTGTTTTTTTAATGTATCAATGCTTTAAGCTCCTTAGTACGATGACATATTGGGGCCATTTCAGGTAAAAAGAAAAAGAAATACAGAGCTGGTGAAGGAGAATGATATTCTTAGAAATAAATCAGAATTCCTGAGATTAAAGTTGTAAATATACTAGGAAATAAAAAATCATAAATTTATGAGAAAAAAATAGAAAGAAAATCCTTTGAGTTAATAAAGTAATAAAGTCTCGAAAAAAAACTTCTCTGAGATTAAAGTCACAAATTTGTGAGGACTTTTTTTTTTCTAGAAAAATAGTGGATGGGTGCTTCATTTTGCAAGGTTGGATTAACCCCATCACACCACAGACACAGCTGCTTGCCTACAGTGGTTGATCTAATCAAATTATACTTTGCAATTGGATTTAGCAATAAGGAAGTACTTGTGATTTTAGCTCAGAAACACCATATTATCATAAGCATCCAGACTTTGAAGAGAGAGTGGTTGCCTGGAGTAATAGCAAAAGTTGATCTACAAATCCAAATTACATCAATGTGATTTGCTGGGATGTGAAGAATGATTTGTAGTAAGTAGACTAACAGATGCAAAACTACTGGTTTATGGCAGTTGTTTATTCTTTTAAGAAATGCTTTCTAAAGTTTTCTCTTTTCTCTCCAGAATATGTCTTCCCAGGGTGGCCATCCTCCTTCTCCACCCCCTCCTCCTCTGACTTGGACCCTTCCTCCGTCACCCTTGTGTCAGAGAAGGACAAGGACAACGCCTGGCTGTACACGCTGGACCCCATTCTCCTCACTATCATTGTGATGAGCTCTCTAGGCGTCCTGCTGGGTGCGGTTTGCGCAGGATTGCTCCTCTACTGCACATGCTCCTACAGCGGGCTCTCTTCGCGCTCCTCCACAACGCTGGAGAACTACAACTTTGAGCTGTACGACGGGATCAAGCATAAAGTAAAGATAAACCAGCAGAGGTGCTGCTCAGAGGCATGAAGAGAAGGAGGAGAAGGAGGAGGAAGAACACGCTGGAGAACTACGGGGAAAGACATGTCTTGTGACCCCTTGCAACAGTAATTGTACTCAGTTTTGTGAAAGAAAACATGAAAAAGAAGCACTATCGGTTATTTTAATGCCCAGTGTCCCCTAACCAATATCCCGCTACTTCCCTGCTCTGATGTCTAAAGGGGTAACAAACCAGATTTCCCTCACCTATTTGTTTACCAGTGGGAATTTGTGATCTTGATCTCCCCTACATGCTATGAGGCCTAAAATGGGGGAATATCTGACCCCAGTTTCCCCTATAGTACCATATCTCCTCTGCCTGCAGGAGAGAGCTTGCTCAATTATAAAAGCCTGTGAATGAATGACATAATGAATAAATGAATATGAATGAAAGATCTACCATAGAATATGACCCACCAGCTACTGGACTGAAGCTGAAAAGGAAATGGACTAAAGTACCCGTGACAATCTGGACATTTGGACCACAAATGACAGCATAGCCAAGGGTGAAAATATTGAAAATGGGATACTTAATGAAGATAGGAGTTTCATTAAGATTTACCTGTGGCTGATACTTTGCATAAGGGCAATATCAGATTTGTTCTTGTGAGTCTGAATTTGAATGTGGCCAATAGCGACAGCATGCAGAAAATCAAAAAGTTCCAGCTTCTGACTGTTCATGACTTCAGCACCAGTGGACCATTTAATGTGGGTACTTTTGACTGAAATCAACACATATCAAGTGAATGCCTACCCCCCTAAAGAAATATAAAAAGATATCAAACCACACAACTCAAAGGAATCTAGATTTCTATAGGTGAAGAAGGAAAACAGGATGAAAAAGGACATTTTCTTTTTTGTTTGTTTCTAAAAGTTTTAGTAATGAGTTCTGTGAGTTTCAGTGGTCCATTAGCCTGCCATATGGCGCTCGCTTGCTCCTTTGTCTGCCCTTGTTCCAGCTTTGTGAAACCAGTGGCATAGAAGAGTAATGGTGACTGTTTTTGTTCTGTTTTAGATTTGTGTCTGTTTGGGAAAAAAAGGTAAAGAAAAGTCTGCTTCAGTTTGTAGCCGCCATGTAGAGCTCTTATGCCATTTTTAGACTTTCTTTAGCGTTGTGTTGGACTCCATGGTCTTAACTGTTACTTCAGTCCTTTTCTATTTTGGCACATTTTCCATTACAGATTATGAGTCTTTAAGAGTATAGGAAAGGTAAAGTAAGGTGGAAGACAGAAAATCAGAGGTTTATCTAAATCTAACATAATGTTTTGGAGTTGTGCTTTAGATTCAGTATTCTAGAGTTTGTCTTTGGTATATATCTATATTTTTTTGCTTTTCAGACTGTATGATGCCCAAATTATGGACAGACACTGTGTGAAAAAAATGTCAGTGATTGTTTTATTGCAACCTATGGATTGCCAAAGAGCTGTGTATGTGCACAGGGGGCCTGAACAAGTGTTAAACGAGGCTGGGTGGAGAACAGACTAAGCTTGTAAAATCATCCTGCCTTTTACCCACCACTCTTAGTGTCACCCCCTGAATGAGGACGCTCAAAAATGGAAGGAGAGCGAATGACTAAAAAAGGAGAATGGAAATCGTACCGTCAACTTTCTTGGACACACAATCAAGCCTTAAGCTAACTACAGTATACGCTGTATCGGAGGACAGCCATCGAGGAGGGCCAGTGCTGCTGGAGAGACTGATAAACAGGAGACACACACACACACACACACACACACACACACACACACACACACACACACACACAGAAAGAAAGACAGACAGGCAGAAAGAGAGAGAGAGAGAGAGAAAGGGGAAGAAAGATTTCTGATATGTTTACATCCAAAAAAGTCTCAGTATTGGTTGAAGTATTCTGTTGATGTCTGAATGTTCTGACTAAAACTAGTTACTTCATATCAAAAGCTTGTTGAGGATACTGGGCCTACAAAAATATTCAGGTTATATGTGAATTTTTTTTTGCCAGTTTAATGTTTCTCCCAAGAATATTTGGTCTCAGCTAAAACATTTTGCCTTGAACTTAGAGGTACCCTGTGGAGTTTTTGAGCACTAGTAGTGCTGTGCGGCCATGTTTTTATGAATGGGTCCCCCTTTTGTTTGTATTTACTTCACAAAAAATGCAGCAACATGGTTTTGCACTGATCCTCTGAAGGATAATTGATGGTTTTAAGGTACCAAGACATGAAGCTAATTTTTTACAACTAAAAGAAAGAAAAATACAAGCTAGTAAACATGGACATAACCAGTGCAGGATTTCAAATTATTAGGAAAATGCTTTGCAAATGTTTGCAAATGTTTACAAGAAAGCTCAGCAGGGTACCTTTGATGCCTTCCTTTAATCACCAAATTGGCAGAATTATAATGTTAAACATATCTGGAACTCTTTTTTTTCCAGTTTTGAAGCATAATTTTGTGGTTATCATTTAATTTTATGGTTATGTTTAGACAACTTAAAGCTATTTGTTAAGTTCTGAGTAAAAAATGAAAAGCCAACAAACTTAATTGAAGTACAAACTTCTGGCATTAGTGCTTTGTACATTCGGCCACTTTTTTCAGCACAGTATTTGTGCCGCACTCTACATTAGACATAGATGTTGCGAGTAAATATAAATGACAGTAGCTAATTAGCTTTACATTAGTGGAATTTATGGAGGACTTTTGCATCAAGATTCCAACTTTATGGAAAGAAAACTTGGCAACAAGCAGTAATAAGTATTTATTAATATTCGTTATCCCTTTATTTGAGGTAAACTATCCATTTTTAAAGATGTTACTTTTTGACAAATGTTCAAGCTACGGTCAGGAACATTTAATTAACTTGTGAATATAGTCAATCAAAGTCTATATAAAGGTTAATCTAAAAAATTGAAATATGGCTAAGAGGCAGGTGACTTTGCATGTGAACATGTCCAATGAGATTCACAAGTCGGGGACGACAAGCAAAGAAACAACAAGACAAACAACAGCAAGGGTGAAAAACTCAGTGACCCTAACAGAAAACTAAAATAGGATGAGCAGACGCTGACCTCTCCCTGACTTCTTTGTATATTTCATTTTTGCTTTGCTTATCAGCAGCAGATGAAGGTCAGTCCTAGAAAGCCCTCTTTGTGTTTTCTGAATCTGTGAATATGTTGTCCTCCGGGCTGGCAAACTGAAAGAGCAAAGGAAGCAGAGGGGGAAAGGAGTCAAACATGTCACACTTGTTGTATCTTTGCCTGAAGCCCCCCTTCTTTCTTTTGCCTTTTTCTCTCATCTCTCCATTTTCAAGTGCATGCATGGATATAGCCAGGAGGCCTATTGAGATGAAATAAACAGAAAATAAGGTGATTATAGACAGGAGTTGACAGATGGTCAGAGGAGAGATGGAGGGAGGGGAACAATGAAGAGAGAGATGGAGGGTTCTCTGTCCAACTAGCTGTGTTTCATTTGACTGTTTTCCAAGTGCCTTGGAGCTCTCTTATTATGTCTCTCTATCTCTCTTGCTCAGTCTTTTTCTCTCCCCACTACTATCTTACTCTGACTCTTTTTCTCTCTCACACAAACACACATGTTCACATCAAACGGTAAGCAGTGATCAGTGAGCGCACAGTGAGACACACAATTTGCTGCACACATGCACACATACGCCTCAACTACTGTCTCTGTCTCTCTGCTTGACTTTGACTTTCCTTCTGGAAGTTCATATAGTATTATTACCTCTTCTGTCTTGATGGATAAACACACTCACTCGCACACACACACACACACACACACAAACACACACACACATACACACACACACACACACACTCACATGCACCACTGATGGATACACTCACACACACCATACATTAAAACACAACTATGGCACTGGCCAGATAACTCAAACTGTTGTTTGTAGACTTTGTACAGAAGAATTTCTTTTTTTAATGTTATTATTATTATTTAATAAAGGCTAAATAACAAGTGATTTGGTTTTGGGTGTTCATTTCATTTAGGAAACAAAAAAACAGTTGCTCATGGACCAGAATAATTTAGACTGGTGATTAGTGGTTAAATTGAAATGAATATTTACACAGCAGATGATTCTTTTAACATCTGGTTTTCACCCAGATTTTTGTATTGCACATTTAAATACAGATCTTACTTTTTTATCATTTTAAGAAACCATGAGATTGCATTTTTAAAACTAAAGATTAAATGTAATGTGCCTAACTGCAAACTTTGTTTTGGCCTTTTTTTAACTTTTCACCCCGCCCTCTGTCTCGCATACAGCTCACTCCGTCTCACTCTCACTGTGTCTCAGAGGTGTTCTGGTGTTTGTACCCATGAGAGCCAACGCATGAAGGATCAAAGATTCTCTTCACTCAATCGAGCCGCAAAGGCTTGTTCCTAATTAACGCACCCATGAAACACACAAACCAAAGCATCCAGGCCAGTTGGAGATTAACTGGAAGATCACAGAAGGAAATTTGTCGCCCACTCAACTAATTCATCATAAATATGTGAGAGTAATGATGGAACAAAAAATATGACATTTTGAGATAACTAGCTTACTGCTAGAGATGGATTCTGTGTGTAGGTGTGTAGGTGTGTGTGTGTGTGCTTGCACACTATGAACCAAAACATTGAAGAAGTAAGCAGTTTGATTGTAGCTTATGTGAAACCACAGTAAAAAAGAATTCCATTTTAGAGAATTTAGGGATTTTTATTTTCTTTCCAAGGCCCAAATAACTTTTTTGCCCCACATCCTTGACCGGTGTGTTTTAATTGGCTGTAACTGTATACAGTGTCATGCTTATGTGTGGTTTTAGCCCTCTAATTAGCTTAGAGAGCCGTTATAAGTGATCTCTCTACATCAGCATTTCTTCTTCTTTTTCTCATCAATCCTGCCCTCATTTACTCTTTGGTTCTTCATCTCACTGTTACACCACTCCACAGGAGGCTGACCCGGTTCTCACACTTCCTTTGACATAACAACACACAGGTACACTTGCTGTAGATGTGTGCGCATACAAGAACATAGGCATCAAAATTCAAAAAGCGAATGCAGTGTAACACGGACTCACCTAAATTCAAACGTAGAGGTGCGAATGTCTGTTAGTCACACACACACACACTACAGGCAGGTCTCTTGTGGTGGGCCTTTGCTGAGAGTGTAACCTACTAACACAGATTTTAACTTGGCTTAGTAGCATAAATCAGTGAGAGCACATACATAAACACACACACATATTTAGAATGAAAAGTATTAGATAATATTTAGGGGTTTTGCAAGCCCTGTTTAGAAATAAAATACACAGGATTTACAATAGAACAGATGAAAATGAAAGAAACAAAGAAAAAAAAAGATAATTGTTACCATTTGAAAATACTTACCCAAAATATTAGACAGCATTTCAAACTGATCAATTTTAGATCAATTAGCAATTTAGACTGGATGTCTTTTGCAAGAAATCTTTTTTATTTAAATTATCTTTTGTTTCGATGAGGTTCACTTTAGAAGTTATGAGGGTGGGTACCCTGCAAAAATCACTGAGTTGTTATATCACTCCTCCTTCTCCTCTCTCAGCCTCCCCTCCACGTATGCTTTTCCATTCCAGTCTCTCTGTCTTTTACAATGCACATAATGAAATACACATAGCTCCCACATAAACCAACAGGCAGCCCCTTATAAATGTGGTAGACCTGGTATTTATTGGAGGGAAATAATACTCAGCAGCAGCGTCGACAGCTAGGTGAACAAATTCTGTGCTGCACAAAGCTGTTCCAGCTGTAGAGGCTAGGGTTGTTTTTCCGTATGTGTGTGTGCTCCTTAAGAATCCATAAATACATTCATTTTCTTTACCTGCCCAGAGATAAGGGAAGAGAGAGACTATGCCAGCATACAACGGACAAGAGGCAACTCGAACAGAAGACCGGTGTCTTAAGACCTAGGATCTGTAATATCATCCCCTGAGCTACTCTACTATGAAGTATTACTCCTAATATTCCGTCAACAGCAAATATTAAATTTGCATAATGGGCATCAACACACAAATGACAAGCAAAACAACAGAATCTAATAAGTAAAAACTAAAAATTTGCATTGAATGTTTCAACATTTAGCTTCATTAACGTTTCAACCAACATCCTGAGGGAGACTGTGCTGCCATAGAAAAAATGACCCTATGCATCACTTGTGCAAGCAGCTTAATACAACGCACATTTACATTTTATTATTTACATTCACGTGAAAAAGGCCTCTAGTGGCTGTAGTAATTATGATAGGAACAAAGGAGGAAGTCGGGATGGTCGTTTGTATTCACTGTTAAGTTTTTGGAAATTCAGTTCTTTTAGTTATCCGTTATAATATATATGGCAACACAGACAAAATATATTGCCTGTAGCAGAGACTAGTGACTGGAACCAAACTGATGCATATAGCACTATTCCTTCTTTGCCTCTTCCTTCATTTCATCCTGCTTGTTTGCAATGTTTTCTTTCACACTTCCAGCTCTTCGAAACGTCATTTGTGTTGCGAACAATTTGGTCAATATGTGTTTCATTTTTTTCCCTTTCAGCTTTCCTTCACTTTATCTATGCACCTATTCCACTGTTTTCCTTTGCTTTCTCTACTCCCAGCTAATTTCATCAAAATGATATACTTTAATTATTTGAGTATCTTAGAGGACAGGATTTAAAAAGTTTGTTACAGAATCTTTTCTTTTTTCAATTTGTAGAAACATAAAGTAAGTTAAGTACAAAATGTCTCATCCTTTACTGACTGTATAAAATCCATTACATGTTTTTTTTTTTACTTTCTCTTGCCCCACCTGGGTGGGCGTCTGGATGAGCGAGTATGTTTGTGGTCTTGGCAGCTTCCAGCATCCTGCTCTCCTAATGTCCCAAACTTACTGGCTGCATGCTGCTAAATCAAATTACATTTCATCAGACAAAGGTTTTTTTTTCTCACAACACCAGTACAAATAAGATTGCTGTAAATCTAATCACAGCATAAGGTTTATTGCTTTCTGATTTCTGAGTTTTCATTTGATTGGCTGTTTGCCAGGTGCTAGAAACTGTCCCTCAATTTTTGCCAAATTAAAAAGTTACACCATAGCTCAAAGGCCTACCTGAAAAACTAGTTTGTTTTGTATAATTAACTTTTTATTTACATGTTTTCTTTCCCTGTCTTTCTTTTCATCCATCCCGAGTTTATCTTTTTATCATTTATTGTTCTTCATCCCCTCTTCTCTTTCTTTCATCCAATTATCCCTTACTTTAATCAATATTTATACTATGCCCCTCTTTTCAATCATTTCAAATAGCTCATCTTCCTCCCCTAATTCCTTCAGTGCTCGTCTCTTTTATGAAACATTTTATCATCAGTGTCTTCTTTGACAAAATATGAAACATCGCATCAGTGGCCATTACAGCTAGCACATTCTGTTAAGATGATATCAGTCTTCTGTTCAGTAGCCTCTGGCTTATCTTAAATGGCTGCTTAGCCTCAAACACTTGTGCTTTTAGTGGTGGTTGTTGACATTAAGACTCTTAAACTATCCAAGGCTGTGGTTTTCCCCCTCTGTGGATTGTGAGAGAGCATGTGTGCGTGTGTTTACTAAGATATGAAGATCCAGCCAGAAATATAAGAAACGTTCAAGTAAGTACCACACCCATACACACACTCTCTTCAGATATGGAAATCTTTGCAGTGTGTGTATTTTGCAGAAACAGAGGAACACGTCATACTGTACAGCACACACCAGCATTCCTCCTGCTGATTCCTTATCCCATAAATAGCAACAATAGGGGGCCTAAGGGAATCACGGAGTGGTCTGCCCCTGCACCAATGCTTTCATCTGTGTAGGTGGCACAAGTGCAAATTAATATGTGTGTGTGTGTGTGTGTGTGTGTGTCTGTTGCAGGGATTGTTGCTGGCACCAGTAGCAAAGTGCCCGTGTTTTGCACTCCCTGTCTTCTCCCATACAGCCAACTTTACCATACCGCAAAGTCTTGTACCTACACATGTCAGCACGTGTTGGATCAAACCAAATCTGCCTACTAATGGGCTTCTTTGTTTTTGTTTTTTGTTTTTGTTGTTGTTTATCGTTAAGTGTACTATAAAGCTGTTTTTTTTCTTCTTTTTTTTTCTGAAACTGGCTAACAGTATCAACAGTGTATTTCTGGCGAGAGTGGTCCTAGTGGAAATTCAACCTTCCATCTGTCCCTTGAAGTGTTAAGACGTTAATATACTTGAAACAAAGTAGTTCGTATGACGTGTCTTCCACCAATGGTCGTTAAGACGAATGGCTTGACTTGAAGGTGGGAGAGAGGACAACACATGGCGTCATCTAACATGCAGACAGGGCTGAATTTAATCTATCTGTTAGTACATTTATTATTTGGGCTCGGATTCGATGGGATTTACTGCATCGGAATCAAGTGCTGAATCCATTATCAAATCTTCTCAGGTTAAGCTTTCAACATTTTTTGAGTAAAACACAAAACTTCAAAGATTCAGTCGAGATCTGTAATCATCATGGTTAGCTGCGAAGGCAATAGTCGCATCTGGCCTGAAAATGAGATTAGCAAACTAACAAGACATTAGTGTAGTTTAGTTTTTCATCTTACCGATTGTGCCAACCGCATGTGGGTTACTCACATAAATGAGTAACTTTGCCACTAGCAACATATGCCATTCAAACAGGTGAAAATGACCATCAGGAGTGTCTAACAATGAGATGCCTGCTATGAAGGTTTTGTACTCTGTATTTTGTGAATTGAAAAGGTTACAGGGAGAACACTGTGGCTTAGGGGTGGGATGCTGACAATGAACTGCAATATCCCAGGTTCAAATCTGCTGGGGATGTTAAAGATGAAATCAGAACTTGAAACTAAAGCCTGTCAGTGATACAAATGAAATTTCTGATGCCATTATTTTAGACCTGCCTCCAAATGCAAGCATAAACAAACCTATAGAAAATGTCAATTCACATGGAACCCTGACATTTTCTTATACACTGGGATTACAAACATGAGAAGGCAGTAACAGCCTCTTGTACAATAATTCCAGTTTTGTTAGTTTTAGAAAGCTGCTGAATGAATATCTGACCTTTTATAGGGTTAGAGTTTTCTATAGTGATTTGATTTGATTTGTTTGATTTGATTTGATTTGATTTGATATAGAAACATGTCTTGGGCTCACACCACTAATAATCTACCATATTTGTAAAATATCATGATATCAAATAAGCATTCAGCTGTCAGAGGAAGATAATGACATACACATTCATACAAGAAATAATTTAAAACAAATGTAAACTATGAAGTGAGCAGCCTTGAGCTTCAAAATACAAAAAGGACATACATAATCCCATCCACACCATCCACACATTCACCCATTTATTCACCTGACAATTTGTATCCTCATAGAAGGTAGTTTTGAAGCTATGTTATACAATCTTTGTAGCCAAAAACACCTCCTTTGGTTAAGTAATTATGTAGTTATGGCATGGGTATAAATTAATGCAAGTAGTGATTGAGGAGCCCTGACTTATCTGCCAGAAGAATTCAGAGGATCAAGTCAGGTAAGGCATAAATTTTTCAAGTTGTATGATTACAGACTAGTCACAGGAAGCACTTCACAGCTTGTTCCTGATGAACTCCAAAATGTACTTTGGTCAATCTGCATACAAGCCTAATTTTCTTGATATTACATGTGCCCACCTGACAGCAACAATTTGCTGTAATAGTTGCCTTTGTTCTGATTATTACAGCTTTCTCTAGAGTGACAAAGAGGTTTCTGGTCTTCTGTGATACCTTGTAATGAAAAATGTCACATAATAGGAAAAATAAGTAATGATGTGAGTCAGTTCTGTCATCAGAGGTGTGTGTGTGTGGGTTTTGCCCTCTTTACCTCTCTAAGGGATGAAAGTCCACTATCATTAATTTTCTAATAATGTTCCTGTGGCTTCACATGTGAACAAAGCTCCACCACATCAATCACAGCTCAGAGTGTGTGTGTGTGTGTGCGCGTGTGCAGATTTATCATTTTTGGTTATTTGTGTGGCTTTCCTGTGTATGTCTGGGTGTGTGTGTGTTTTTTGTGTTTCGCCATGTTGTGCACTTACCAGCAGCTTGGGGCATTGTGTGCTTATTGGACTGGTGTATTATTCAACAACTGATGGAGAGTTACAGATGACTTCCTCGGTGAGTGCATGCACGTGTTCATTTTAACAAGAGGTAAAGAGAAGGTGGTGTAGATGTGTTTTTGTTGTGCATGTTCTTATGTATATCCTTTTACCTTTGTGTTCATAACTGTGGTGTATGCGTCAGCAATAAAAGTAAAAAGAGGAAGAAAAGAAAAAAATGTCTGGGCTACTTTAGAAAAAAGACTATTAATTAAGACAAAATAAAAGAAATATAACAAGAAAAAAGAGTAAAAATGTGTTGACCACCAGTGGTAACCGACTGTACTTACTCAATCAGTATTCCTATAGGCAAATATGTGCACAAGGTACTTTACTCAAGTATTTCCATATTATGCTTCTTTATACTACACTACAGCACATTTCAGGGGAAAATATTGATCTTATTCCCTATAATTATGGAGTAGTTGCTATTTACTTTAAAGATTTCACATACAAAACACAGGTACAACATTAAAACAACTCTCTCCCCTATAAATTACATTTACATCAAATAAATTTCTAACAAATGCAGTTCCACCTCAACTATGATGTTTTATCAACATGATAAGGAAATGTCATTGATCTGACAAGTTGCAACTTGTTGATAATGAATGAACAGTATCGGTTAAATGTTCAGTAATAACGTGTTATATTTGTACAGCAACTAAGGCATTGTCAGCCTCTTTATGGTTTAGATAAGTGAAAGATTACAGCCTTGGTTAAATATTGAAAACATTACCTAATTAACATTTAACTGAAACCGAGATCGTACCCTAACATTTACACAAAGTGCTTCTCTCGCCAAACTGAACCACATGTGAGAATCAGGATGCAAACCCCGGTCTTCAGTGTCAAACCCTACACTAATGAGTGCTTTCACTGTTGATGCTAAATTACTCTTTGCTGCTAAATTACACTTTGCTGATGATACTACTTTTGAATGGAGGGAAATTACTTGGAATGGATTCACTTTAGGTTGTGGCCTTTTTAAAGTAAAAGATCTGAATAATTGTTTCCACTTTTGATGAGTGGTGGTAAACAACATTCAGGGATGGGAAGACACAAAGATGTGACAAATTGCATTAACTCTGTAAATCACCAAGAGAAATACATGCATTCTACACACCCTGGATCTATCTGACTACGCCCATTCAGTTATCCTCAAAGTTCCTACTATATTTATTATACAGGTCTCTATACAATTTGAACTTTGCACAAGACTGGCCTGAACCACTGATCAATCTGCTAAGATGGAGCGAGAGAGACAGAGTAGGGGAGGTTCATCCATTTCCTGCTGAGATAACAGAAGGTTACCAGACCACAGAGCACCTCCTACGCAGCATGATTTGTGTGAGCATGTGTGTAGTATATTCAGTGTACCTTAGTTTCTAGGTGTGTGTAGTTCTGTGTCCTTTAGTCTCCTCTCAGCATGTAGTAATGAGTGACAGCTGGTGATTTTGAGCAACAACTGTTCATACCTGAGGAATCCCACTGTGCAGCTGTAAATAAAAGCTCATTCTGAATTAAACAGTGGCTCCCAAACAATTTGGCTCCCATACCTTATTCATTGTCTATTCTGTGGGCAGATGTTTTCAGTGAGAAAGCTTTGATAAACCTACTGTACACTAGCTAGTCGGCACCAAACTCTAGACAGACAAAGTTAGCAAGTAGCTGGGGAACATAGTGAAGCATCTAGCAACTAAAAAGCCTAATGCAATATTTCCCCCAGGAGTTGGTGAAGACAAAAACAGAGCTGAATATTGGACTTTTCATCAGATGGACAAAATCATGACTCCAAATAAATACTATGTGTTGTTCAGTGCTGAATGGAAGTACACTGTATATAGCCAAATCTTTAAAATTCTGGTAAAATCTTACCCTTTTTTAAAGTAATGGTCTTGATAGTTCATAGAAAAAAAGAAAAAAACACACATACAGAATAATTACAACAGGGGGGTTATTCCAACCCTGCAGCAGTATAGCAGGAGAGTCGTTGGCTTAGTATGTTGCAACTGACAACAATTAGACTTTATGCATCCAACAGACATACCACCTGAGGTTGCACACACACACACACACACACACTGTTACAGTGCTGTTCGTACCACTATCAAAGAGGTGACAGTCTCACTGTGTGTGTGTGTGTGTGTGTGTGTGTGTGTGTGTGTGTGTGTGTGTGTTTGTTTGTGATAAACACACTGTTTATCAGGGCCTTCTAAAACAACCAACACTGTAGGCTGATACAATATGTGTACATTTTTGTTTCCAAATGCTTTGTGATCGGCTGTGTGAATCTGTGTGTGTTTGTGTGTGATGCCATTATCCCTAGAAGAGAACCACAGGTGGCTCTATTAACCAGTCTAAACGCTGCAACACCCATTTTGACACAAACTGGCAGCACACTGTGTGTGTGTGTGGGGGGGGGCACATATACAGAGTATATGTCACTTTGTCCAAACTAAGTTGCTGATGCTCCAGAGAGGAAGACAGACACTTTTTATGGTTTTGTTTCTCTCACTCTTCAACTCATTAATGTCCCTCCTCTCCCCTGCCTGCAGTATATCTTCCTCCAAACTTCTCTTCTTGTTGTCGTAGATCAAACACAGCAGACATTGTTCTCTCTAATTCCAGTTAAGTGATGTATTCTGCCTTGGATCAGACTTTTATGGTTGTATTTTACAGGCTATAACTCTATTTTTATTGTTTGCCTCTTTCTTGCCTCTTTCTCTCTTTCTTTCCCCAGACTCAGTGGGTCTTCGTAGTGTCTGATGGAAAAATCTGTGTTTGATGACCTGGTTCTTATTTACATAATATGTATTATCATATCTATCAAGTATCACAACATTTCACTCAGCATTTCATGCTGACATATGTCATTGCAGGGAGAGACCTGCAGTGACATATGTGACAATGGAAAGTCAGAGTATCTTAACTACACTGAAACTTGCCTAAATTTTCTTTCCCTGTGTCACCATGTGCGGCTATTTCCCCCCTAAAGATGTGTGGTTTCAGTAGTGATCGTAAACAAAGCAATTGTAAAGGATAACTCAAATAAGACCAAACCATGGTGTGTGTTGGCATTTAGTATAAAAGGAGAAACCAAACACAAACAAACCCATGGAGAGCCGCCACAATGACCCTGAAGTGCCAGCTCTCCTGGAAAAGAGGTCAAGTTTTTTTTCTTTTTTTCAAAAATTAGTGTTTCTTTCATTAAAGTATGCTGCGAGTGATGTGCATACCATTTACTTAAAAGTTATGAATTATTACACTTGGAACATAAACCTTGGGAAGTTTCCTTACTTCTTGTCTATTTCAATTATTTTTATGTGTTGAGGCAGGAAGTCTTGTTCTTGTCACAGTTAGCTGAACATCTTCACCGATGTATAGATGCCTTGTCCTAAACCTAAATGAAAATCTCGAGGATGTTTTGTTGTAAGTATGATACAGGATGGAATGAATTTCAGATAAAATAAAAAATGAAAGTGCAAAATGTTAGGGTATCTTGTGGATGGGTTTTGTGTCTTTGTGGCTTTCATGTTTTACAATTAGAAGAAAAATGCTTAATTAAAGATTTTTTTTTCTGTAACACTGGACTTCTTATGTCATTGGTTTCCTAATAGAACATTTCTGCTATTGGCTTTGCCATATTTTTTACAAGTAATATTGTTTTTACATGGTGGTAGAGATACATTATCTGGCATTTTTTTCAGTTACCAAGAAACCCAAATAATTCATATTCATACACTTACCAACATGCCTTATTTCTACTGGTCACCCTTGCTTTTCCTCTTCTCTAGCTCTGTATAATTCCCTTCTGTCATACTTTCATTTCTGCTCTTCTTTCCCCTTTGCTTTCACATATTTCTGTCCTCTCTTTCTCTCTATTCTCTGGCTTTTTCTCCCTGCTGGCTATGGAGGCCCTTTTTTATGAGAACCCTAGATCTCGATCGCAACTTTACAGTGGCTCAATATTATACCATCTATCACTCTGCATAGAGCTGCGGGCAGCATCAGCCGTGGAGGACGGGAAACAAGATTTAATACAGAGGCCGACGCCCTGTGTGTGTGGTGGTAGGAGAGACAGAGGGAGATTGAGATGCAGTTGGACATTAATGAAGACTGAGTTGTGACAGAGAGAGAAAGACATACAGAAAGACAGACGGAGATGATGCAGAGGTATAGACTCTACAACGTAAAGGAGGAAAAGTTGGTTTTGGCATGAGACAGTGCAAGGAAGGGACAGAAGCAGAAAGAAATGAATGTAAGAGGAAGAGAAATGAGCAGAGAAAGATAGATGAAGTGACAGAGTGGGCTAATGAGCTTGAGTGACTGAGAGTATAATGTGTGTGTGCATGATAGACATAGTGCTTAAAGGGCAATGCCTGGCTGCATGTCCATTAGGTGTTTACTAATGACTGATGTTGTGTGTGTGTGTGTGTGTGTGTGTGTGTGTGTGTGTGTGTCTGTGTCCGTGTGTGTGTGCGTGCGTGTGTGTGTGTGTGTGTGTGTGTGCGAGTGTGTCCCTTCAGTAATCATCTGTGTCAGTGTGATTGATGATTGACCGCAGTCGCTGATTAAACATTTAAAATCTTTCAGGGCAGAGGAAGAAGGAGGAGAGGAGGAGAGAAATGTGGAAGAGAGGAGAAAAGAAAGATGGAGGGATTCTTAATGATCGAATTTAATCTTACATAAACAGAAAAAAAATCTACATCAACACCATTGCCATCTAACCGTTCATTTCAAACTCTGATAGCACTCATCAGCTGAAAGACTTTTGAGTCCCACATGTGACAATAAATCCTGACTTTGCTTTTGCCACACTGCAGGATAGGAAAGCACATTTAAGCTATGTAGAGTGCAGGGAAGTGAACTAGCTGCTGCGGTAACTCCTAAAAGTCTTGAGTTTGTATTTATTTTGTTTTTTCCAGTTGAAGGAATTATTCAACTTTCAGCTTAAAGAGAGACATAAGATTATTGTTATCACTGAGGATAGTTTAAGGATCTTAGTCCTACGGTCAAAAACTGTAATAAAACACTCCAAGACCGAAACTGAGTAAATTTACATTTTGTCATGGAAATCTGATTCATTAAAACATAGTTGTAATTCAGTACTATATGACAACATTAAGACTATGATCTGTTCAGAGTTGGCTTCCAGATTAGGCAGTGGAGCTATGTCTAAGGAATAGTTGACCATATTGGGAAATAAGGATATTTTCTCCATTCTTGGATAGTTTTACACTGGTGGATGTCAATCTGTAAAATATAAATCATCCCAGGCAGAAAATATCACATGAACAAGTGGATTTATCCTAAGTACTAGTGTGAAGGTTCATTTCTCAGTATTTCATAAATGGTTTCCCAAGTTTATAGACTTATATAAATAGGACAGACAGAACAGTATAGCCAAGGCCTTAGTTTCTGTTTCATCTGTCTCTGAGACCTTTGTGGCCAAAACAATACAAAAGAGGTGGAATCATAGACTTTTGACTCAATTACTTCACTTTGTACAGGTTTAATAGAGACTACATGTTCAGTAGAAAACATTAAGAAAAAAATATATAATTTAAGATTTGGGATCCTCATTCAGGGCTGCTGACAGTACTGTACCATCAGACATTTATGACAGTAAACATCATTTATCTTAAATAGTGGCGTTTTGGATTGCTTGTCTGGCACAGGACACTTAAAACTGTTTCCATTATAGGGAGGGAGATGAGATGGTCGTTGCACAAGGAACCTGATCATTCAGTGTTTAGCCAATACTGGGGGAAAGCATTCGACCTTAGACAGAAAGTTAACAGGTGTGTAACGCAGAGGTGGACACACTATGGGGTGGGTCACAAATAAATGGGGATAAAGAAAGTAAAAGTTGCCGTGGATGACAGATGGGTTAAAAAAAAATAAGTGTTTTGGAAAGAAAAGGCATGAAGGACAAAGGCGTGGAGGAGGGAAACGGAAAGAGGAAAAGGAGACAGACAAGCAGATTGTGAGTGTGTGCGTGTGTGTGTGTGTGTGTCTGTGTACCAGCCCCAGACAGACAGTGACTCCACTCCAACAGTCTGGATGATGACTGTTCTCAGGCTTTCCAATATAATTCAGTCGTTCCGCCATGTCAAGTTCTCCATCTCGGCCCTGTAGGGCCTGCCACGCCCCCCTTTCTCCTCGCCTCCATAAATGGGCATCCTGTCCCCCTGCAGTGCTCAAAAGGATTATTATGTTTATGTCTGCACTGCTCCAGTGACTGTGTGACAGAAAAGAAGAGAGATTGTTCATGCAATTTCAACCCTGCTTTCTGTGACGGCAACGTCCCCAGGACTTTCAGGCCCCGATAGATTCCGTTGGGTTCAAAAGTCTGAGACCACTTTCCCGTTCCCATATAAAAGTGTATAGGTAGATGCAGAGATAAGGGAAAGATTAAAACATAGATAAAAGAAACAGACACACACACTTGAAGCAAAATAATGTGTCTACTTGCCCCCTTTGCCAAGATTTAAACGAGCTGCAAGAAGTTACTGTGTCTTACCAGGGAACAGTCTTTCATTTAACCCCCTGTAAACCTGACAACAACTCTTTTTTTTGACTCAGTTTATTTACTTTTATCAATTTTAGCTAAGACCAGCAAACTGGATGCTGACTGTAGCCTTGCCTCTACTAGAAAGATTACTCACAACCATGATGATCAAATTATTCGCTTTTTTGATGTGGTTTCTATAAATGATAAATGATCGTATGAATTATTGTTTAAAAGTGAAATTTTGATAAACAGTTTTAAGTTTTTGCCAGTGTAGTGAACTGAATCAGCAAGTGAAAGAGCAGGAAATTGAGAGAGTGAAGACAGTGAAGAAAGAGAAAAGCTAGAAAAGAACACAAGAAAGTCTTATCCAAGAAAGGATAAGACTGGGAAAAAGAAGAAAAACAGGTTTTTAAATGAGTATATAGAAAAGTGGCCTGGCATTAGAACAGACACGCCCCATCACACAACAGTCAAGACATTAACTTCTCTACTCTCTTTGTTTCCCTCTGCCATCACGCTCTCTCCCTCCCTCCTTTCCTTCTCTCCATCTGCTCTGCGACTGCACCTGCCCTCTTCACTTCTCTCATTCCAATTCCCTCTTTCACTCATTTTTTCACATCATTTCTTTCTTCTCTGTTGCATGATCTTATCCTCCTCCTCTTCCTCTCTCCCTTTTTTGCAACCCTATAGTTGTTTTTCTTCTGTGTCTTCCTCAATCTGTTTCTTCTCTCCATCCGACAGCATCTCTATCCCTACTATTGATGCTTTTGATTTCCCCGTGTCCTTCCTGTCTTTCCTTTTGACTTTCCCTTTTATGGCATTAAAGATTATTTCTAAATCTCTCCTGATCTAACCAAAATTCCTTATTCTTCTTCATTTCCTGTCTCTAAACATGTTCAAATTCTTTCTTTTTTTCCTTTAGACCCTCCATTCCACTCTCCCGCTGTCCCATCTTGGGGACTCACGGTCTTGGACCAGCATGAGTGGGCCTTGTCTGGGTGCAGAAAGTCTGGACCACAGGGTGGCTCTCCGGGAGGGGTCTGACACAGTGGCCATATGGCAGAGCACAGAGCGAACAGCTCCGCAAACTCAGACAGGGAGACACAACACGGACTCCAACAGACATCCAGTGTGAAGGAATGGATTCTGTCCCTCGTGGCCAGTGGGCATGTCCACCACTCATTAGTTTTCCCATGGAGAATCGATATTATTCACAAAGCTGCTTGGCTCGTCTCAGATCACAACCTTGACCAAACGAACAGTTGGATGACATGTGTGTGTGCGTGCATGGGTGTCCACAAGAAGCGTTAAGAGGAGGAATTTAGTGAACCATTGCAAATTTGATGTTGGTCAACACCCACAAATCACTAAAACCACAAAAAGAGACCTGTAAACTGTATTATTCCACCTTGAATAAAACAAGGATAAAGGATAAAGGGAGCTAGAGATTAGAGTTTTGTGCAACTGAAAAACATATAAAAAGAATACAAAAAACAAGACTAAGAATCTACACATCCGGAAGAAAAGTCAGTAGGATTTGTCATCTGGGAACTATCAATGTTCTTTATAAACAATTTTATCATTATGATGTTGGTGTATAGTAAAATGGAAAGCAACATGAATGGTTTTTGTTAATGATTTATTTTAGAAGCATTATGTTTGATTTATCCTTTCTGTTGACTTCAAAAAAAAATGTTGCTCACAAGAAAGGGTCAGTTGAAGATGCCGTTTTTCCCTCACGCAGACTTTTTTGCTCTAAGTTGTTTTGTTTTCTATTCTTGCAATTTATGTGTTTCATGCAGTGTGTTTTACAAGCCTGGACATAGATGGCACAGTTATTTGTTTTCACGTAGAGAAAAAATATGCTCCATATGCATGTGTATGTACATGTAAGACACAGTGATAGTTTTGAACGTCACTAAAATATAAATCATTACGTTGCAGTAAGGGGTATGAGAAATTTAGTGATTGCCCTTACATTAGCTTTTTTTTCTAATAAGACAATCATTTTTTATTCATGCCACCGACACTGCCCTGTTCGGTGTGTTCCTCACCATTACACACACACTGACACTGACTAAATTAAAAAGATTACTCACTTTTGACAATTTCAGTGTTCCTTTCTACAGCTGTCCCATCCCAGCCACAGTTCATGTAAATTATAGTATCTGCATCCAACAGAAAATTATTTATCTTGGTGTTTTTGTCCATTTGTTTCTTTGTTTTACTGCAAGTGAAAGCTGCCTCGGCCTACTGATAAAAGGACGCCTCATACCACCTCAAACAGAGATCAGTAATGGGGGAGAGCCAACTGAGATTAGATATGCCTTTTAAATTGTACCTTTTCTGGTCCATGCAAATCTTTATTACATTTACTGTATGGCTGTGACATCCAAAGATAATCACAGTGCTGTGATCATATTGATGTAATGACATTACTGTCCCCAGTAATTCAGCACTGTAAATCACTGCCACTTGATTTTCAGTGATCAAATTATAGTTACTGGCCACATGATTTATTTTTTATTTATCTATTTTGTTTCCTTTTATGCATTTCTTAGAGTTGATATTAGAGATGAGAGGAAACAAGAGTTCAGTAGACCTATGATATAATGCATTGAATTAAATCTGTGCAGGGTTATTATTGAGGTCATATTTTGGAGGACATATCAATGGCAGAATTACAGATTAAGTCTATGGTAAAAATCTCATGTGTTGGAAGGGTCACGGCACCATGTGAAACATAATTTTATAACATTAGTTTATACTTTATAGGTAATGTAATTATATTACTTTCTTAATACATTTCTCATATAAATTTTCAATCAAATAACAATATAATGCCTTGAAATAAATCTGTGATATGATCGAACAAGAAAAATATTTTGCTTTCATGTATGTGGGATTTGCAGGGGTCGGAGGCTTTGAAAATCATTGACACTCTCAATCTTATGAATTTATACCACCCAGAGGAAAAATGGTTACAGCGAAAATGCCAAAAACACTGCTAAACAGCATGGACTCATTTTCAGCCAGCAGCGAGCAGCAGTTACACAGTGAGAGATCAAAATGTGTTAGGTTGTACAGTGGATGAAATGCTGTCTCTTGTCTTTATAGGGATCATGGATAAGTCTATGGTGGAAAATAGCACAACAGAAATCATGAATAAAGTAATCTTATTACAATTTTATGAGGAGCTATATCAAATTAAGTACCCCAAACACTGAAGCTATGTCTTACCATTACATCACGAGCTGGGATCAATATGTACTGTGCTACACACTATGTATGTATAAATGATTATTTCACAACATATGTCAACTTTTCAGAAAAAGAGATGGGTGGAGTGTTATCTATTGACTCACATAACACTCCACATATCTCATTTTCTGAAAAGTTGACATATGTTGTGAAATAATTATTTATTTAGAGTGCTAGGGCTCTAATTCTCTCTGCTATGTTAGGTTTAAATAACTTGCTGTCCAAAGAATGACTTCCCTCTACTCTGTTGTCAGTTGTACATTTCTGCACCATCTCTATTGCCCTTGGTGATTAAAGTAACTCTGAAATCCCTGAATAAGGCTATGTATGCAACCAAATTTGCATATGTAAAATTTGTGTGTATGAGTGTTGTTTTGAGACTTGTGCGGGCTCACATTAGTTTGAGGAACAAAGCACTTAGTTTTAACTGGGGCATCAGAACACAAAAACAAACACATGACAAGGACAACAACACTGTCTTCAAAAAACAAGCAAACTCCACACTTCTACTTCATCTTTTGTGCTGAACCATCAAAGCACAATGTTTCTATTTCCTGTGAGTGTAGATTCACACAGACATATACGGACACACAAACACACACACAACCAGAATTCACATCGACTCATTCTCCGTCAGTCTGTATTCTCTTTATGGATCTAATGAGTAACCTCCTCTGCTCCTCTTTTCCTCGTTCTATGAAAACCTCTGAGGCTTTTGACTGAAAGGCAACAGAAACGTTTGGAGACAGTGCAAACATGTGTGTGTATAGAAATTTGTATGTGTAAGGATGAGTGGACAATTATCTTTTGACCAATTATGATTTTTCCTCTTTTATCTAAAGTCTATAAACACAAAGCAGCAAAGTAGTTACAGTTCATTTTATGTGGAAAGCAAAAGTCTGTACTTAATTTAATTGCGATCCTTTGACATAAAAAAAAACTCTTCTGTTAAAACTAAAATTATTAGTATACAGTATCTTCATTGTTTCCAAAAATCCCTTGAGGTAAATGCTCTTAAAATGACCCCAACTTGTTGAGGTGTGTATTAAGCTTACACACCTAGGTAACCAAGAGTCATTACCTTTTCCCTCATGTTCATTCACATTCATTTTCACTTTTTTTTATTAAGATCTGAACTACTGCTCAATGAACAAATGATTGAATGTACTTTAATTAGTTTTGGCTGCATGTTGGAACCTTAATTACTGTTTCAGCGCCTGGGATATTTTTTTTCAAAGATAAAACTGAGATAAAAATATAAACAATAAATTTTGCTGTTGTTTTAGCAGATGGCACAGCCATGGAGAAAGAGAGAGAGAGAGCCTTCTGTGTTGCGGCCTATAGACTGACAGAATTACAATTTGCTAATTGCCTTGAATAAAACAGCTTGACATACAATCCAGAAAGTGAGGTGCCATTATCTGTGTGTGTGTTTGTGTGTGTGTGTATGAGAGAGAGAGAGAAAGAGAAAGGGAGAGAGGGATTGAGAGAGAGAGGGAGAGGGAGATGGAAATAATGGAAAAGACAGGGTGATGAGTAACTAATCATTGTTTCCTGTTTGAATTGATGGAATAAAAAATCTTCAGTGAAGCAAATGTGACCCATGCTGTCACCGAGATATTTATGTGTGTGTTTGTAATATTTGAATGGACAGTGTGTGCATTGATAGGCTTGGATGTCTTCCCCTTGTGAGTTAGTTGACACACTGCACAGACTGCAGTTGCCACTCTCAGTAATGGTTGTTATGGAAACGATGTTTGGTATGACAGATGCATTTGTGGCAATCAGGATACGGCAAACCACAAGGGACACACATGGATTGGGAAAAAGCACTGGCAAATAGGCAGCGGAACAAGACAAAGACTAAAAAAACAATTCAGCATCACAGTGGTTGAACACAATCATTTAATAAAAAGAGATTACTAAATGCCAGCAAACTGGAATAAATGTTTCAATCTACATTTTTCCACCCGATTAAAGATGGAGACTTAATTAAGGGTAAATATCATGACTCAAATTATTCCTGACTGCAATTAATAAAGAAGATACATCCATAAAAAGTCTTTTTGTGTTAATGTCATTGCTTTGGGACATTAAGCTGAGATGTGTACATATTAACAACATTTTAGCTCAGTTAAACTACTCTAAATGCTGTCTGTATCAGTAAATATAGCAATAAAGAAGACAAATCACATTTTTACTTGCTGATATTATTCCATATACTATATGTATCAGAAACCTGTCATCCCTTGGTGACACAAATACCATTGTCAAAATGTAATAACTTATTATTCACTGTAAAAATAGATTCTGTTTTGATGTCAACATCAGAATTTGCTGCACTGCTAGGGAAGCACCACTCAATAAAGATTCACCCTCTTAATTCACAATAAAGCGTCACCAAGGTCGTAAGGATTCCGATTACATTTGAGGTGGATCTCGTCAACTCGCTAAGACGACTACATTAAAGTATATAACATGTCATAACATGTTGCCAGTAGGTTGTACAATGACAACTTTAGATAGATATTAGATATCTTCAGGGCAGGACTCTTTCTGACATGTTAAGTTGGGGGCAGATTGGACTATGTAAGTTTGGATTACAACAACTTCTTGTTCCATGACCAACTATTCTGTTTCATCAATAACAGGAATAGTGTGAAATAGCTCCAGGAGGTTTAATTGTCACTTTCCCTCAGTCCATGCAGTACCCGGTGCAGATCTCTAAATGTATTGAGTATTTTAAGTATTTTCATTTTTGAGAATTTGGTGTTGCATACCCTGCAGTCTACAAAAGTGCAGGACATACTGATATGATATGTTGGTTGTTAAGTGGAAGTAAAAAGATGTAAAACAATGCACTTAAAGTTTGGTAACTTTCCTGTGGTAGATGAACAAATGTGGCAAGCACTTAGGCACCAAGACAGTCTCTTTTGCATTCTCCGTCATATGAGCTGCAGGTCGGCATGTGCAGGAAGTTGGGGGTGGGAGTGAGTATGTACGAGAACTGGTATCAACGGAGGCTGAGTCTGGTCACTTATAAGGGTCTATGGTACTGAACCGTCTGAGCAGAAAGCACACACAGCTACAGTTAGCTCAGAGGGGAAGTCAGCACCTGCGCTGAGTGAAGCAAAACTTTGTCTTGCAAAACTCAAGTTGAATTGCAACACCAGTAAAGGTTGTAATGTTTTTTTTATATGGCTGGCAATTTTTTTGGTACCATAGTGTAATTCCTGGAGGCAGCAAATTATATTTAGTTGTTAAATTTGACCAGCTAGTGTGAAACCAGGAGCAGTGCATTGCCCAAATGCTTTGCATGGTACAAATAAAACAGAAACCTGCTCATAAAAACATTTTTTCCACAGTGAAACTAATGACTAGAGACTAGTGGTCACAAACACTACAGCATTTACATGGGCTTGATCTTTTTAATAAAAGCCAATACTTGAAAACAATACAGAAAACAACATGGTGCTGGACATAAGTAAAAGTTAGCTTTGTGTTGAATACTTAGCAACTCAATCAGTCAATTAGCAAAAATGCAGTTGACAATTTTAAAAATCAGCCGTATTTGTTTGAATAATTCAAGCAAAAATGTCAAATATGTGTTGGTTCCAGCTCCTCCTGATATGTAGATTTGCTGCTTTTCTTTGTTTTCTTTCAATGTAAATGGAATGATTTTGGACTGAACAAACACTTTGAGGACATCACTTTGGGCTGTGATGATTAGATATCAGTGGATATTGGATTATACAACTGCCTGTTTGTGGCATGATGGCCCATGGCAGAGTTGCCTGCAAAAGCTATATGCATTTATACCTTTTGAAACTCACCCTGTTGTTGCACATGTTTGAATTAAAGATGCCAGTATGGGTCTGAAATTATTGTGTGTACACAACTTTCTAACAAGGGGAAAAACGGGTAATGTGCGACATCCAATACTTTCACCAGTGCACCATATCTAATGAATAGAGCTACATGGGCAGCAGAGTCTGAACGTTTATTAGATGGTACCTGTCGTAGAAATGGGGGAGAGACTGTTATACTGCTGTATGTGTGTATGTGTGCCGTTATGTGTGCGTGACACTGAAAGTGACAGCACCACAGAGTGATGGGAGTGAGCATGCAGCATTACCTATTGTATGGGTGTGTATGCCACTGCATGTGCGTAGTCCCTCGCCGTATATTAGTACCAGGTGTTTGTGCATACATGTGTGTTTGTGTGTGTGTGTGTGTGTGTGTGTGTGTGTGTGTCTGTTCTGGCTTGGTGGGTAGTTGTGTAGTCCCCTCGGCATGTGGGATGATTGGCAGCGCCCATTTGGGCGTTGTTGATAACACACCGGAGGATGACTGCCACAGATGAGCTCTGTCAAGCTGTCTGCCTGTCAGCCACCCACACATACTCCTCTTCTCTCTCGTTTTCACACACACATGCACACACACTAACAACTCAATTTCTTCCCAGTGACTTTTGCGCTTCTTTGTGTTTAACACACACAGAATTGCTCTGTCTGCTCTGAAAAACACGCTTCTCAAAGGCTTAGAATCCCCTCTGTATCCTCTACACACAAACACAAACACAAACACACACACACACACACACACACACACACACACACACACACACACACACACACACACACAACCCGTAGGTCCTCTTCATGGCCAGCCATTGACCTGGTTTACTGACACCAGCAAAAACAGCCCTCTCCTCTGTAGTGAGAGACTGTCTCATTCATATGTATCTCTTGATGTGTTAGAGAATCTCTGTCACCTGTTTGTCACTGTGTACGGCCTGAAAAGACCACGCTGACATTTATATGGAGTATATTTCAATAAGGCAATTGAAAAAGGCACAGGTAAGTGCTTTTTAAATACATGGGCAGCCATGTTTGTACTGCCTGTGATATGCAGCCGACTGTGAGTTTAAAGTGGAAGAATCACATCAGTGATATCAGCCCTTTTGGTGCCATCTTGTGTCATCAAACTTTCATGATGTTTCAGGTTGGGTTTTTGAGGAGCATGACAGACCTCACCAGCATCATAACAGCACTGGTCCTGGTAAGTGGCCTCTTGTGTGAACAGTGACTGTGTGTGAGAGGCCAGGTCAGAGATTCAGGCACTTTGTTGTAGCACAGCAAAACCTTGTGAAGAACAAGGTGGGATGGATTGGTTGGGTGTACAAAGCTCCCTGCTTTGACACTGGAGGCTGCTGTTCACCTTCACCTTCCAACAGTCAAAGTCTCTTTCATTTAACCATGAACGTTAGAATTTCCCAAAGCCTTAACCGAGTGGTTTAGATTGTCAAACCTTAACCAGAAATTAAAGCAGTATTAGGAAGGAGAGACAAGTTGAATACACAAAGGAGTAAAGTTATCACCTTGTAGTGTTCACAATAGAATGTGAATAGTTGCCTATTCACAAATTCTGCCCACACAGAGCAACATTAGCATTCCTTCTGAGTTGTCTTATTTATCCGACATATGTAAATCCAAATTCAGTCTCCTGGTAGTTCTGTTTTGGTCTCCACCATCAGCTGAGGGAAACAGCAGATTGCTAGTTTCTTTTATGGCCACATTAGGCAGCTGCTTTCAGTGCTAAAGGCCTGAAAAGACACAGAGCTCAGAGACCGTGAATATTAGATTCATCAGGTGGATGCAAACATGACTCCAAATGAATGACAGCGTTGTTCCTTAACTGCTGGATATGTAGGTAACACGTTTGCCATTTCAACTTGATGATACGTAGAGATGCAAATTTTGTGTTCCCAGCGTGTTCCCACGACCCACAAGTGGCAAAAATAAACCAGTTATAGCAGATTTAAACCACAGGGGCAGAGCTCAGTCATGTGGTTTTGGAAGGTGTTGAGAACTTTTGTCCTGCCGGCCTGGGCAGCCACGAAAGGTTGATAATGAAGTAGCAGAGATCAAGGGCGTACCTAGATCAGCTACTTTTATTCAGATAACGGAAATACTAATTACAGATAGCACTCGTGTCTGTTTGTGTGTGCGTACGACTCCAAATCTGTTTGTGGTCGCTTGAATGCAGCCGTCTCGTGCATAACAGACAATACACAATACTGAATACATGTCAGACAAATAATAAGCTAAGTGGAGACACACTGCTGACATGAAAATTGCCAAGTAAGGATTGGGGTCTAGTGTATGTGTGTATGCTTGTTCTTATATCTTATTGGGGACCTGGATGCATACTAGCCCATGGGAATTTGTGTCACTGTGGGGACAAAAATTGTGGTCCCCAAAGCTAGAGCCTGCTGTTTGAGGGTTAAGATTGGTATAGTATTAGGTTTACACTGGTAAATCTTTGATGGTTAAGGTTAGAGTAGGGGGCTAGGGAATGCTTTCTGTCAATGAATATCCCCATTGGGATAGTGGGACAAGTCTGTGTGTGTGTGTGTGAGAGAGAGAGAGAGAGAGAGAGAGAGAGAGAATTGTGGGTGTGTGTGTATATATGTGTCAGTACTTGTATGAATAATACGCTTTTTACTAAATCTGGCACACGCACAAATGCATACAGTACACACTTACCGGCACAATGCATCCCTTTAGGGATCAATTATTGTTCACTCACATCTTTATCATCTCAGCGCTTTGAGTTTGAATAACCTCCCCACAACGACCAGGCACACGCTGGCTCGCTCTCTCTCTCTCTCTCACACACACACACATCTGCGAGCTCGTGGATACGCACACACAGCACACACACGATATAAACCCATTTTGATAGTTGAGATGTATAAGCCTCTTTTGAAAATGCTCTGTCAGAGAATGCTGACGCCTCCTTTGTGTGTGCGTGTGTGTGTGTGTGTGTGTGAGAGAGAGAAAGAGAGAGAGAGAGAGAGAGAGAGAGAGAGATTGCATTTTCGTCATACCAGAGTTTACCTGTTGAATTTTCAGGAACTCTTGATACACCTGTGACCAGAGGAATAATCCAACCTTGTTGGACACATGAACACACACAAACACAAACACAGACACACACATGCGAGCTCGTGTACACAGATTGAAAAAAAAGCAGTATCTTTAGCTCTCATTTTCTCTTCCAGTCCAGATGCTCAACCATTTGTTCATCGTTTGTGGCATGAAACTTTTCATCAAGGTCACTTTATTCTGGAAAAGCAGGAAACTTCATCAGGGGAGAAAGCAGAGAAAGTGAGAGAGACAGATGCGAGGGCAGGAGCAGAGAACGTTTCATCAGCATCTGGATTTTACCCAGAGAATGATAACCTGTTTTGATTAGGGACACAAAAAAACTTTGTCACAGATTTCATGGTTTTTTCTCACATGGATTGATTTTACATGTCAAAAAAGAATAATCAGATTTTCTATCTCCTAAGAAATTTTGTTGTTCTTCTGTTCTTTGCGGTTGGGAAAGATCAGGTTCAACAATGGACCTACTGTTAGTGGTTCGTTTATGCCAGCTACATCAAGCATTCGGCATGGAAAATAATATTACATTGTTTGCTAGCAACATTTTTGGATACAAACAGTGAAATGATAGTCGCCTGCCCCCTGTTGGTGGTGGAGGTTGAGGACAGGGTCAGTCTTTATCATTCAGATAAGCGAAAGCGGTTAATTCATGGACAGTGGCTGTAGTAACAGTGCTGTGCCTTTGATTTTAAGTCTCTGTAATGTTTGCCTTAAAATGGAAATCATGTTTTTAGTGTAGGATATAGAGTGAGAACAATCCATGGAGGCTGCATAATTTGAGTTTTACAAATGGTGTTCGATTTTGAGGAATTAGAAAAGACAAATTGAAAACAGATATAAAGATATGTATAAATTTTCTAAAAAGTACTTTCCATGGGATATGACATTTTAAAAAATATCAAAAGTCCGAATTTGGCAACTCAAGAGCTTTTAGAAAATTAATTACAAATTCATGAATAACATTAGAGAGTCTTTCTAATGGCGTCTTCTCATGAAAATCCCCAAGATGGCCCCACTTGAAGGCACCAAATATCCTGTCTTATGTTAATAACCAACAAATAACAAATAACCAAGACATTAGGCTTGTTATTACCAAAAAACAGATGCACTTATGTTAATGGAAGAGTGACATTTTACGTTTTCTTTTCAGATTTTAGGAAGACTGATGTGTAAAACCTTCATATGCCTGCTGTTCTTCCTCTCAAATTGAAAACCAACATTGGACAGCTGGTCAACAAGCCATAAACAAGGGTGATAATTTAAAAATGTTTGGTTTTCACCCAACAGTACAGAAATCCAACCTCAAAAAACATTGAAATTTAAGAGAGGACCTTTAATGTTTACTCTTAGATCGGAATCTGAGCTAGTGACTTGAGGGCACGGGCCCAGTGCCAAATCTCCATGAATCCACCCAGAGCTCTGAGCATGCTTAAGCAATCATGACCTGGCATAAGGTCCATGTACGTAATCAATTATTCATTTGGAAGGTGGGGGAAAGTCAGCCCATCTGCTGAGGGGAGCAGTCTTGGCTGAGTTATTGAGCTGTAGCTCGTTCTGCTGTTTAATAAGGGTCCAGCTATGTATTGCTCAGCAGCACAAACTAGTTGCACTCAATCAATTTCAAGTCACTGCATTTCTAATGTAAACCAATACGGCAACCAATATGGTACTGTTTGCAGATTTTGTGATGCAAACTGGAAGGGACGTTTTTTTTGTTTGTTTTTTTTTACTTATTCTATTTTATTTGGCATGAGCCACCGCACTGTTGACCATAATAAGCTTTGCAATTGTTAATTTACCTTGACTTGAAGGGAGGGGACGTTTTGTTCTTGTTGATGAAACAACTGAGAAGGTGATGAACTGTTAATTTGTAAAAAGAGGCTTCAATTGCTTAGAAGAGAACCGTGTTGTGAGCACTACTTATCATT